>CM053505.1:69392190-69533796 GCA_028627145.1 Eidolon dupreanum
TATATTAGAATCAACAGCAGATTAGATAAAGCAGATAACTGAATCAGGGATTTGGAAGATAAGGTAGCAGACAACACTCAATCAGAACAGCAACAAGAAAAAAATAATACAAAAAACTGAGAATAGTTAAAGGGGTGTCTGGGACAATATCAAGTGTACCAACATTGGCAACATAAGGATACCAGAAGAAGAGATAGAGCAAGAAATTGAAAATCTATCTGAAGAAATAAATATGGAAAACTTCCCTAACCTGGCAAAGAAAATAGACATACAAGGACAGGAAGCATAGAGAATCCCAAACAAGATGAGTGCAAAGATGCCCACACAAAGACACATCATAATTAAAATGTAAAATGTGAAAGATAAAGAGAGAACCTTAAAAGCAGCAAGAAATCATCTAGCTACTTACAATGGCACTCCCATAAGACTGTCAGCTGATTTCTCAACAGAAACTATGCAGGCCAGAAGGGACTGGCACCAAACATTCAAAGTGAGGAAAAGCAGGGAACTGACAACTAAGATCACTCTACCTAGCAAAGCTATCACAAACAAAGGACAGATAAAAACTTCCCAGATGAGAAAAATCTAACAGAGTTTACCAAAAACAAACCGGTGTTACAAGAAATGTTAGAGGGACTTCTTTAAGAAGAAGATGATTAAAAAGTATGAATAATAAAATGGCAATAACTCCATATCTATAAACAATGACTTTAAAAGTAAATGGAATAAATGTTCCAACCAAAAGGCTAAATGATTAAGAAAACAAGTCCATTACATATGCTGCCTACAAGAGACCCACTTCAAATAGAGAGACACAAACTGAAAGTAAAGGTATGAAAAGAGGTATTTCATAAAAATGGATACTAGAAGAGTGATATCAGGAGCATGGTCATGTGAGGAATCTCCCCTGATCTGTCCCCTTAAAATTACCACAAGCCAAACATCTGAAATCCAACAAAGAACACCCAACATGTACACAAGCATGTCTGAGGGATCTGTGCATCAGAGCATCTGAAGGTATGCCAATTGTGGACATAGGGAGGTGAAAAGGGAGAGAGGATCAAAGTCAGACACTGAAACGCAGCCTGAAGCTCCCTGTAAGATGAAGGGAAAGCAGGAATTACAGGGTGTTTTTTTTTTTTTTTTGTATTTTGAAGCCTCAAATAGTCCTGCCTGAGTGATAACATACTCTACACAGTGAAACCTAGTGATCAGGGCAGAGAGCAGGGCAGAGTCCAGGTGTGGAGGGGTGAAAGCTATGTCTTAGCAACCGCCATTGCTAGGCAGAAAGCTGAGTCATGTAGCCTGGCCTCCTCTCTGTACCATCCTAGAGCGAGCATGAGGCCCCAGGGGAATTTGTGCAACAGAACTAAAACACACACTGCAGCTGGTACCAGTGGTAGGGATGGAGATATAAAAGCAAGGCAACTGAAGCTTGAGTTTCAGCACTACCAAAAGGAAAAGAGCCACACACACTGCTGGCCTTTTCCAATCCACCCCACCTCCATCCAGTCAGGTTAATTCAGAAGGAAGCAGCAGAACATTGCATCTGACTGTTGGGGCCTTTTCAGAGGCTCGAATTCCCATCGCCCTTCACATTCTCCCACGGGGGTAGAGCCCTGGTACCAAGGCAACCTGGTAAGAGAGGACACACACACCACCCCAGAGAATAAAGGGTATTTTAAACCTCAAATCAGAGATCCAGGAGGCTTGGACAGTGCAGGAGGCTTTGATGCCACGTAGTGGAAATCAAAAGAAAAACCTCTTCTCATCAAATTACTAAAAGGAGATCACTATATAATCAATTTTCGTTCTTTCTTTCTTTTCTTTTCTTTTCTTTTCTTTTCTTTTCTTTTCTTTTCTTTTCTTTTCTTTTCTCTCTCTCTCTCTCTCTCTCTCTCTCTTTCTTTCTTTCTTTCTTTCTTTCTTTCTTTCTTTCTTTCTTTCTTTCTTTCAGCAGAGTACATTCCCTTTCATGCTCAGGTGGAGAAATAGTCCATCAAATACCATGAGCAACCAAGGTTACAAGGAAGCCTAGAAAGAAAATGAAAAATCTCCAGAAAATAAGGTTTAAGATATAGAAATATGAGATTTAAATGACAGAATTCAAGATTGCACTCCTGAAAAAATCTCAATGAGATGCAAGAAAATTCTGACCAACAGTTTAAAGAACTTAGAAACAAAATCAATGAACAAGGAGATTCCAAGTCTAAAGGAACAAAATAGCACTTCTGGATATAAAAACTCATTAAAAGAAATGAAGAATGAGAGAGCAAGCTATTGAAATAGAGTAGATCAGATGGAGGAAAGAATTAATGATACCAAATACAGAAATCTGGAAATGACGCAGATGGAAGAGACTTGAGAGTGAAAAAAAAAAAGATGAAAGAATTCTACAAGAACCATCTGAAACCATCAGAAAAGGCAAAATAAAAATAATGAGTATACCAAAAGTAGAAGAGAGGGAAAAGGGAACAAAGAGCATGTTCAAACAAATAGTCAACAAGAATTTCCCAAATTTATGGAAAGAACTGGGTGCTCAAATTCACAAAGCAAACAGAATACCTAATTATCTCAACCCTAAAAGGTCCTCTCCAAGACACATTGTATTAAAAGTGTCAAAAATTAATGACAAAGAAATAATTCTCAAGGCAGCCAGGGAAAAGAAGACAGTAACTTATAAAGGAAAACCCATTAGATTATCATCAGACTTTCAGCACAAACTTTACAAGCTAGGAGGGAGTAGAACCAAATATTCAAACTTTTGAGAGAAATTACCAGTGAAGAAAAATACATCCAGGAAAGCTCGCCTTTAGATGTGAAGGAGAAATTAAAGACTTTTTCAGATATACAAAAGCTGAGGAAATTTTCCACCATAAGGCCTGCATTACAGGAAATACTGAAGGTGGTCGGTCATTCTACCCGAAACAAAAGGACAAAAAAATACATAACTATGAGTAAGATGACTAACAGGTAGAAAGAAACAGGAAAGTGCAAGCTTTATTAAGAACAGAGTATTAGAAGCTTAAATATTACATATTGGTTAAAGGTAAAAAAAAATCTTTATAAAGAGAAGACGACAACAGCTACTCAACTGAGAAATGAACTAACAGTATAAATAGAGATCATTTGAGACGACAAAAACAGAAAAGGGGAGGGAGTAAAGATTCAAATCTGCAATAGAGAGCAAAAGACATCCAAACAGGGAATGAAGAAATCAAAATGTTGCTTTTTGTAGAAGACATGACTCTTTATATAGAAAATTCTAAAGAATCCAGTAAAAAACTATTAGAAACAATAAAGAAATACAGTGAAGTTTAAGTATATAAAATCAATGTAAAAAAAATCTACAGCATTCCTATATGCTAACAATGAATTTTCAGAAAAAGAAATTTTAAAAAATCCTTTTGCAATTGCTGTAAAAAGAATAAAATATCTAGGCATAAACCTAATGAACCATATGAAGGACCTATACACTGAAAACTATGACATTTATTTTAAAAAAAAAATTGAAGAAGACACAAAAAAAAGTGGAAAGCTATTCCATGTTCATGGATTATTCCATGTTCATGGATTGGAAGAATCAACATTGTTACAATGACCTTATTACCCAAAGCAATATAACAATTTAATGCAATCCCCATCAAAATCCCAATGGCATTAAAAAAAAAGTAGAACAGAAAATCATCAGAATCCTATGGAAGAAAAAAAAAAAAAACAAATAACCAAAGCAATCTTGAGGAAAAAGAACAAGCCCAGAGGCATATATGGGCAAATCATTTCTGACAAAGGTGTGAAAAACATACAATGAAAAAAGGAAATCCTCTTCAATAAATGGTGCTGGGAAAATTGGAAAGCTACACAGAAATGAATGAAACTAGACTTCTGTCAACATACACCAAAATTAACTCAAAATGGAATAGAAGACCTGAAACAATAAATTTCATAGAAGAAAACATAAGTATTAAATCATAGACCTTGGACTTAGAGAGAATTTTATTAATTTGACCTCAAAGGCAAGGGAAGTAAAAGCAAAAATAAATGAGTAGGACTACATTAAACTAAAACACTTCTGCACAGTAAATTGCAAAAAAAAAAAAAAAAATCAACAAGGCAGAGGCAACCATCCAAATAAGAGAATATATTTTCAAACATCTCTGATACGGGCCTAATATCTAAAATATATAAAGAACTCATACAACTCAACAATAAAAAAATTAACTAATTTAAAAAAATGGGCAGAGTACCTGAACATACACTTCTCCCAAGAAGACATACAAACGGCCAACAGACATGAAAAGATGCTCAACTTCACTAGCTATTAGAGAAATGCAAATCAAAAGCACAATGAAATATCATCTCACACTTGTTAGAATGGCTGTCATCAACAGGACTAGCAATAACAAATATTGGAGAGGATGCAGAGAAAGAGGAACCCTCATACACTGCTGATGGGACTGCAAATTGGTAGAGCCACTATGGAAGTTCCTCAAAAAACTAAGAATTGAATTACCTTATGATAGAGCAATCCCTCTTCTGGGTTTTTACCCAAAAACCATAAAAACAGTTATCTGAAAAAATTAATGCACCCTAATGTTCATAGCAGCATTATTCACAGGTGGCCAGGACATGGAAGCAACCGAAGTGTCCTATAATAGATGATTGGATAAAGAATATGTGGTACATATATACAAAGAAATGTTACTCAGCTGTAAAAAAAGGTGAAATGTCATTTGTGACAACATGGATGGATCTTAAGATAACCATGCTAAGCAAAATAAGCTGGACAGAAAAAGTTGAAAACCATATATCACTCACATGTGTGTTATAAATCTAAAAGCAACAAATATGTCAGGCTCATGGACATAGATAGTGAATTAGTGGTTACCAGAGAGAAGGGGGGAGGAAGAGGTAGACAGGGCTAAAAGTGGTCAAATATTTGGTGATGGAAAGAAATCTAACTATGAGCAGTGGACACACATGCAATATATATACAACATACTGTTGAATTGTACGCTTCAAACTTATTAGATTTTACTGATTGATGTCACCTTGATAATTTTTATTTAAAAAAAAAGAAGTACTGCCATTTGTGACAAAATGGATGAATCTTGAGATTATCATGCTAAGCAAAATATGTCAGACAGAAAAAAATAAGAACCATATGATTTCACTCATATGTGAGATATAGAACTGAAAGCAACAAATGAACATGACAAACAGACTCATGGACACAAACAAACAGTGGTAACCAGTGAGAAGGGGGTGAGGAGAGAGGTAGACAGGGGTAAAGGTGGTCAAATATTTGTTGATGGAAATTTAACTTTGGATGGTGGACACACAATGCAATATACATATGACATATTATTGAATTGTATAATTGAAACCTGTTGATTTTATTAACCAATGTCACTCTAATAATTGTAAATAAATAAATAAAATGAATATCATACAAAACAGGCTTTAAAACAAAGACTATAACACAAGACAAAGAAGGACACAGGAATCCCACTTCTGAGTATTTATCCAAATAAACCCAAAACACTTTTTCAAAGGGACATGTGTACCAGTGCAGGATTATTTACAATAGCCAAGATATGGGGGAAATCTGGGTGTCCATCAATGGATGAATGGATAAAGAGGTGGTATAGATGTATAATGGAATATTACTCAACCATAAAAGAAATCTTGCCACTGCAAGAACATGAACCAACTTAGGGGATACTGTGCTGAGTGATGGAACACCAACAGAAAAAGATGAATGTCATATAATTTCACTTCTATGTGGAATTTAGAGAACAGGATAAACAAACAGACAAAACAGAAACAAGCTCATAGATATGGACAGCATTTTGACAATTGACAGACTGGGAAGATGGGTGAAGGAGGTAGGAGATTAAGAGTTACAAATTGGTAGCTACAAAACAGTCATTGGGATGTAGAATATAGCATGGAGAATATAGTCAGTAGTATTGTAAAAACTATGTATGGTGTCAGATGGACAATGTATTTATATAGGCGATGTTATATAAATGTGTAGTCACTGTGTTGTACAACTGAAATATAATATTGTATGCCAACTGAAATTTTAAAAAATAAGTAAAAATGAAGTTCAGCCCCAAAATAAAAAATAAAAAAAGTCAATAAAATTCTAAAATTGAACTATTGTTGCTCTGAAACATATGGAAATTACATGATTAAATTAATAATTATATGATGTTCCCTTTTATTGGAGAAACCAGACATTAAATAACAAAGAAACCAAAAGATAGATTTCATTTTACTCTGATTGAGACAACTACATGTCAAGTAAATATTTTAAGTAATTATTATTACCCTCTTTTCTCACCTCATCATTTTCATGGCTACCTGAATTCTTCCTTGATGATTTATACTGAAAAATATTTTTAAAACATACTTTATTTTTCCTTGATCATATGAAATCTCTAATAGTAAGTGATATGTGAGGTTTATTCATAATTTGGTGTTTTATTAAATTATCTGATGCCAAGTTTAATTATATAACCAGTTTAAATACCTCTACTATTTACGAATAGCTAACACAAACAGTACTTTCTAAGTACTTTCATATATCAAGTAACATTTCCTCCTTAAATCAATCCATTTTCCATTCATTCAGTTTTACAGTCTGAGGGTTGACTTAAATCCTTTTTTTTTTAAATCCAGTATATTTAATACATCAATTGTTTTGGTTATCTCAGACTTACTTCTGAATTTTCACAACTATCACAGTGTCGTAGGTCCCCATTATCTTACACCTAGTCTGTAATCTCACCATTTAAAAATGTCATCCATTATTAAGAAACTTACTGATTTCATGTAAAAACTACTACATTAAGTGTATATATTGACTACATAATAATAATAGTAATGATAACAGCTAAACTTATGCTAGAGCTTACTATCTGGCACTGATTGGAATGTTTTACCTGTCAGGCACTAACTAAAGTGTGTTACATGTATTAACACATTTAATCTTAATAACAACTTTGATGTAAATACTATTATCTTCATTTTATACTGAGGCATAGAGGTAATATGGTCAATATAAAAAAATGCTAGTATGTGAAAAAGTGTTTCTTAGAATCAAAAAATGTACAGTATGACAACAAGCAGAGTTCTTCTGATTTCTCACCACAAATAATCTTGCAAATCAGTGGCAGAGTAACCTCAAAACAATACTTGCAAATCATGACTCTCTTGTTGAAAAACAAATAACTTTTGGATTATATCCAAATTTGCCTGGCATTCAAGATTCTATTTAACAGCCCCCTTTACTTATGCAGCTTTATCTTCCATAACTCTTGGAAAAACAAATTACCTGATAGCTCAACCACAAATTAGAGGCTGAGATTTAAGACAACTATCATTAATCTATGAGGGTGCTCTTTCCAGCTGATCCCAAACATAGCCTCAATATGCTTTCAGTCCAGTGTATTAGACAGCCACTGAATGGAATTGGCACGTGTAAATAACCTATTTGCTATGCCTAGGCACATGCTCGCTTATGTCACTTATTCTTGGTTCTATTCTACTTCAACAAAAGAGTGGCATTTGGACAGCAGACACCAGGACTCCAAGATGGCAAAGGAGAAGAAACTCATGGATGTCAAAATAGAGAATCTGCCAAGCTAGAAACTGATGTAAAATTTTACCCCTAAAGGCACCATCGAGCATTTCTAAGAGGTTTATTATCAATCAGTATTACAAAAAGTATGTAATAAGAAAGAGAGCATCGCTGGGTTTTCCAAAATGCTGGCAGCGTATATGCTTTAAGACTACTGTCTTTCTTACAAGTAAATAAACAGTGAAGCAGCTATGAGGGCCCAGTGTGAAAGGCACGGTCTGCATTCCTGATCATGACCTTCTTTGCCTGGCAGCTCTGATCTTTGCTAAATCCTTTTATGTCCTAATTGAGAATTAACACCTAATAAAAGATGACTTGTACAAAAACCACCAAAACAAAACAAAGACAGTTGAGTAAATGATAAGCTAATATTTATTAAGTGCATCCTCTGTGGCAAGTGCTGTCTAAGCACTTTACATTAAATCATTCCACTTTTAACAATCCTGTAAAAACACTATTAGAGTCCTTTGAAAATTAAAAAAAAATACGCTCAGCAGTTAGGTAACTTGTCAAAGTTGCACAGTTAGTAGATATACCAAGTTAGAACTAGAACCCAAGCTGTTTGATTCTAGAAGCCCAGGTTCTTAACCATTATGCTAGTCTCCCATCTTTAAATCCTGAATAATTAGTAGGTATTTGCCAGAAATTAAAGAACTGGCATTCCCCCCCAAAAAGGAAAACATAAAATAATGGAAAAGCTCAGCTTATGCAGAAAACAAAGAGTAATGTGGCTAGTGAGTAGAGTAAATTGTGGCAAGTAATAAAAGTTAGAGAAGTAAGTAAATACGGCCAATGAAGTTTTGAAGATACCCAAACATTATGTTATTAATAATGGAAAGCTAATAAAGAAATTTAAGTCAGGAATCTCTCCAAAAGCTGTGAAACTAGAGAAAGGGAGATGATTAAGAAGTTATTACAGTCAACTACTCTTTAATTTTGAAAATATGTCATTGCAATTGCCCAGACAAGAAATAAATGAAGGCTCCAACAAAAGCCAGGGTAGTAGAGATGGAAAAGAGGTGAACTGTAGAAAGGATGTTTAATTAAAATTCTGGTGACAATTAGCTGAGGGAAAAGAGAGGGAAAGATGAGAAGAACTGAGGTATAGAGCTTAGACAATAGAGCAGATATCACTACCACTAACAAAAATAAAGAACAGAATAGAGGAGCAAGTTCCATGGTGGAGGATGGCAGGAAGGGGAGACATATTGAATGTGTAATATATGTAGGGCATCCAGACAATTAGAAATACAGGTCTGGAGACCAGAAAAAAGTTATGGGATGTAAATTCAGACCCAGATCAATAAAAGAGACATCTGGAGTAATAAAAGTTTCAGAGAGAGTGTTTAGAGTAATAAAACGAGGATGAGACCCTAAAGAGCAAGCACAAGAAAAGTTAGATGAGAACATCAAAAAGAAAACAGAAGAATATAAGAAGAAAAATATGAGGCATAAACTAAGAAAGTAGTTTCAAGAAGAAAGATGTGGGCCTTTTGAGACACGCTTCTCTTGTGGAAGTGTACTCTCCCTTCTAATAAATCTTTCCTTTTCTACTGGAAAGGAATAAAGAAAGGAAGGAGGGAGTGAGGAAGGGAGGGGAGGGAGGGGAGGGGAGGAAGGGAGGAGAAGGGAGGGAGGGAGGGAAAGAGAGAGGGGGGAGGGAGGGAGCGAGGGTGGGAGGGAGGAAGGAAGGAAGGAAGGAAGGAAAGAAAGAAAGAAAGAAAGAAAGAAAGAAAGAAAGAAAGAAAGAAAGAAAGAAAGAAAGAAAGAAAGAAAGAAAGAAAGAAAAAAATGTGTTCATTACTGTCATCTGCAAAACTGGATTTTGCCATTAGTGGGTATATGTAAAGCTCTAGTGAGGGGTTATTTCAATGAAGAAATGGAGGTGAAAGCCAGACTGCACTGGGTTAAGGAGTGATGAGAAATTAGAGACCTAGAAATGGAAAGCTTGGCCCTAAAAGAAAGCAAAGAGATAAGGCAACAGCTGAAAAAGGAATCAGGAATAATGGTAGAGGTCTGAGGACATTTATAAGATGGAAAGTAAACAGATAGGACATAGAAGAGTAAGTAGATAACTGATAAAGGAAAGAAATAGGATGATGCAGTCAATAACTTAGGCAATAAAACTTGTATTATTGTTACTCAACTATTATTTCAATTAAAAATATCCATTATACATGAAAACATAGTTCGTATTACTGCGCATAGTTAGATATTACTGTACATATCTAAGACCCAAAACTTAATATATACATAGATTTGAAAATATTTTATAACTCCAAAATTTTTACAAATGGAACTCAGCTGTTCTCAATTAATATTAGTCTAAATAACTGAAGTTTTATTATACCAAAAATATCACAATAGAGGCTGTTCAGAACAGAAAGGCCAGTTCATTTCTGAAGCTTATATTAATTACATAGAAAAGAGAGTAACTGCACAAACTCTGATTCAAAACAAATCAGGTGATTTCACAAGCCCAGTTGGATTCCTTATTCCAGTACAAAATTAACCACGATCATAAAAAACATATAAAAATTATTTATTTGGGGGTCTTTAAATTAAAATATTATACTATAGGGAGATTGGGAAAATGGCGCAGATGGTAGAGGTTTTGTTCATCTCCTCTTGTGACTACACCAGAGCTTTGATGGAGACATGGAGCAAACAGCAAGCAGAGTCACCTGGGGCTTGAATGAACATAAGCCCTAAAACTAGAGAGAGAAATAAATAATCTGGCAACAGTAGGAGGTAGGAGGGGATAGAGATGCAAGGCTGACTGGTCACAAGCGGCTGAGTGGAACAGAAGCAATGGCAACTACAGCCAGCAGGTGCAGACATTCCTCTTAAAGGGGCCATGTCTGAGACCGAACTTTCATGGTGACAGACTTGCTCGCTCTGAGCAACAGTATGGGGTTGGCTGCTTGGGGGTGCCATGGACTTATAGGTGAACACTGAGTTGTCGGAGCAAGGGCTAGGAGGTAAGGCTTTCTCCTGGACAGAAGTGCTGGTGGTATCCATTGTTTCTCTATTGAGCTCTCCCCCTCACCAGTGTCTGGAATCAGCGCTGCCATAGCTGAGATGTCATTAAACTGGATAACAGAGGTCGCTTGACCCAGAGGATTCCCTGAAACTTTGCATGCCCCATCTTGTGGCCCTACCCAAGCTACATCCAGTTGTGTTCTTGGTGATTCCGGTACTCCTCGCTGAGCAGCACCATGAATCACAATGGTGGCAACTGGCCTTGGTTTCTGGTGTGGCCTCTTGAGGCAACTATAAGCACAGCATCTGTGGATTGCTTGTTGAATATTAACAGGTGGCTCTGGAGAGGCATGAGCTGGGGCTAAAATTGGTCTGCAACTTGAAACCTTTTAGGACTGTGCTGCTGGATCCCACAAAGCCACACTAATAAGATCAGGAGACTTAGGAGCTTTGATTAGTACATAGAAACAAACACACAAAGGCAGCCAAAATTGGAAGATAATGAAGCAGAAAACATATAAAAGAACAAAACAGAGATCCAGGAAAAATGAAGTCAAGCAATCTAACAGATACATAGTTCAAAACCCTGGTTATAAAGATGCTCAATGAAATTAAGGGAAGTTTAGATGAACTCAGTGAGAACTTTAACAAAGATGTAAAAAACATTAAAATGGAAATATAAATTATAAAAGGGAACCAGTCAGAAATAAAAAAATACCTTATCTGAGACGAAGAGTATATTAGAAGGAATCAACAGAGTGGATGAAGAAGAAGATCAAACCACCGATATAAAGGATGGGGAAAACAAGGACACCAATCATAATGGCAAGAAATAAATAACCAAGAATATAATAATAATTTAAGGAGCCTCTGGGACAAAAATAAGGGTAACAACATCTGTATCATAGGGGTTCCTGAAGAGGGGGAACAAGAAGTTGAAAATATATTTGAAAAAGTAATATTGGAAAACTTCCCTCATCTGGTGAAGGAAATAGATGTACAACCTCAGGAAGCTCAGAGAGTCCTCAAAACTAGGAACCCAAAGAGGCCCATACCAAGACACATCGTAATTGAAATTCCAAAGGTTAAATGCAATGAAAGAATCTTAAAAGCAGCAAGAGAAAAGCAGTTAGTTACCTACAAGTGAGCACCCATAAGATTGGCAGCTGATTTCTCAAAAGAAACTATGCATGACAGAAGGGCTGGACACAAAATATTCAACATGATGAAAACCCAGATTCTACAACTAAGAATAATTTATACAGCAAAGCTGTCATATACTTATTAATTAAGTTTATTGAGGTAACATTGGTTAAAACAATTATATAATTTTCAGGTGAACATTATAATTTGACATCTGTATATTCTATTGTATGTTTACCACCCAAGGTCCAGTTTCCTTCAGCTACCAAATATTTCACCCATTACCGACTTCACCCTCCCCCTACCCACCTATATTTCACCCCATTTACCATCTACATTCCACCTGCTCCCACACACCCTACACTCTGGTTACCACTAGTCTATAGTCCATTTCCATGAGTCTCTGTTTTTCTGTCTTGCTCATTTGTAGCATTTAGGTTTATAACCCACATATAAGTGATATCATGTGATTTTCAACTTTTTCTTTCTGGCTTATTTCATTTAGCATGATTATCTTGAGGTCCATCCATGTTGTCACAAATGGCAGTATTTCATCTCTTCTTATGGCTGAGTAATATGCCATTATATATATGTACCACAGCTTCTTTAGCCAATCATCTATTGTAGGACACTTTGGTTGCTTCCATGTCGTGGCCACTGTTAATAATGCTGGTATGAACATCGGTGTGCAAATATCATTTTGGATATAGGTTTTCAAGTCTTTGGGATAAATACCCAGTAGAGGGATTGCTGAATCATATAGTAGATCGAGTCTCAGTTTTTTGAGGAACCTCCATAGTGGCTGTACCAGTTTGAAGTACCACCAGCAGTGTATGAGGGTTCCTTTTTCTCTGAATCCTCTCCAACATATGTTATTATTTGTCCTGTTGATTATAGCTATTCCTACAGGTGTGAGATGGTATATCATTGTGGTTTTGATTTGCATTTCCCTAATAGTGATGTTAAGTATTTTTTCAAATATTTGTTGTCAATTTGTATGTCCTCTAGGGAGAAGTATCTGTTCAGATTTTCTGCCAATTTTTTGATGGCATCATTTGTTTTGTTGTTGTTGTTGTTGTTGTTGTTGTTATTGAGTTGCATGAGTTCTTTGTATATTTTGGATATTAGGGCCTTATCAGAGGTATTGCATGCAAATATATTTTCCTATTCAAATGGTTGACTCTTTATCTTGTTGACAAGTTCTTTTGCTCAGCGGAAGTTTTATAGTTTGATATTTTATTTTAGCTTTTACTTCTGTTGCTTTTGAGGTCAAATTCATAAAATCTTCTTTAATTCCAAGGTCCTTGAGTTTAGTTTTTGTTTTCTTCTATGCAATTTATAGTTTCAAGTCATATTCAAGTCGTTAATGCATTTTGAATTAATTTTGGTGTGTGGTGATAGAGAAGAGTCCAGTTTCATTCTTTTGTAGGTGGCTTTCCAGTTTTCCCAGAACTATTTATTGAAAAGGTTTTCCTTTCACCACTGTATATTTCTGGCTTTTTTGTTGAAAATCATTTGCCCACATAAATATGAGTTTACTACTAGACTATTGATTCTGTTCCACTGATCTGTGTGTTTGTTTTTTTGCCAATACCATACCATTTCGATCATTGTCACTTTGTAGTATAATTTAAAGTCAGGCAGAGTGATGCCTCCAGCCTCATTCTTTTTTTTTTTCAGGATGGCTTTGGCAATTTGAGGTCTTTTGTGCTTCTACACAAATGTGACAATTTTTGTATTATTTCTTTAAAGTGGGCCAAAGGATTTTGGATGGGGATTGCATTAAATATGTATACTACTTTAGGTAACATGGTCTTTTTAACTGTGTTAATTCGTCCAGTCCAAAAACACAGAATATCTTTCCATTTCTTTGTATCTTCTTTGATTTTTTAATAGGGTCTTGTAGCTTTCATTATATATAGGTCCTTCACTTGTTTCATTAAATTTATTTCTAGGTATATTTTTCTCTTTGTTGCAATTGCAAAAGGAATTATTTTTTTCCATTTTTTCCCTGACACTTCATTATTGGAGTACAGGAACGCTATGGATTTTTTGAATGTTGATTTTGCATCCAAAAATTTTACTGTATTCGCTTACCAGTAGTGTTCTTGTGGATTCTTTAGGGTTTTCTATGTAGAGAATCGTGTCATCTGCAAGTAGTCACAGTTTGATAATAGTTTCCAAATAGTTAACTACTTTGTTTCCTATTTTGATGCCTTTTATATCTTTCTTTTGTCTAATTGCACTTGCTAGGACCTCCAATGATATATTGAATAACAGTGGCAATAGTGGACAGCTTTGCCTTGTTCCTGATCGTAGAAGGAAGGTTTTTAATTTTTCAACATTAACTATAATGTTGATTGAGATTTTGTCATATATGGAATGTATTTTGTTAAGGTATTTTCCTTCTATACTGATTTTGTTAAGTGTTTCAATCATAAATGAATGCTGTATCTTACCGAAGGCTTTTTCTGCATCTATTGATATGATCATATAATTTTTACTTTATAAATTGTTTTTGTGGTGTATCACATGAATCAATTTTTATATGTCAAACCATCCCTCTGCCTTTGAGATGAAGCCCACTCGAACATGGTGTATAAACTTTTGAATATGTTGCTGTATTCGCTTCGCTAGTATCTTATTTAGGATTTTTGCATCTGTGTTCATGAGAGATATTGGTCTGTAGTTTTCTCTTTTTGTGTTATCTTTACCAGGTTTGGGTATCAGGGTAATAATGTCCTCATAAAATGAGTTGGGAAGTATTGACTGCTCTTCAATTTTTGGAAGAGATTGAGGAGAATAGGCATTAAATCTTCTTTGAATGTTTGGTAGAATGCACTGGTGAAGCTATCAGGTCCTGGACTTTTACTTTTTGGTAGGTTTTTGATGATTGTTTCAATTTCCATACTGCTGATTGGTCTATTTAGATTTTCCAGTTCTTGATTCAGTCTAGGAAGGTTGTATTTTTCTAAGTACGTTCCATTTCTTCTAGGCTATTGAATTTCATGTTATCTTCTTTTTCTTAGTATTCTTGTATGATCCTTTTTCTGCAGTGTTTGTTGCAATTTCTCCTCTTTCATCCCTGATTTTGTTTATTTGTATCCTTCCACGTTTTTCTTTAGTGAGTCTAGCCATGGGTTTGTCAACTGTATTAATCTTCTCAATGAACCAGATCTTTGTTGCATTTATTTTTTCTATTATTTTTTTTTTGTTTTCAAGTTCACTTATTCTCTAATTTTGATTATGTCTTTCCTTTTGCAGAATTTAGGCTTCATTTATTCTTCATTTACTAGTTTTTTAAGATGAAGCATTAGTTTTTTTTTGTGGGCTCTTTCTTGTTTTTGGAGACAGGCCTATATTGACATGAACTTTCCTCTTATGACCGCTTATGCCATATCACAAAAGTTTTGATATGTTGTACTATCATTGTCATTCATTTCTATGTATCTCTTGATCTCTCTTTTTATTTGTTCTATGACCAAGTTATTCTTCAATAGCATGTTGCTTTATCTCCATATATTTGTGGTTCTTTCTGATATATTTTTGCAGTTGATCTCTAGTTTCAAAGCATTATGATGAGAGAATATGGTTAGTATGATTTCAACCCTCTTATATTTGTTGAGGCTATCTCTGTGTCCCAGTATGTGGTCAATTCTTGAGAATGCTCCATGTGCACTAGAGAAGAATGTACAAGCAGCTGTTTTGGGATGGAAGGCTCTGGAAATGTCAATTATGTCCAATTGGTCTATTTTGTCATATAAGGATGTTATTTCTTTATTGATTTTCTGTTTGGATGATCTGTCCATATCCGATAGTGGGATATTTAGGTCTCCTATTATGATAGTGTTTTGATTTATTTCTCCCTTTACTTCTGCTAGTAATTGCTTTACATATTTCAGGGCTTCCTGATTGGGAGCATAGATATTAATAAGTGTTATGCCTTCTTGGTGCATGATTCCCTTTATCATTATGAATTGTCCCTCAGTATCTTTCTTTGCCATTTTTATTTTGAAGTCTATTTTTCTGTTATTAGTACCACTACTCCCACTCTTCTCTGAATGCAGTTTGCTTTAAATATCATTTTCCAACCTTTCATTTTGAGTCTATATTTGTTTTTGGTGCTAAGATGTGTGTCCTGGAGGCAGCATATGGTTGGATTTGGTTTTTTGATCCAATCTGCAACTCTGTGCCTTTTTATTGATGAGTTCAGTCCATTTACATTTAGAGTGATTATTGAAATATGAAATCTTATAGCCATTTTATTTTTTGTGCTCTGGTAGGTCAGCGTTTTCATTGCTTCCTTGTCCTTGTATTTCTTTTTTCTTTATTTTTGTTGACATTTTTGGGTTTTCCCTCCAGTTCTTATTTTATGTTATATACTTCATTTCTGAATCTTTGGTGCGTTGTTACCATTACAAATATATAAAGGATATTTATATATTTTTAATCATCCATTTTCTTCTGCATGCGCCTTATCTCCATTCCCCTTTGTGAATTTGGACCTATGAATTCTCCTCTTTTCAGTCATTAATATCTCAGTTTTTCCCTATGTATGCTGAACATTCATTATCTTGCTATAGCAATTCTCTTATTATTTGAGCTTTTAATGCCCTGTTCTTAGTAAAGGTTGCACTCCTTTGCTTCTATTTGCCTGATAGTCACTTTACTCCTAATTATGGTTTCTTTTTTTTTGTAATTTGTTTTAGGTGAGCTGACACCTTTCAGTATTTCCTGTAGTGCAAGCTTCATTGCGGAGAATTTCCTCAATATTTGTATGTCTGGAAAGGTCTTAATTTCTCTTTCATATCTAAAGGTGAGATTAGTTGGCTACATTATTTTAGGCTGGTAAGACCGTCCACTTAATAGTTTAAATATTTGATTCCATTCTTTTTTGTTTCTAAGGTCTGTGCTGAGAAGTGTGAAGATAATCTAATGGGTTTCCCTTTATAAGTTACCGTTTTCTTCTCTCTGGCTGCCCTGAAATTTCCCTTTTTTGTCGTTGATTTTTGATAATTTTAATACAACGTGTCTTGGTGAAATCTTTTTTGTGTTGAGGTATTGGGTTTTCTATTGACTTCTTGAATTCCAAGCTCCAGCTCATTTCTTAGATTTGGGAAATTCTCTTCAACTATTTGTCTGAAAATGCTTTCTAATCTCTGCTCCTTTTCCTCCCCTCGAAAATGACTATTATTCTTAAGTTTCCTCTCCTGATGGTATCAGCTAGTTCTTGTATTTCTCTTTTATTATTTTCATTCTTCAGTTTCTCTCTTCTTCCTACTGATTTATTTCTATATTTATGTCTTCGCTGTCACTGATTTTTTCCTCAATTTGGTCGACTCTATTTCCCAAGGTTGCTATTTCATTTTTCATATCTTGCAGTGTGTGTGTGTGTGTGTGTGTGTGTGTGTGTGTGTGTGTGTGTGTGTTGTTGTTGTTGTTTTTATCTCCAGAAGTTCTGTTTGGTGCTTTTTGAGGGTTTCAATATCTTTGCTTTGCTCATCTGTGTTTTTTCATTTCCTGAAATTGTTGATATGAGTCATTTTGGAACTCACTGAGTTTTTTCAGAAGTACCATCAAGAATTCTCTGTCATTTAATTTGCATATTTCTATATCTGTCAGCTTATTTTCTGGAGATTTGTCTCTTTATTTCTGAGCTGCCTTGTCACCATGGTTGTTCATGATGTTTACTGGACTATTTCTCCGCTTGGGCATTAATAGAAATGTATTCTGCTTTTTTTTCCAGAAAAAAGATTTATTTTATAAAGGTTTCTCTTTATCCTGTTGTAAAGAAAGTGCTTTTATTTTGGTTTCCAGTAGGTGGCGTCTAAGCCTCTTGGATTGCAGGTTTATATAAAGCATTCATAATGCCTTTATATAATGCTTTTATTTTCTTGTAGATATTTAATTAAGCTCAGTGCCATCAGTTTCAGTACCTTTTTATTGTTGGCAACAGTTTCGTTAATTTTTGCTCAGATTCCCCTGGGACTCCTCAGTGTTCGGTCTCAGAGGGTATGGGGTGAGAGGCCCTTTGGGTTTGAGGTTGGGTGCTGCGGCTCAGCCTTGGTTTTGCAACTGTGGCCGGTAAAAAGTAACCATTGTTTTTCTCCCGTTCTGCTTCTCTGCTTCTGCCCTGATGAATGGGCCCTGCTGCTGTACGCAGGGAGCTCACAACTCTCCCAGGCAGAACTGTTCAGGGAACTCGTCGCATCTTCTCCCCTTGTCCCTCTTCCTGCAGAGAGCTCCAGTGGCTGTTAGATTCAGCTTCCTTATTTCTCACAGTCCACCACCTGACACCCAGGGTTCTGATCTGTGGTAGCGTTTATGTGCAGATTGCACATTCAGACATGCTTGTGTGCAGTTTGGGTGTTTTTTGTTGAGTTTTAGATGTTCAGCTTATTGTTGTTTCAAGGGGAGAGATCTGGGGATGTCTTTCACTCCTCCATGTTTCCTTTCTGATTGTGTTTTCCACCTACTTCACTCTCCCATGGAGCTTCTTTGCAGACCTTCCAGGTAGTGGATTGAATTATGCACTCTCAGTTTTTGTTGGCTTTCCTGCAAGACAGCTGTCCCACTTGAGACAAAGCTCTCCCTTGCCTGGTGGATCTCTGGAATTTTCTAGAGGAATAAAGATTTCTTCTGTTCTAGTCTACTGACCCTGTTGATGGATTCATTCACTCTGAACTCCAGCTATGGGGCAGCTGCTCCAGGGGCATCAGGGACATATGGAGAGACACTGAGCCATCAGGCTTCATGGAGAGGGTTGGAGGGGCAGCTTTCTCCAATGTTATAATATTGGAAGGTGGAATCTTTGGAAAGCAATTAGAAATAGATGATGTCATAAAGGTAAAGCACTCATGAATGGAATTTCCCCTTTATGAGTCATGAAGATTTCTTGCTTCCTTTGCTCTGCTCTTCACTGTGTAAGGCTACAAGAAGTTGGCAGTCTGCAAGAAAGAGGTTTTTCACCAAAACTTCCAGCCTCCAGAAACTTTGAATAGGATAAGGCTGTTTTTGTTTTTCTCCAAATGTCAGTACAGAAGTTATTGATGAATCTGACTCCTTAAGGCTTGATGTTGAGTCCAGTGGTGATCTGGCTCTTGCTTGACTCCAATTCACAGCCATACTCTAGGTGTGCAGCAGCCACAGGTAGACTGCAAAGCTATCATTGAGAGTCAAAAGACAGATAAAGAGCTTCCCAAACAAAAATAAGCTAAAGAAATTTATTAACACCAAGTCAGTATTAAAGAAATATTGGAAGGACTTGTTTAAGAAGAAAAAAAACAGCTTTTCCTGTGCTCAGTACAGCCATGGCTCATGGTCCCAAGAAGCATCTGAAGTGCATAGCAGCTCCCAGGTATTGGATGCTGGATAAATTTACAGGTGTGTTTGGCTCCCCATCCACCTATTGGTCCTCACTAGCTGAGAGAATGTCTCCCTCTTATCATTTTCCTAAGGAACAGACTGAAGTATGCCCTAACAGGAGATGAAGTAAAGAAGATCTGCATGCAGTAATTTGTCAAGATTTATGGCAAGGTTCAGACTGATGTAACCTACCCTGCTGTTTTTATGGATGTCATCATCATTGACAAGACCATAAAGAATTTCCTTCTGGTCTATGACACCAAAGGTCACTTTGCTGTTCATCGGATTACACCTGAGGAAGCCAAGTACAAGTTACGCAAAGTGAGAAAGATCTTTGTGAGCACAAAAGGAATCCCTCTTCTAGTGACTCATTATGCTCACACCATCCGCTACCCCAATCCCCTCATTAAAGTGAACAACACCATTCAGATTGATTTGGAGACTGACAAAATTACTGATTTCATCAAGTTTAACACTGGTAACCTGTATATGGTGACCAGAGGGGCTAACTTGGAAAGAATTAGTGTAGTTACCAACAGACAGAGACACCCTGGCTCTTTTGATGTGGTTCATGTGAAAGATGCCAATGGTAACAGCTTTGCCATACAGCTGTCCAACATTTTCATTATAGGCAAAGGCAGCCAACTGTGTATTACTCTTCCCTGCAGCAAGGGTATCGTCTCATCATTGCTGAAGAGAGAGACAAGAGAGCGCAGCCAAACAGAGCAGTGGGTGAAGTGATCTCTAGAGATGCACACCGAAGGATATACAGAAGAAATGAGAAGCAATTTGGAACTTGCTTTAGAATAATCTAGTGGGTGAGAAAGATCAATGAGACAAGATTGACCATGTACTGATAATGTGGATTGGTACACAGGCTTTAGTATGCTTGTCACTTCTGTCATTTTTAACATTTTTAATAATAAACTTACAAAGAAAAATAAGAAGAAAACATGTATTGAAAACATGAATAAAGAATGGTAATAACTACATTTTTATCAAAAAGTACCTCAAATGGAAAAGAATTAAGTGCTCCAAACAAAATGATATGGGCCATCATTTGCAAAATTCTTAATTCTTAATCTTTTTAGTAAACCTAGTTAAGTCTTTTCTTTCTTTCTTTCTTTAGACAAAGACCCTCTCCCTCAAACTTAGATAATTACCTTGAAACTGGTGATACAGGTCCTCTGGTTATTGATAAGGATCACTGAAACTCAGCATTCTCCTTGGTCCAATATAAGCATAAATGGCTTTAGGTCAAAACAGTATCCAGAGGGAGGGGACCTTTAACCCAAGTTTTTTCTTTCTTTTATAAAATATATTAGTCAAGCCTGTTTTTCTTTCCCCACTTGATGGGCAAATTAATGATAGAAACATAAATAGATATATGGTTCAAATAACAAGTTTGTATATTTTTCCTTGTCTAGGGACAGGGGCATCACTTCGGTGGGATACTCAATACCCTGTTCTGACTGAGACAGAGAGGGAAAGATCTCCATGAAACCTCAATAGGCAGGGACTATGACCCTACTCAGCAGGAAGCAGATACAGAAGAAGACACCACCTGTCCCTCAACATCCATACTAATAAAAAGGGTTTCATGGCTCTTAGAAAAGGGTTAGGTAGGAAAGATAGATATGGAGTTTCAGGTCTTCCTGCAAAGATGCTGAGGTCATCCCATTCTGGAAAGGGTCCACTCTAGTCCACCCACAATTAAGCAAGCCAGAGGGCATTTTTAGGCTAAAAGTAACTCATACTAGGAGATAAGTAAGCAGAAAATTGTGTACTAGTTTCAGCCAGTAACTCGCACTTGCACAGTGAAGACTCCAATGACCATCAACTCACTTGAGCCTCATTATACAATCATTATAACAGGATGCATATGCCTGGAAGTTCATTAATGTTATTATCACAGATTGAATTCTGGGAATAGACATGCATAGAAGGCAAACGATGAGTCACTGAGTCTTGTCCATCAAAAAAAGCTAACTCCTTTAGGAAAAGTAACCACTCATAGCAAATAGGGATAAAAACCCCAAAGACTTTGTTACTGTGCCCTTGAGCCTTTTGAGCCACTCTTCTCTTACTCAAGCCCATTTCCATGTCTTGAAGTGTACTGTTGCTTTACTTTCTCTTGTAATAAAGCTATTCTTTTCTGATGTATTTCAAGGTCTTGCTCAATTATTTATTTGAGACATTAAGTGCCTGGACAATGCACTCAGAGGGGAGTCCCGTTCTCCAGTAATAAAAAGATAGAGTGGCTGAATGTATAAAAAACAAGACCCCTAAATATGCTGCCTACAAGAGACCCACTTCAGATTAAAAGACACATACAGACTAAAAAGGAGAGAATAAAAAAAGATATGGCTTTGATGGACCAAGAGGGTATTGTGCTGAATGAAGTAAGTCAGATAGAGAGACAAATATCACATGATTTCACACACACGTGGAATATAAAGAACAAAAAACAACAACAACAAAAATGGAAATAAACTCATAGATACAGAGAATATTCTGAGGGCTACTAGATGGGAGGTGCATTGGGAGGGACGATGAAAAAGAGCAAAGGTATTAAGAAGTATTTATAGATAGTTACAAAATAGACACGGAGATATAAAGTGTAGCATAAGGAAAATAATTAACAGTGTTGTAATAAATATGAAAGGAGGAAGAGAAGCAACTGATTTAGTGGGGTGATCACTTTGTGAGTTATATAGATCTCTAATCACTGTGCTGTACAAATGAAACTAATATATTACTGTATGCCAACTATAATTAAAAAAACTCATTGAATTGTACAATGTAAATTCGAGCAATGAATTGTCTATTATATTTCAGTAAAGCTGGAAAAAATAAATAGTCATACAAAAAGCAACATAAAAAGTTGATACAGAAGCAGGAAGTGGACCGGGGAAACTGGGTAAATGGTAATGGGATCTGTATGTACTACTTCTACAACTGCATATGAAACTTCAATTATCTCAAATTAAAAGTTTATTTAAAAAAAAAAAGAAATATGTGTTTTGCCTTTGACCCCATTCCTGGCATAGAGCTCCTAAAATCCGTGGAAATTCGATATGGTGAGAGCTATTGAGGTTTTTACTGTTATGTTAATGAGATGACTTTTGGAGCTCATCTACAGTTGGGGGCTGGTTGCCAAGGGAACTAAACTTGAATAGAGAGTTGAAACTTTCAGTCCCACCTCCTCAATGAATGCTATGGAGGGGAGAGGCGCTGGAGGTTGAATTCATGGCCAACGATTTAATCAGTTGCACCTATGTAACCAAGCATCCAGAAAAATTCAAAATGATGGGTTTTGGAGAGCTTCCTGGTTGGTGAACATGTGAAGATGTTGGGAGAGTATCCGCTCTGGAGAGAGCAAGGAAGCTCTGCCCCTCTTTCAACTTGCCTTGCCCTCTATGCATCTCTTCCTTCTGGACATTCATCAGTATCCTTTATCATACCCTTTTATTATAAGTTGATAAACATAAATAAATGTTTCCCTGAGTTCTGTGAGCTACTCTAGCAAATTGACTAGAACCCCAGGAGGGTGTCTTTAGAACATCCAATTTATAGCCAGTTAGTCAGAAGCCCAAGTTGTCAGCTGGGCTTGCAACTGGCATCTTTAGGGGAAAGTAATCTTGTGGGACTGAGAGCTCTTAACATCTGGGATCTGATGCTATCTCCAGGTAGATAGTGTTAGAAGTGAGTTAAATTGTGAGACTCCAAGCTTGTGTCACAAAATAATTGCTTGGTGTGAAGGACCAATTCTCCCTCCGACATTTGGTGAGTAGAAATAAAGTGTTTTGTGTGAGTAATAAAGGTAAACCACAGGGGAAACACAGTAGAAAACTGTTTTTTTTTTTTTACATAAGAGGGGAAAAACTGAAGTCTTTTCCTTTTATAATAATCCAAAACCAAAGACAGGTGAAAGTACTATCTACTCACCAGAATAAATAAGCATTGTTTTCAGATCCACCTTATAACAGGATATATAACAGTAGTATTCCATTGTACATATGTACCACTGCTTCTTTATGTGACCATCTATTACAGGATGCTTTGGATGCTTCCATGTCCTGGCCACTGTGAACAATGCTGCTATGAACATCGGTGTGCAAATATTTTTTTGGATATGGGTTTTCAAATGTTTGGAGTAAATACCCAGTAGAGGGATTGCTGGACCATATGGTAGATCAAGTCTTAGTTTTTTGAGGAACCTCAATACTGTTTTCCATAGGGACAGTACCAATTTGCACTACCAATAGTGATGGTACCAATTTGCAGTAACCATAGTGACGGTACCAATTTGCAGTATCCTTTCCAGCATTTGTTATTACTTGTCCTGTTGATAACAGCTATTCTAACAGTTGTGAGATGATATCTCATTGTGGTTTTGATTTGCATTATCTTACTAGCTAGTGATGTTAAGCATCTTTTTATATATTTGTTGGCCATTTGTATGTCCTCTAGGGAAAAGTGTCTGTTCAGGTCCTCTTCCCATTTTTTGATTGGATCATTTGATTTTTGTTGTTATTGAGTCATATGAGTTCTTTACATATGTTGGATACAAGCCCCTTATATGAGGTGTTGCTTGCAAATATATTTCCCCATTTTGATGTTTGTCTCTTTACTTTGTTGACAGTTTCTTTTGCTGTGCAAAAGATTTTTGGTTGAATGTAGTCCCATTCATTTATTTTTGCTTTTACTTCCCTTGACTTTGAGGTCAAATTTATAAGATCCTCTTTAAGTTCAAGGTCCATGAGTTGCATTCCTATGTTTTCTTTTGTGTATTACTGTTTCAGGTCTTATATTCAGGCCTTAATCCATTTTGAGTTAATTTTGGTGTGTGATGATAGAAAACAGTCTGGTTTCATTCTTTTGCAGGTGGCTTTCCAGTTTTCTCAGCACCATTTATTGAAGAAGCTTTCCTTTCTCCACTGTATATTATTGGATTATTGATTGAAATTATTTGTCCATATAAACATGGGTTTATTTCTGGACTCTTGATTCTGTTCTACTGTTTTGGGTGTCTGTTTTTTGCCAATACCATGCCATTTTGATTATTGTCTCTTTATAGTATAATTTGAAGTGAGGCAGAGCGATGCTGCCAGCCTCATTCTCTTTTCTCAGGATGGTTTTGGCAATTTGGGGTCTTTTTCGCTTCCATACAAATCTGATGATTTTTTGTTCTATTTCTTTAAAAAATGTCGATGAGATTTTGATGGCGATTACATTGAATCTGTATAATGCTTTACGTAGTAAGGACATTATAACTATATTGATTCTTCCAATTCAAGAACACAGAATACCTTTCCACTTCTTTGTATCTTCTTTGATTTCTCTTAATAGGGTCTTTGG
The DNA here is from genome assembly GCA_028627145.1 of Eidolon dupreanum. Taxonomy (NCBI): domain Eukaryota; kingdom Metazoa; phylum Chordata; class Mammalia; order Chiroptera; family Pteropodidae; genus Eidolon; species Eidolon dupreanum. The sequence continues at coordinate 69,416,690 of CM053505.1, forward strand.
TTTTCAATATATAGGTCCTTCGTATGTTTCACTAAATTTATTCTTAGGTATATTATTCTTTTTGTTGCAATTGCAAAAGGAATTATTTTAACACTTTTTTTTCTGACACTTCATTAGTATAGTGTAGGAACGCTATGGATTTTTGATTATTCATTTTGTATCCAGATCTATTACTATATTTGCTTATTGTTCCTAGTAGTGTTCTTGTGGAGTCTTTATAGTTTTCTATATAGAGAATTATGCCAACCTCAAATAGTGACAGTTTGACTTCTTCATATCCTATTTGGATCCCTTTTATATTTTTCTCTTGCCTGATTTTACTTGATAGGATATCCAATGTTTTATTAAATAGCAGTGGCGATAGTGGACAGCCTTGTTTTGTTCCTGATCATAGAGAGAAGGTTTTCATTTTTTAACCATTAATTATAATGTTGGCTGAGGATTTGTCATAGATGATCTTTAGGATGAGGAGGAGGAGGAGTAGGACAATGATGACGATTTAAGTGTTTTGATCATAAATTGATGCTGTCACTTGTTGAAGGCTTCTTCTGCATCTATTGATATGAACATATGATTCTTATTTTTTAATTTGTTTATATGGTCTGTTACATTAACCAATTTGAATGTGTTCAACCATCTTTGTGCCCCTGGGATGAAATCCACTTCTTCGAGGTATATAATCTTTTGAATATCTTGCTGTATTCGGTTTGCTAGTATCATATTTAGAAATTTTGCATCTGTGTTAATGAGAGATATTGATCTGTAGTTTACTGTTTTTGTGTCATCTTTACCAGGTTTTGGTATCAGAGTATTAGCCTCATGACATGAGTTGGGAAGTATTGTCTCTTCTTGGATTTTATGGAAGAGTTTTAGGAGAAGAGGTATTAAATCTTTAAATGTTTGGAAGAATTCACTGGTGAAGCAATCTGATCCTGGAATTTTATTTTGGTACCTTTTGAGAATTGTTTCAAATTCTATTTTGCCGAACCATCTATTTGTTTTTACAGTTCTTAATTCAGTCTAAGAAGATTGTATCTTTCTGAGTACTGGTTCATTTCTTCTAGGTTATTAAATTAGGTGTTATCTACCTTTTAATAGTATTCTTGTATGATCCTTTGTATTTCTGCAGTGTCTGTTGTAATTCCCCCTATTTCATCCCTGATTTTGTTTATTTATGTCCTCTCTCTTTTTATTTGGTGAACCTAGCCAGGGGTTTTTCAATTTTATTAACCATCTCAAAGAACCAGCTTTTTGTTGCATTTATCTTCTCTATTATTTTTTTGTTTTCAATTTCATTTATTTCTACTCTAATTTTTATTATTTCTTTCCATCTGCTGACTTTAGGCTTCATTTGTTATTCCTCTTCTAGTTTTTTAAGATGAAGCATTAAATTGTTGATTTGGGCTCATTCTTGTTTTTGGAGACAGGCCTGCAATGATATGAACTTTCCTTTTATGTCGCCTTTTGCCATATCCCAAAAGTTTTGATATATTGTACTATCATTATCATTTGTATCTCTTGATCTCTCTTTTTATTCTTTCTCTGACCCAGTTATCCTTTAGTAGCATGTTGTTTAATCTTCATGTATTTGTGGTTCTTCCCGCTTTATTTTTACCACCATTCTCTAGCTTCAAAGCATTATGATTAGAGAATATGGTTGGTATGATATCAACCCTCTTATATTTGTTGAGGCAATATATGTGAACCAGTAGGTGGTCAGTTCTTGAGAATGTTCTATGTGAATTAGAGAAGAATGTATAAGCAGCTGTTTTGGAATGAAAGGATCTGTCAATGTCAATTATGTCCAGTTGATCTAATGTGTCATTTAAGGATGTTATTTCTTTATTGATTTTCTGTTTAGATGATATGTCCATATCTGATAGTGGAGTATTTATCTCCCCTATTATAATTGTGTTTTGGACTGTTTCTCAACTTACTTCTGTTAGTAATTGTTTTGTATATTTTGGGGCTCCCTGATTGGGAGCATAGATATTAATAAGTGTTATATCTCATTGGTGCTTGATTCCCTTTATCATCATGAATTGTCCCTCAGTATCTCTCTTTACCTTTTTTATTTTGAAGTCTATTTTGTCTGATATTAGTACCACTACATCTGCTTATCTTTGAATGTCATTTGCTTGAAATATCATTTTCCAGCTTTTCACTTTGAGTCTATATTTGTCTTTAGAACTGCGATATGTCTCCTGAAGGAAGCATATTTTTGGGTTTTGTTTTTTGATCCATTCTGCAGCCCTGTGCCCTTTTTATAGGTGAGTTCAGTCCATTTACTTTTATGGTGGTTATTTAAATATGGGGTATTCTTATAGCCATTTTATCTTTTGCTTTCAGATAGGTCCATGTTTCCATTGCTTCCTTGTCCTTTTGTGCCCGGTTTTTTGTTTATTTGTTTGTTTGTTTGTTTTAATTTTGGTTGGGTTTTGTGGACTTTCTTTCCCTTTGGTCCTTCTTGTTTAATATTATATACTTCAATTCTGAATCTTTGGCATGTGGTTACTATTATGAATATGTGAAGGAAAGTTTTATGTATACAATCATCCATATTCTGTGCATGCCTTGTCTTCATTCTCCTTTGCAAATTTGGATCTTTTAACTCTCCCCATTTCATTCATTGTTGTTTCAGTTTGTCCCTGTAGGCTGAATGTTCATTACTATTTTGCTATAGAAAATCTCTTCCTATTGTTTAAGCTTATTATGCCCTGTTCTTAGTAGGAGTTGCACTCCTCTGCTTCTATTTGCCTGCTAGACACCTTACTCTTAATTATGTATTTTTTGTCATTTTGTTTTAGGTGAACTGACCCCTTTCAGTATTTCCTGTAATGCAAGCCTCATAATGGAGAATTCTCTCAATTTTTTTTTAAGTCTGGAAAGGTCTTTATTTCTCCTTCTTATCTAAAGGAGAGCTTTGCTGGATATGTTATTGTTGGCTGGTAGTTCCTTTCATTTAAAAGTTTGAATATGTGTATCCACTCCTTTCTAGCTTGTAAGGCCTGTGCTGAGAAACCCAATGATAATCTAATCTGTTTTCCTTTTTAGGTTACCATCTTCTTCCTGACTGTCCTGAGAATTCTGTCTTTGTCATTGATTTTTGATAATTTTAATACAATGCATCTAGGAGAAAGAAAGACAGTTGAGATAATTGGATGTTCCATTGACTTCTTGAATTCAAAGCTCCAGCTCATTCCTTAGGTTTGCGAAATTATCGTCAACTAATTTTTTCTGAAAATGTTTTTTAATCCCTGCTCTTTTTCTTCACCTTTGAGAATGCCCATTATTCTTATGTTTCCTCTCTTGATGGTATCAGCTAGTTCTTGTATTTGTCTTTCTTTCCTTTTTTTTCATTCTTCATTTTCTCTCTTTTTCCTTCTTATTTATTTCTAGATTTCTGTCTTCAATATCATTGATCCTTTCTTCCATTTGGTCTACTCTATTTCCCAAGCTTGCTATTTCATTTTTCAACTTTTTCAGTGTGTTCTTAATTTCTGGAATTTCTCTTTGGTTCTTTTTGAGGGTTTCAATCTCTTTGCCAAAGAACTCATTCTGCTCATCAGTCGTTATTTTCAGTTCCTGAAATTGTTGATAAGAATTGTTTTGGAGATCATTGTATTTTTTCACAAGTACCATCCCGAATTCTTTGATAAGTTGCATATTTCTATATCTGTAAGCTTATTTTCTGGAGATTTTTTCTCTTTCTTTCTGAGATGCCTCGTCACTTTGGTTGTTCATGGTGTTTAATGGACTATTTATCTACCTGGGCATTAATGGAATTGTAATCTGCATTTTTTTCCAGAAAGATTTATTATATAAAGTTCTCTCTTTAGCTTGTTGCAAAGAGGCATTTTTCTTTTGGTTTCCAGTAGGTGGTGTCTAATCCTCTTGGATCCTTGGTGCATAAAGTCTTAATAATGCCCTTTTTTCTTATAAATATTCAATCATGCTTGCTACCCTCAGTCTCAGTCCCTGTCAGTGTTTGTGACAGTTTTGGTAGCATTTTCTCAGATTCCCCTGAGTCTCGTGGTGTTTGGTCTTTGAGGATAAGGGGGGAGGGAACCTCTGGGTTGAGGGGTGTGGCCTCATGTTTTGCAACCACAGCTGATAATAATCAACTGTTGTTTCTCTGCTGTCCCTGCCTCTCTGCCATCCTCACTTCTCTGATTTTTATCCTGAAACTTGGCACTGCCACGGACCATGTAGAGCTCACAATTCTGTCAGTCAGGGCTGTTCAGGAAACCCACTGCACCTTCCCCCTTGCCCCTCCTGCAGGAAGCTCCAGGTGAGAGAGGCAGCCTCTTTGTTTCTCTCAGTCCACTGCCCGACTCCCAGAGTTCTCAGAGGTCTTATGCACAGATCCCACACTTAGATGTTTTGGTGTGCAGTTTGGGTGTTTTTTGTTGAGTTTTAGTTGTTCATCTTATTGCTGTTTAAGTGGGAGAGTTCTGGGAATGTCTCTCACTCCATGTTTCTGATGTCACCTCAAGCACTGAGTTTTTAAACTTTTTAAACTGTCTGAGTTCACAGTTTATGTTTTATCTACTATAAGATTCTACCTTGTATAGTATTAGAAATGTGTTAGAAAAAATATATTTTCTCTTCTCTTTCCATTATTTATTTTTATTATATCACTCATTTACCAAGCAAAACACTGTGTGTAAAGTACCTACATGGTACATGGCCCATATCAGCTGCCTAAAAGATGGTATTTTCATTTTTTCCCTTACTCAATCTTTTTGAAGGCAATTATTTTATCTACACATTTGGGTATCTTGCAACATAAGTAGGTGCCTTTTCAATATCTTTAAATTTTAAAGAAATACAAAAAATGCAATGGTTTCCACAAGTCTTTGATATAAATTTGTCTTATATTAACAAATATACATACAAATACACATTTATGTAAACACATGGACAAATTATATGCATAGTGCACTTGTAGTATGTGCATTATTCTAACACTTGCTTTAAAAATAGTACATTTATTGAGATAAAATTCACATATTGTACTATTTATTCATTTAAAGTGATGGTTTTTAGTATATTCACAGATATGTCCTACCATCACCACAGTCATTTTTAGAACATTTTTATAACTCCCAAAATAAACTCAGTACCCTTTAGCTTTCATCCACCAATCCTCCCATTATCATCCACCCCTACTCCAGACCCAAACAGCTGCTAATCCATTTTTGTCTCCACAGATTTGACTCTTCTGAATATTTCATATAAATGTAATCATATAATTTATGCATTTTATTCAGTTAGCATTATGTGTTCTAGGTTTATCCATGTTGTAGCATGAATCAGTACTTCACTTCTTTTTGTGTCTGAATAATATCCCATTATATGGATATACTATATTTTGTGTTTCTAGTTATTAGGGGATGAATATTTGGATTGATTCTACATTTTGGCTCTTATTATAATACTGTTATGCAGATTCATGTATAGCAGGTCCTTGAATAATGAAATATTGTTCTGTTATAACACTGATGAAATGCCGCAGGAACTTAACTCTTGTTTACATCAATGGAAAATTATTTAATTATACGTGATATCACAGAAACTATTGAAGATGTTAAGTGAGGACTTACTGTCCAAGTTTTTTGTGTGGACTTTTGTTTTCATTTCTCTTGAGTGGAAGTTCATTTCTTTAAAATGGAATCACTGGGTCATATGGTAACTGTATATTTAACAATATGAAGAAATGGCATAACTTTTTCCAAAGTGGCTGCATCATTTTACATTTCCACCAGCAATGTGTAAATGTTCCAGTTTCTCTGTATACTTTCCAAAACTTATTTTTGTCTATCTTTTTGATTATAGACATCTTAGCAGGTATGAACTGCTATCATTTCCCTGATGACTAATAAATTTGAGCATCTTTTGTGCATATAAATTTGATGATATTTAACTTTTACTGAGCATCTGCAACATACAGTGTAATGGTACTGTGGGAGATTTAGATGAAGTAGATAAAAATATACCATAGGAAAGTTAAAGTCTAGTGGAATTTCTGAGATAGCCCTGATTTTAATTCTGAATATAGCCATGTAGAGAATGTGTGATCATGGACAGATTACTTAATCCCTCTCTGCTTTATATTTCTCTGTTGTAAAATGAATTTAATAATACATAGTTACAGAGGATTTATAAGAATCAAATGAGATACTTCAACAAAACACTTGTTGCATTCCTATTTTGTGCCTTGTACTCTATATGTATACACATATGTGTATAAATGAGGTTTATGAGTGTCCAGCTCAAGGCCTTGTTCCCTACGTTACACTGGTAATGCTGGTAACAGTTAGGTGGCAGTGATGACAATGTTGACAGTACACTCAATTAAGGTGTTATTGGATATATATTATCCTATGTTTTTGTGATGAGAAATCATTTTAATATAGAGAGGAGTGTTTTAAGCAGACTAAAAATCTGAGTTAAAATAGAAAGTCTGTTTAAGTGCAGTATACCTCGACTGTATTCCTTGAAACAAACCATCAGCTTTTCTACCTGTTCTTTGCTGTGAGTCTGTGTGTGCACATTCACCACAAGCCATATTGGCACTAACTGGTATCCTTGTAGGCAGTTTAAGCTCAGAGGTCAAGGGCTGACAGGTGAAAAGCACTGTGTCTTTGGTGAGGGCAGAGGTACGTTGGCAGGAAGCAGAGTAGAGGGCTTATCTGACACTGTCTGCTGTTTAGAGAAATAAGATAGCCATTGTAGACACCAGCCTGATATCTTTAGAAAATCATAACTATCATTATGGGAAAGAAATTAGGAAACCAACCTGGGTCCCAGCTCTCAGTCCTGAGACAGTTTCTTCTGAAGCCTCTTAGAATGCTATGTAGAATATATAGGCTTTGCATGTATTTAAGTGTAAAAGAAAGGGCGAAAAAAAAAGGCAAATTTCTCTTATAAGGGGTTTGATGTGTGAAATAGTCCAAAAGTATTTAAGAGCTAAAGCACAATAGCTAATTGATAGGTAACCTAGAAAATGTCTAATGATGTAATCAGTAATTCTCAGGATAATAGATTTCAAATAATTTTGGATGGAAAGAAGCATTTTGCAGTGCATATGGCTGACTGAATTTTCAAATAAACACCATGAAAGGCTGATTTATATTTTAATGGCTTGGATAGGCATCCGTAATAGCAAAAGTAAGCTAAGTGAATAACTAACTACAAGTGATATTTATTCTTGGGAAAGATAATATGTGAAAATACAATCATATAAGATATTTATTTGCACTACTATTAATACACATATATATTTTTATAATGCTTATTATGTAAAGGTAAATGAAGTAATAGTTATTACAATTTGCTTTATAATATTATATATTTTTTTGGTATAGATTTTCCATGGGATTTCTTCAAGTATGTTTCTCTGTTCATTTACAGTATGATTAGACTTGTAAAAAAATTGTGTTATATGCAAAATTTTCAGGATTTTAAAACACACATTACTGTATTATATTCAAGTGTATGTATATAACTACATTATACTTAAATTATATGTTAATGTGTTTTTTGGGAAACATTTTTTCTCATTACAAAAATAAATGCTTATTGAGTAAAATCTGAAAACTATAAACAATTGTTTTTAACAATGTCAGTAGGAGTTATTATTTAAAACATTGATATTCTAGTAAGCAAACCTTTTTTAAAATATTCCTTCTTTGCATTTCTAGTGATTTCAAAATCATTTTTATTTGTAATTCTTTTACCAACTGCATATGCAAAACTGACTAATACTCTTCTGAAGTGTTCAAATCATACTGACTTTAAGTCCTTTTTATATTAAAGATTTTAACCCTTTTTCTATGATACCTGTGGCAAATATTTTTTTTTTTTATGTGAGGCAACCCTTGGTTGACCTCACAGATTGCAAAGACATTGTCAGCTTACAATCCCTTATTTTTTATTTTTTATGCTTACAGCACCTGGTCTTCCTAGGTGATCTCCCATCCAAGTACTAACCAGGTCTGACCTTGCTCAGCTTCCGAGATCAGACAGGATTAGGGTAGCATGGCTGTAGACTTGTAAATGTTTTCAACCATGAATTTCTGAGTTTGTATAATGCTTAGATTGGCCTTATGAACCCAGAGATCAGACATATACTAGCCATTTTTATCACCTAATTTTGTTCCTTTGTTCTTATTTAATGACTGAAGGACAATACTGCTAACATCAATATGACGTTTTATATTTGTATGTGCATTTTATGTAATTCTCTAAATAAATCCTTAAAGAGTTCTGCTAGGTAGTTACCTTTATTATCTTATATCCCATTCCTCAGAAAAACAATCATTCATTAGGCAGTAAAGCCCAACTTATATCCTAACTACATATTTTATGCTTTCCCTTCCTTCACTCTACTTTTGTTGATTTGGGATCTCCATAGAGACCTAAGATCTCCTGAAGGTTCTGTTAGTTACTGTTGGATATTCCAAATTATAAAAAAAATGATTAAGAAGGCTCAGTTTGATAACACTAAAGAATAGAATCATTTGGAATAGAATTATTTTATAAAAAATGATTTTAAGAGTACTACCTGTATATTTTATAAAATTTAGGGAAATATCAAAATACAAATAGTAGGAAATTAAAAAATAGTCTACATAATCTCATCACTTAAAGATAAAAACACTAATAGCATTATTGTATATATCCTCCCATTTTTGTTTATTTTTCTTTGTATATTATACATGCATTTTTAATCATATATATATTGTATTGCATCTTGTTTTTTCCTCACTTAATATATTATAAAAATGTCTCTATGTAGTTAAATGTTACTAGTTTATATGATTTAATAGCTACATAATCTAATAGATCCTCTTTGGGGTGAGGGGTGTAGAGAGGTTGGGGGAATGGAAACAAAGAAAGAAACAAAAGACCTCTTTCTCTGGGTCTCATTTCTTCCTGCAGTCTACCCTTGTCTTATTCTTTCTCACTGATTCCGCACCAAACCTCCAAGTTCATATTCATTTTAACTCTCTAGTTTTGTTGCAGACTAGACCTACTTTTATATAAACCCAAAGACCCAAAGTTAGGTAATTAGATAATCATGAGTGACAGGAGTGAAGGCTCAGCCCTGTAACCATATAAACATCCTGTAGGGACCTCTTCAAAACACCCATTTTATGGTTATAAATAACCCCTTCATCCTAAGTCACAAAGGCCATAAAAGCTGTTGGCTTAAACCAGCCACAAACACATGTGCAGAAAGTACTATCCTAACTTTCCTATAATCTTAGCCTCATTATACCATCATTATAATATCATACATATGCCCAGAAGTATGTGAATTTAATTATAACAGACTGAATTCTGGGTAAACACACACACAGTAAGCAAAGGGATATTTAACAGCCAACTGTCAATCAAAATGACTTCATGTGCCAATCATGTAGGACCACCCTTGTATAACCTCTCATCATGGCCCAAGTATAAACAGATCTTTTCACTTCTGCACTATTACATTTCTTCTCTGAAACCCACCCTCATTTGAAGGGCACTCTATCTTTTGTCTTTTCACATCCCGAATTCCACAGAGCTACAGCCTTTCTTGGCATGACCTGTCTCCTTGTAAAAATGTACTTTCAATAAGTCTTACTTTTTCTAAATCTCGCTGACCTGTAATCTTTTAGTCAGTGGGGGGAAAATCTAGGACCCACTCTATGCTGCTAGGGTGATGCCAGATTTCAGATCGCCCTAACAGTAACACTAATAATGAGCATTTCCAAACAAGAACCATTTGCCTCAAGCCTATATCTCTAGCAACTCAAAGAATGAATGGAAATTTAAAATGATAGTTTTTCTTTAACCAGAAATAGATAAACTTTTCAGGTATGCCTTTCTACCTCAAAGCTAGAGCTAAATTTAGGGATTTTTTTTCTTTCCACTTCCACTAAAAAATATCAAACACTTTACTGAACATGCAAAGCAGGGCGATGTGCATTTGTCTTTGCAGGAAGCCATGTCAAAAATTCTCTATAATTTCAACTTGTTCCACTTAGAAGAAGTAAATAATAGTAGCTTCCTCTTCTTGGATCCTTTTCTCTACCCAATGGTAACACAGTGAAATGTTTGCTGGGCTCTCTCTGACTCACACAGATCGCTTGAGGCTTAAGTATTTTGTTAGAACAACCCTTGTCAGAAGGGATCTCTCCTGAAGAGGTGGGAAGTGTGTACAGAACAATAACTGTTTATCAAAAATTTGTAAGAACCTCAGGGTGGGACTAGATCAGTGTGGTCAAACAGAAAGATTTGAAGATTTTGTGCACCACCCCTTCTTTCTTTTATGTATATATAGGGCACTGGAATTTGGGGTGCTCTTAAGATGGATTTGATGAACTATCGACAGCTTCCATCTCTTCAGTCAGTGCCTTCTCAATGAATAAAATTTTCCTTTCTCTAAACTCTTATCTATTGAATATTGGCTTTTTGAAGCACCAAGCACATGGATCTTGTGATGGTTATACAATGACTTCCTCTTTCTTTTCCCCTTTCTCCCCTATTAGGCCATGGAAAGTTTCAATGATGTTACTGACCCTTGATGATTTGAGTGGCTGATTACACATTTTCACTCCTTTGCTGCCTCAATCAGGCATTTAAATTTCCAGTCACCTTAGTTCTATTTGCGGCCTATACAATGTTTCCATGTTAAAGGGATTTCAGGCTTCAGCAAACAGATGAAGAGATGGGTTTTTAATAATTGGAGCCCCTACAGTTTCATGAAACCTACCTCTTCTGCTAGTAGTGTAATGAGTCCCCTCAGAGAACTAGTGTAGGAGAAAGTGTTCAGAAAGGATAACCTGTGATCTCTTCTTAATATGCAGCTCCCAGGAGGGATCATTCAGCCTAGAATAATCTTTCTGGTAGGTGTTAGATTCAAGAAAAGTTTGTGGCCTCTTGCCCTTGGCTTTTAAGACCAGTATGTAGCCTGCCTTAGTATATTTCTACCAGGCACCCTCTTGTAAGCCAAGTATCCCTTTTGTCCTCTTTTCTAAGACTTCCAGATGCGTAGTTCATATTTTCTGGCATTTTGTAGTTGAGTTAAAGTATTTAACAAGGGTTTTATACTAGAACATACTTATCTGATATCCTAAAATGTAGTTCTCACTTCGCATGTTATATCTATCTCTGAAAATGCAATTTCTGACAAATTTAGCAATCTTTATAATTAGATTTGTGGTCATAATTTTGCTCTTTAACTAGTGGGATGAGTTTATACAGCTCTAGTGGTTTACTGGAAGTAGATGGGTACTGTGAAGCAGTAAAATGCAGGGCTTAAGACAAGGTTGTGGATTTCAGAAGAAAGCCCCTTTATTCTTTGAATGGTACCAGGCTGTGAACTCAAACTGCTGCTTTCTGTTTGAGAGGGCCATTTTATGTACTCTTTAAACTTAACCTGCAGCCTGCTGCTGGGATAGGGGCAGTGGCTAAAGCAGCTAGTCACTTATGGGAAATTTTTAGGAAAAAAAAATAATCTGATGATGTCTTTGAAATATTTCCTTGTGCTGCTTTGTATTCTTCACATCAGGTTATTGTAAAGAGATATATGGAAGTGTTTTATGCTTTTGCTACTGCATGCATTTTTGTTTTACCTATAGAAATAAAGACAACATCTTAAAAAGTTTGGTTGTCTTTTATATACTTCTGGTCTGAGTACTAGACCTAGGGTATGGAATTTTTGTAGAAACAACATCATCTCAACCATGTCTCTTTCCCACATATGTTTTTCAGTGACCTCTGAGATTCTAATCAGAAGACCAGTAAGCTAAGAGAAAGCTTACTAGGGATAAAATTATGCTCCACACTACAAGGGTATTAGAACCTACAATATTAACCAAATATCTCAGCGGAATCCTTACCAATAGAGCAGTTCTATCTTTGCTCACATATTCAGCAAACAAATTGACCACCCACTATGTGCCAGGCACTATGCTTAGGATTCAAAGTGAAGATAAGACAGTGCCCATATTCATTTTCTATTGCTACTGTAACAAATTACTACCAATTTAGTGACTCTAAACAACCTGGATTTATTTTCTTATAGTTTTAGAGGTCGGAATTTCTAAAAATCAAGATGTGCAGCAGGGCTGTTTCTTTTGGAGGTTCTTGGGGAGAGAATCTGTTTTATTGCCTTTCCCAATTCTAGAAGCAAACTATATTCCTTGGCTTATGTCCCTTTCCTCCATCTTCAAAGGTAGCAGCATAGCATCTTCTCTCTTACCTGACCTCTGCTTCTATCTGTACATTTTCTTTCTCTATATATCTGACCCTCCTGTCTTTCTCTTATAAGAATGTGTGTGATTAGATTGGCCCCACTTGGATAATCTAGGATAATCACCCTGTATTGAGGCCCACAACCTTAAGTACATCTACAATGTCCCTTTTGCCATGTAAGACAACACATTAAAAAATTCTGGGGTCTAGAACATGAATGTCTTTAGTTTGGGTCATTATTGAGCCTACCATATTACCCTTACCCTTGAACTAGTTTATAAAATAGCTTAAGATAATAGACATGAAACAGATTTTGATAATTAAATGTGATAAATTAAAAGATATTGCCTGGACAAGTGACTCTGAGAATACAGAAGAAAGGACATCAGACTGTCCTGAGGAAGTGATTTACACAGGAGGGTATGTTGATACTGAGTCTTAAGAAAAAGATGAGTTCAGTCAGTGAAGAAAGAAAGAGAATGAGAGGCAGAGGGGAACCAGGCCTGAAAGAGTATGACTTTCTCAGATAGCAAAGGCCAGGTCAGTGTGACTGAAGTATAGGAGACATGTGTGTAATGACAGAGGATAACAGAAAGGAAAGCATTGGGACTAGGTAAAGGAGTGTGTACTCACATGCCATAATAACAGGTTTACATGTTATGTTGTTTCAGACGGTGGAGAGACATGGAAATAAGTATTTCAGAAAGACCATACTGAATATAGTGTGAAAAATACTTGGCTGAAGGAGAAGAACAATAACTGAAGGCAGAAAGATCACTGTTCTTATAGTAAGTTATCTGTGAACAAATGGGACATATTGTCAGTATAAGTACAGTTAAATCAACAAGCTACTTTATTTGACTATTTTTATATCTGTATTATATTGAATAATGGCCCCCAAAGATATTCCATCCTAATATTTAAAACCTATAAATGTTATTTGATTTGGAAAAAGGTCTTTGTAACCATGATTAAATTAAGGATTTGAGGCGGCAATATTATCCTGGATTATCTAGGTGAGCCCTAAATGAAATCACATATACCCACATAAGCAGAAAGCTGAGGGAGATTACAGACAGAAGATGAGGAGACAATATGGCCATGGAGCAGAGATTGGAGTGATGCGGCCACAAGTCAAGGAATGATGGCAACCACCAGAAGCTGGAAGAGTCAAGAAATAGTTTCTCCCTCAGAATCTCAAAAGAGAATTTGGCCCTGCTTCACCTTGATTTTGGTTCTGCAAAATGGACTTTGGACTTATGTTCTCCAGAATTGTGAGGGAATAAATTTCTTTATTATGTTAAGCTACCCAAATTTGTGGTGATTTGTTACAATAGCCACACATACAAAATAATGATGATGATGATAATAATAATAATAATAATAATAATAATAATAATAGCCTGCTTTACTCTGAATGGTCCTCTCCTATAACTCCCAAGATATTTTCAGGGCAGGTACCATTATGCTCAGAATTTTATCCCAACTTTGGTTTATATGATGTACCTTTCTCATATAGCTAGCCTTTTAGTCTTCATAGCTAAGAGGTTAATAGATGATATATGGTTCTATTTTATGCTGTGGGGGAGGAACGAACTTTTCTCTACCCTCAAAGTTCTTTTGACTAATCTAATAATCAAATAAACATACAGATTAGCAAGAGAAAATAACCAAATTTAATACATACGTAGATATGGGAACCCTGCATACATAAGAGAGTCAGACCCCACATATAAGAGAGGTCCAGAGATAGAAAGGGAACATGGGTATATAAGACATGCTGAGATAGGGATGAAATTATATATCTTGGGGGCTTCAAAGAATCATTGCAGGATGGTAAGAAGAACAGACCACTTAGTAAAAAGAAATTTGTCTTGCCCTATAGATAGATCAAAAGAAGATATCTTTGATAATCTCTTATGGGAAAGGTTTCTAATTCAAATTCTTCTAGGTAGTTAAGAGGGGGTGGCAGAATTTTCTCTTGAGCCTGTAGCTATAAAGTTGCCTTTAGCTCAAAGTGATCTGCATACCAGGGCCACATCTTGGTGTGGCTTGTTCTGAACTCTCACAGCACAAATAGATAAATGATTTTATAGCTCTTATAAGCCTTGTTATGCTCTATTTAAATATGTATTTTTAGAGATTTATCTTAAGAAGTTGAGATGATATGTGCAGCAAAAACAAGCAGAAGTATTAGCTGGCGTTGATGGATCAGCAAGCTTTCTCTAAAGGGTGACACCATTCTGAGCTAACACTTTATTAGGAGAATATTTGAAGAAGAACTTTAGTTCTGGTGGTAATTTGAAGAAGTTATCATTCCCACAGGGACAGCTATAGTGCCACTCGAAAGAGACTCTCGTGTGTGTGTGTGTGTGTGTGTGTGTGTGTGTGAACAAGTTTTCATGTACGCAAATCAAATTCCTGCCGTATTTTATTTAACATGTTCTAAAATGTTACGCATATTAAAGAAGCACTGAATGAAGTTAACCTGTGAATGAGAGACAGTAGACTAGAATACAAGGAAAAAGGGCCCTCAAGTCGAACAAGTTTTTCCGTCAGCTAGTATTAACAAGTTGAGAACTTCAATTTATTCCTCTATGAAATAGGACTAATAAGAGTATCCATTCCACCAGGTTATTGCAATAACTTGATGAAATAAACATACAAAACACCTCGCATAGCTTTTGGCACAGAAAATGCTCAGTGAATTTTTGGGGTTGTTATTAAACTTAGTTATGATATGATGATGTTATTTTTGTTATCTGGCACTGTTTGTTATATAGTGAGATGCAGCATCTCATAGAAAATTCTGGAAAACTGCCCAAACTTTGTTAATAACTAAGTTTTGAAGATGGCATTAAGCCCTGAAGCTATAGCCCTTTTTAACTATAGTTTTGCTTTGGTCCCATGGGGTGCAGAGTAATCAAGAACACCCTGCCTCTGATAAGAGGAAGCAAATTAGAAGAATTAGGCTTAACTTTTGAAGATTAAGCTAATTTTGCCTTGGAGGTGGTAAAGGCTGGCTAGGAAGAACTTGGTATGTTCATGGCCAGTGTACCAGGCATGACTATGAATAATGCAAGACAATGGTTCATTAAATGTTAAATTGTATAACACATATTAAGTACTATGGTTGATCAGAAAAGGCCTGGAATAGTCAAAAGAAGCCTAAGAAAGTAAAAAATTAAGTTGGCTATTGAAGGAAGGGTAGGAATCAAGTAGAGTGGGGCATTTAGAAGAAGGGAATATTTCAGCCACAGGTTACAATATGAGTGAAAGTGAAGGGCCACAACAGTAGTCCTAATTCCACCAGTTTGTACAGGTACTCCACTGACTCCCTCCAAAATTTTCTTTTCAAGCCAAAATAAACAATTATTAGTCTCTGAGTTCACCTTTAGTTTTCCTTCCTCCATATGATTTCCAATCCTGCTCTGAAATTCTATCTCTCAGTTTATCTTCAGTCCTGCTTCTTTTGTGAAGCCTTTTCTCATCACAAGATGGTACATTCTTACTATTCCTACTATAGGATCCTCATAGCACCTTGAGTGTTCCTCTCTAATGCTACTAATAACATTTGGCTTTAAATTAGAGTTATTTGTATAATTGTCTACATGTTCCTTGAGAACAGGGTTGAGACTTACTCATCTTTGTACACCCTGGGACAATGTGCTGAGATCTTGGACATATTAGATGCTCTCAAAATTGTTGTATTGAATCAAAGGATATTGATCTCTACATTTCTTGAGAAAATTTCATTCCGGAGCAGAAATAATACTCACATTATATATAGCCATGTAATGTTGGAACTGGAGGGACCTGTAGTTTACTTAAATATTTTACAACTTCTCCTCTACTAATTTGTTTGCCTGTCTATGAGGAAATGTAGCTCGTTGCTGGATATACAGTTGGTGCTTAAATAATATAATCAGGAAATGATCATTCTCAAATGATCTATTTATAAATTGCTACCAAACATGACTTGTCCAGGTGCAGATAAAAATTCTTTATTCAATGATTCAAAGTTTGATGTCATTTAAAATTTTGTACTAAAAAAATCAATTTTTGTATTAAGCTCTGAATCAACCTTTCTTTGTACTTAAGCAGGTGCTGATTGGAAAGTTCCAGATAGTCCATCTTATTTAGAAGCAAGCTGGTTTCTTCATATGGGCTATAATATATACATTTATTATATTATATATTTCTGGCATAAATGTTTTTATTTGGTTCTCATCCTTGTTGATCATAAAAGCCATCAGGGCAAAGACTCAATCTTCCACTTTTTTTTTATAACCACCTATAATGAGCTGTATAGTGATCTATCTGCTCATTCTCAGCACTCAGTAAATATTGACTTAGTAAAAGGCAGTGACCACAAGAATGTTGATGGTGACAGAAATATTTGTTGAGAATTGCTAGGCAGTATAGCTTGGTTCTTTTGAAGAGAGAAAGTAAAGAGTGGAGACAATATTACAGGCTTGATTCTGAAGCCTAGTTTTCTGTGCTGTAGGTAAACTGGCAATTTTCTTTTAATCTCATTAGATTCTTTCAAATAAAAACATTTCTCACTGTTCTTTGCATTTGTTAATGATGGTTAAGTAGAATCATCTCCATTCCTTCTGCCCTGATTTCTGCTGCATGCAGGTGATATAAATCCTGCATTGATGACTTGTCTATGGCTTGCTCCACAATTACAAAATTTCTATCTTGCATAATAGCTCTAGAAAAGGACCTTAGTTTTATTTATGCAGTGGATTCTAAACTAAAAAGTAGATTATCCCCTAATGGTAGTTATTGCACATACTTGACTATGTTATTTTTCAAGGATCTCCTGTGTTTTTCCACTCAGCGAAATATATAATCCCACTACCCACTAAAAAAACTTAATATATAAAGTACAAATCCCATTTTATCATTGGACACTTCTAACACTGAGTATATGAAACTTAAGAGAAAAATCAAGAAGAAAATATTCATCACCACCCCCCCAAACAAAAAAAAGACAGTTGCTGTTTCTATATAGAAAAGCATTATATAAACCAATTTTACTAGAAAGTGCACTGTTTAATAAGCTGGAAGATTTATCCTCAGTAAAAGAAAACATATATGCACTCAAAGCTCTTTCTTGTCATCAGTTCTTAAACTGTAGTATCATTGGTGACTCTTCATGTTTTATGGATGAGTTATACTAAAAAAAAAAGGTATTTATTTTTAGTTATATTTAAACTAAATAAAGATAACACATTTGAAATTGGAAAGAGTTTTTATGAATTTTTTTTTATTAATTGATTTTTACTACGGGCAACTTCTGGAGGAGACCAAACAGCTAGATTTAAATATCTCTCTCTCTCTCTCTCTCTCTCTCTCTCTCTCTCTCTCTCTCTCTCTCCCTCTCTCTCTCTCTCTTTCTCTCTCTCTTTCTCTCATACACACATACAGCCTCAGTCCACATATTTTGTCTAACACAAAATTTTCTGATTGGACTTTTCAGATAACAATTGAAATCTGAATTTTGTAGAATCAGCATTTGCCATTAATTGTTCATTTGTTACTTCACAACTGACAGGTGCCTTGACTGAACTTTTAGAAAAACATCCTAGTCTCTACTGAATTTCTTCTCTCTAAGAATTTTTACTAGGAGTTTTTAAGAATCCAAAGTATTTAATGTGGCCAAAGCAGGCTGTAATCCACCTAGAAATAATGCAGTAAGATTGATTCCAATTTGTAGTTTTGGGAACTGGAGCTGGGATTTAGAGGATTGGCATTCTAGAGTATGGTTCTAGAGTTTCTTCCATGAATATAGACCTTTCTATTGCTATCTAACAGAAATTGACCTGGCCCTTGGAGACTGAGCTCCTGAGTTGCCATCCTGGTCTTCTCCTTTGAAAGGTAATATACCAGGTTTATTGAGAAATAATCACATCAATCTGGTAGCAGAGAAAGCTGTCATTACTCACTATGCTAATGAAAATTATGATGATATCAATACAGACTTCCTAGAAAACCTAATTATTCAACAGCAGTATAGCAGAAATCAATTGGAAGGATAATGTTCATTGTCAGACATCAGGTAATAAACAGCTTTAGCAGGTGATTGAATGTCCTCAGAGAACTGGAAACATTTGATCACCATAAAGGCACTTTATTGTAAATATTCTCAACCCTGAGTGGTTTTTGTTGCCCATGACACAAAAAAAGAGAGCACAATAAAATACATTAAACTATTCCTTCAATCTATTGATAATTCAAGATTGAATTCTATTTTCTCAAACCTTATTCAGTAATCAATTACAAGCTATAAAAACTTGGGCAAATTAGTTTGACTCTCAGTTTCATTATCTTTAAAATGAGCATAATAACAACTGTTCTACCTAGCTTCCAGGTTTATTTTTAGAATCGAATAAAAGAATTGATGTAAAATTACTTTATAATATCATGATGGAATTATTTTCTATATAAGCAAGCTTCATATCTTTGACTGTGAACCCTCCTTTGTGGAGGAGGTGAGTGAAAGGAGGCTCATTTCTCCTCTCCATCAATGTCTCCATGTTCCAATTCACAATTGCCCATGGAAAGGGAATAGGATGAGAATACATTGTGAAATCTGATTCTCATAATCAGGAAATAAAGAAATATTGATTCAGCACTTTTATCTGATAGCTCTATGGAAATAAAGAACAAGAATAAGTTAATGATCTCAATTCTTAAGAAGTTTGTTGTCTACAGGTGAGGCAGAAGAAATGCACACTAAAATAGAGGTTCTTACAGTGTGGTCTGGGGGCCCCTGGGGACCCCGAAGACCCTTTCATGGAATCAAAAAAAGTCAATACTATTTTCATGATAATACAAAGACACTATTTGCTTTTTTCACTCTTTGTCTCTCAGGAGTTTACACTGGAGTTTTCTGGAGGCTATGTAATGTGCAATACACAACGGATTGCATACAGAAACACATATAAGAATCCAGCTACAAAAATTAATGTCATGCTTCTTGCTAACTTTATTTTGGATTTTTTTTCATAAAAATATTCTTTATGTTAACATGTAATGGGCTTATTATTATGTGAAATGAAATGGAATAAGATAAATTTTTTTAAATTTCAAACATGGTAAATATAAAAAGATATAACTCACTAACCCACATAAACAAAGCTTTTTGGGAGGGCTCTATGATTTTAAGAGTTTTGAGGGGTCTTGAGATTAAAAACTTTGAGCACCACTGCACTCAATAATACAATCTAAATGCTAGTCAATGTGCTCCCATGGTCATGGGAGACCCTCAGGACATTGCTACTCAAACTGTGGTCCATGGACCAATGGCATTAGCCTCTCACCTAGGAGCTTGTTAGAGAGAATTTCAAGTTATCTGTCCTTTAACAAGATCCATCATACTCCTAGTGATTTATATGCACATTAAAGTTGGAGAAGTATTGGCCTAAATGATACAGAGAAAGCTTCATAGAAGAAGTGGTTTTTCTGAGAAGAGGCAAAGGATTTAGTTCATAAATCTAAGCTTCACATACAAGCTAATATTCTAGACTACTGATCTCTAATTTTGTCTGATCATTAGTATTATTTTGACATTTTATAAAATATACAAATGTCTAAGGACAATTGGCACATTTTTTGATAGAGAGGTATTTGGCAATATCCGTTAAAATAAAAAAATCACATACCTTTTGATCAGAAAATTCTATTTCTAGGAATGTAGAAACTTGCACTTATGCAAATACCATAAATATGAGAATATTCACTGTAGCATTGTTTGTAAGAGCAAAACGTTGGAAAGAAAATATAAATCTCCAGCAGTAAGACACTTTAATATATTGTTGCTTATACAAGCTATAAAATGTTGCAAAACAACAAAAAAAATTGTGGAGTAACTTTGTGTAATAATGTGAAACCATTTCAAAGCACTATGGAAAGTGGATAAAATGAGTGTGTATTGTGTGTTACTCTTTGTAATAAAATGACATATATGTAATAAAATGACATACACAAGTTATTTTCAAAAAATACTCAATAAACTAGTAACAGTATCCTCACTAAACTGGCAACAATGGTTTCTTCAGGATAGTGGAACTAGAGAAGAGTGAACGAGATTACTGTTTTTTGTATACCAATAATTGTATTTATACTTTCTGAAGTTTGAACCTTATTTATGCATTGTATGTTAAGAATAAACAAATCCACAGGTAATTAAATATTCTGATCCAGCAGATAGAGGTGGGGCTCATAAATGTGTGTTTGGTAGTAAAATACAAGCTCTAAGGGACAATCAAGTTTGGAGAGTCTAGAACTTATTGACAGTTACTCAGAACTCTCTTCACCATGAGCATATTACCATGGGAAATAAGAGGGGGTGTGCATGCTCTCCCTATCTCTCCCACAATAGAAGAATTTTAGTCTGACTTCCTTTGAAAACAGAGACTGGGAAAGGGTAGAAGGTAATCACCAGATGTATTCTATTTGAATTCATGCAGGCTTTTTACTGCAATGATATTTGGCACCTCTCTTCAGGTGTAAAACAAAACATACTATCTTGTAGAATTTTTCTAATAAAAATCTGCTGTAAATTATGTTTGGATATTCAAGATTCAGGAGGAAAGAGTTGATTTTTTTCTACAAATCATCCTTGTATAAATTATAACATTTAAACATATTGGCTTTGGCTGCAGCTCCTCAGGCAGGGCTCCATATTTCTCTGAGTCACCATTCAGTTCAGTGCATCCTCTCCTGTCATCTCCCTGTAAGAAAAGGCTAAAGAAGAAGCAGATGCAATAGAAGCTGAGGGGGCTATAAAAAAAATTTCTCAAGAGAAGAGAGACCCACTGAGATGAATTGAGCACAATTAAAAGAATTTTGCCTGTGATGAGGATGAAGGCAGGCCCGAGAATCCCTTTGATGACTTAGACAAACAGAGATGACTACATCCAGAACAGACTTTGCTTATGGAAATCTGAGCTACACTCTTCTGACTAAAGGAAGTGACAGAGATTCTGAATTCACCTGCCCTAGGAAGGATTCCCTTTAATGCCATTTCCAACTAGACTCTATCATAGCACATGTAAATTGACTTGAAGTCATTTAAAGTTTACTGGATGTTTGGAGAAACACAGCAGAGTGAGAGATGGCCCCAGATCTCTCTACTTGAAACAACAATAAGCCGGACATCTAAAGCTCAACCAAAAACACACAAACTGCACACCAGCATGTTTGAGCATGGGATCTGTGCATAAGAGCTACCACCGGTCAGAAATCAGGTGCTGGGCAGTGGACAGGGATAAATAAAGAAGCTGCCTCTCCCAGCTGCTACCAGAGCTCCCTGTAGGGGAAGGAGGGAGGGAGAAGGTGAAACATGTTCCTTGAACAGCCCTGCCTGGGAGAGTTGTGAGTTCCACATAGCTGGTGGCAGGGCCCAGTCATCAGGGCAGAAAGCAGAGAAGTGGATGGAAGAGAAACATCAGATGATATTTACCAGCCGCAGATAAAAAATCAAGGCTATACCACAGCCCCCAACCCTCAAACCAGAGGAACCGATCACAGAGGAGAATAGAGGAACCTGAGCAAATGCTACCAAAACTGTTGCTAACACTGGCAGGGACTGAAACTCAAGGTAGTGAGTGGGATTTAATATTTAAAAGAAAATTTAAAAGCTTATTAATGTTTTACATAAAGCAGGAATCCAGGAGGTTTAGATGACAACTACTGGAAAAAAATTAAAAGAAAAACACCTTCTCTGCAGCAGGCAAAAGAAAGACATTTATATAATAAATCTTCTTTCTGGAAAAAAAAGTAGAATACATTTCCATTAATGCCCAGACAGAGAAAAGTCCATTAAACACCATGAATAACCAAGGTGATAAAGTATCTCAGAAAAAAAAGAGAAAAATCTCCACAAAATAAGCCGACAGACACAGAAATATGCAACTTAAATGACAGAGAATTGAGGATGGTATTTTTGAAAAAAAACTCAGTGAGTTTGAAAGAGTCATATTATCAATTTTAGGAATTGAAAAAAACACATAGGTGAGCAGAGCAAGGAGATTAAAACTCTTGAAAAGAACAGATTAGATCTTCTGGAGATAAAAAAACACATTGCAAGAGTTGAAAAATGAAAGAGCAAGTTTGGGAAATAGAGTCAACCAAATGGAGGAAAGGATCAGTGATATCAAAAACAGAAATCTAGACATGAATCAGAAGAAAGAAGAGAGAAACTGAAGACTGAAAAATAATGAAAGAGAAATTCAAGAACTAGCTGTTACCATCAGGAGAGGAAACATCAGAATAATGGGCATTATCATAGGTGAGGAAAACAAGCAAGGAATAGAAAGCATTTTCAGACAAAGAGTTGACAAGAATTCCCCAAATCTAAGGAATGAGTTAAAGCTTAAATTTCAAAGTCAGCAGAACATCCAATTCCCTCAATTCAAAAAGGCCTTCACCAGAACACATTTTATTAAAATTTTCAAAAATCAATGACAAAGACAGACTTCTTAGGGCAGCCAAGGAGAAGAAAATGGTAACTTATAAAGTAAAACTCATTATTTTATCCTCAGACTACTCACCTCAAAGCTTACAAGACAGAAAGGAATGGAATCAAATATTTAAACTATGAGGTGAAAGGAAATACCAGCCTAGAATGATGTATCCAGCTAAGCTCACCTTTAGATATGAAGGAGAAATTAAGACATTCTGAGACATACAAAAATTGAGGAAATTCGCCACTACAAGGCCTACACTACAGAAAATAAAGAAAGGGGTCATCCCATCTAAAACAAAATGACACACACACAAAAAAACTTAGTTAGTAATAAAAGGACTATCAGACAAATGGAAGCAAAGGAGTGCAACTCTACTAAGAACACAGCATTACAAGCTTAAATAATGAGAAAATTGCTATAGCCAGATAGCAATGAACGTTTAGCATACATAGGGAAAAACTGAGATAACAATGACTGAAAAGGGGAGGATTCAAAGATCAAATTCACAAAGAGTAAAGGAGATAAGTCACGTGTGGAAGAAAATTCACAAGGTAATCACACACCAAATGTTCAGAACTGAAGTATATAACATAAAACAAGAAGAACAAAAGCGAAAACCCACAAAAGCCAACCAAAATAAATAATACAGAAACACAAAGAAAAGAAAACAATGGAAACACCTAGCTACCAAAAAGAAAAAGATAAAATGGCTATAAGAAGGCAACATATTTCATAATCACTCTAAATGTAAATGGACTGAACTAACAAAAAAAAATGCACAGAGCTGTAGAATGGATTAAAAAAGAAAACCCAACCATATGCTGCCTCCAGGAGACATATCTCAGTTCAAATAGAAATATACTCTCAAAATGAAAGATGGAAAATGCTTTTTCAAGCAAATGGCATTCAGAGAAAAGTGGAAGTAGCAGTACTAATATCAGACAAAATAGACTTCAAAATAAAAAAGGTAAAGAAAGATACTGAGTGAAACTCCATAATGATAAAGGGAATCATGCACCAAAAAGACATAACACTTATTAATATCTATGCTCCCAATCAGGGAGCCCGAAATATATAAAGCAATTACTAACAGAACTAAATGGAGAAACAGACCAAAACACTATCATAGTAGGGGACCTAAATACCCCACTGTCGGATAAGGATAGGTCATCCAAACAGAAAATCAATAAAGAAATAACATCCTTAATGACATATTAGATCAACGGAACATAATTGACATTTGCAGAGCCTTCCATCCCCAAACAGCTGCTTGTGCATTCTTCTCTAGTGCACATGGAACATTCTCAAGGATTGACCACATATTGGGACACAGGGATAAATTCAACAAATATAAGAAGGTTGTAATCATGCCAACATTATCCTCTGATCATAAAGCTTTGAAACTAGAGATCAACTGTAAAAACAAAAGTGGGAAGAATCAAAAATACACGGAGAATAAACAACATGCTACTGAAGAATAACTGGTTCAGAGAAGAAATAAAAAGAGAGATCAAGAGATACATAGAAATGAATGATAATGATAGCATAAGATATCAAAACTTTTGATACACGGCAAAAGCATTCATAAGAGGAAAGTTCCTATCATTACAGGCATATCTCCAAAAACAAGAATGCACCCAAATAAACAACCTAATGCTTCATTTTAAAAAACTAGATAAGGAAGAACAAATGAAGTCTAAAGTCAGTAGAAGGAAACAAATAATCAAAATTAGAGCAGAAATAAATGAAATTCAAACAAACAAAAAAGAATAGAAAAAAACAAAAAAAACAATAGAAAAATAAATGCAACAAAGAGCTGGTTCTTTGAGAAGGTTAATAAAATTTACAAACCCATGGCTAGACTCACTAAAGAAAAGAGAGAAAGGACACAGATAAACAAAATCAGGGATGAAAGAGGGGAAATTATGACTGATATCGCAGAAATACAAAGGATCATACAAGAAAACTATAAACTATTATATAACACCAAATTTAATAATCTAGAAGAAATCGACCAGTACTTAGAAAAATACAATCTTCCTAGACTGAAGCAAGAAGAACTGGAACATCTAATAAAGTGATCAGCAGTATGGAAATTGAAACAATCATCAAAAACCTACCAAAAAGTAAAAATCCAAGACCAGATGGCTTCACCAGTGAATTCTACCAAACATTCAAAGAATATTGAATACCTGCTCTCTTCAATCTCTTCCAAAAAAATCAAAGAGGAGGCAATACTTCACAACTCATTTTATGAAACCAAAATTTCTCTGATACCAAACCTGGTAAAGATAACAAAAAACAAACAAGCAAACAAACAAACAAACAAACAAAATAAAAAAAAAAGAAAGAAAGAAAATTACAGGAAAATATCTCTCATGAACAAAAATGCAATAATCCTAAATAAGATACTAGCGAACTGAATACAGCAACATATTGAAAAGTTTATACACCACAATCAAGGGGGCTTCATCCCAGAGGCACAAGGATGGTTCAACATACACCAATCAATAAATGTGATACACCACATAAACAAATTAAAAAATAAGAATCATATAATTATATCAATAAATGCAGAAAAAGCCTTCGACAAAATACAGCATCCATTTATGATCAAAACTCTTAACAACATTGATATGGAATGAAAGTGCCTTAACACAATAAAGGTCATCTATGAGAAACCCTCAGCCAACATTATACTTAATGGTGAAAAACTGAAAACCTCCCTCTAAGATTAGGAACAAGGCAAGGCTGTCCACTATCTCCACTGTTATTCAATGTAACATCGGAGGTCCTTGCAAGTGCAATCAGACAAGAGAAAGATATAAAAGGTATCCAAGTAGGAAATGAACAATTCAAACAGTCACTACTTGCAGATGACATGATTCTCTATATAAAAAAAAAACCTTAAAAATTCTACAAGAACACTACTAGAAACAATAAGCAAATACAATAAAGTGTCTGCATACAAAATCAACATTCTAAAATCCATAGCGTTCATATACTCTAATAATGAAGTGTCCGAAAAAAAAGTGAAAAAAATAATTCTTTTTGCAATTTCAACAAAAAGAATAAAATACTTAGGAATAAATTTAATGAAGTGTCCAAAAAAGAAGTGGAAAAAATAATTCTTTTTGCAATTTCAACAAAAAGAATAAAATACTTAGGAATAAATTTAACGGAACAAGTTAAGGGCCTACATAATTAAAACTACAAGACCCTACTAAAAAAAATTCGAAAATAAAAAGAAATGGAAAGATATCCCGTGTTTTTGGATTAGAAGAATCAACATATTTAAAAGGACTTTACTACTTAAAGCATTACAGAGATTTAATGTAATCCTCATCAAAATCCCATAGGCATTTTTGAAAGAAATAGAACAAAAAATCATCAGATTTGTGTGAAAGCACAAAAGATCCTGAATTGCCAAAACCATTCTGAGGAAAAAGAACAAGGCTGGAGGCATCATTCTGCCTGACTTCAAATTATACTACAAACCAACAGTAATCAAAGCAGCATGGTATTGGCAACAAAACAGACACATGGACCAGTGGAACAGAATTGGGAGTCCAGAAGTAAACTCATATTTATGTGGGCAATTAATTTTCTACAAAAATTCCAGAAACATACAGTAGAGAAAGAAAACCTCTTTAATAAACGGTGCTGGGAAAACTGGAAAGCCACCTGCAAAAGAATGAAACTGGACTCTTCTCTATCACCACACACAAAAATTAATTCAAAATGGATCAAGGATCTGAATATAAAACCTGAAACTATAAATTGCATAGAAGAAAACATAGTAACTAAACTCAAGGACCTTGGACTTAAAGATGATTTTATGATTTTGACCTCAAAAGCAAGGGAAGTAAAAGAAAGAATAAATAAATAAATACATCAAATGAAAGGATTCAAATATAGGGTCATAGGGGGAGGTCAAAGTGGGTAAAGGGATCAAATATATGGTAGCCAAAGGAAACTGGACCTCAGGTGGTAAACGCACAATAGAATATACAGATGTCAACTTATAATGTACACTTGAAAATTATGTAATTGCATTAACCAATGATACCCCAATATACTTAATTAAAAAATGAAAATAACAATAAAAATAAATAAATAAAAAGAAAAAACAAACAAACAAGCAAACAAACAAATAAATAAATATATTTTCCCCTTCTTGTCCTTATATTATTCATTTTATCCATTTAGGAAGGAGGATAATAATGTACTTTATTGAGACAGAATGAATATATGGGGAAATTGGCTTAAGTTTATATACATATGAGTTTTTCTGTGTATATACCATATGCATGTCAAAGTTTACAAACTTCACCTCAGAGGTGTAAGACAAGATGTTATTTTATTTTCTATAAGACCCCTTCTTATTCTGGAACCCCCATCCCCATAATTGTATAAAGGATGGCTGAATTTGAAATCAAGTGTTTCATACTGTTCCCCCCTCTCAAATAGCAGGAGTTTATATGCAAATTTGATCAGTTTAGTAAAGATCTTCTTTTTCCCCTACTTTTGGCTCACATTATAGTTTATTTGGAGTTTCCTATTTCATTAAGCTGAGCTGTTATCAGTAGACTGTATTTTCTATCACTTTATATGCTTCTCATTTTCTCCCAGCTTGTAAGTAGAATCTATTTTATCTGGGAGTATTTGTCTGATCTATTGATTCTTGACAAATTGGAGATATGCAAATGGGAGTATATTTGGCATATTGTTAACAAGTTGCTTGGAGTGCACAGGAAGGTGAAAAGGGTTCCCCTCAGGACTAGGTATCCAGATTGAGGTAAGGGTCATAAATCCTCCTGATTACTCCTTCTAGTTACAGTCATAGGAGGACACCACCCTGGAAAAAATTATGCAATTTTACAATAGGAACATAAAGTCTTCTCTAATATAAGCATTTTTCAAAATAATAGGTTCGGAGCTAGGCAGGAGACTATCTTACTCTCACGGCAAGAAGGAACAATATCAATTAAAAGTTTTCTTAAAAAAAATAAAAGAATAAAGGAGGTTGAAAGATACTTTTGGAGGTAATAGACATGTTTATATTCTTGATAGTAGTGATTGTTTCACAGGTTTATATTTATCCCCATACTCATTGCAATATATATTAAATATGTATAGATTTTATATGTGTACTTATTATATATAATCTCATTTTATCAGACACAAGGATTCTATATCATTATATCAATGTAGGTACATCAGTCTATGTCTTTTTCATTTTTTTCTGACTTTATTGAAACATAATAGACAATTAATTGCTCATGTTTACATTGTACAATTCAATGACTGTTTTTTTTTAATTATCGTTGGCATACACTAATATATCAGTTTCAGTTGTACAGTATAGTGATCAGAGATCTACATAACTTGCAAAGTGATACCCCACTAAATCTAATACCCTTTTTCCCCATTACATGTTTATGTCAACATTGTTAACCATCTTCCCCATGCTACACTCTATATTCCATGTCTGTTCTGCAACCATCCATTTGTACCTCTTAATTCCTTTGACATTTTTTTGTTCTCTCAACAACCCTCCCATCTAATAGCCCTCAAAATATTCTCTGTATCTATGAGTTTATTTCTGCCTTTATTGTTGTTGTCATTGTTTATTTTGTTCTTTAGATTTCACACATATGTGAAATCATGCAATATGTGTCTTTCTCTATCAGACTCATCTCATTCAGTGCAATACCTTCTAGGTCCATCAAGACAATATCTTTTTCTATCCCCTCCTTTTATCGTGTGTGTCTTTTAATCTGAAGTGAGTCTCTTGTAGGCAGCACATGTAGGGGTCTTGTTTTCTTATCCATTCAGCCACTCTATTGGTCAGAGCGCTTAATTCTTTTCCATTTGAGGTACTTATTGATAGATATGTAGTTATTACCATTCTTTATTCCTGTTTTTGATACGTGATTTTTTTCTTCTTAAAGACTTTCTTCCAACATATCCTGTAAACTGACTTGGTGTTGAAAAATCCCTCTAGCTTATTTTTGTCTGGGAAGAGCTTATCTGTCCTCTGATTCTAAATGATAGTTTTGCTGGATAAAGTATTTTTGGTTGTGAATTCTGTGTTTCCATCGCGTTGATAATTTTGTGTCAGGCCCTTCTGTTCTGCATAGTTTCTTTTGAGAAATCAGCTGCCAGTCTGTCTTGTGGGCGCTCCCTTGTAGGTAACTAACTGCTTTTCTCTTGCTGGTTTTAAGATTCTCTCTTTGTATTTAACTTTTGTCTTTTTAATTATGCTGTGTCTTGGTGAAGGCCTCTTTGGGTTCATCTTTTTTGGGACTTTCTGAGCTTCTTTGGGTTGTGTGTCTATTTCCTTCAGCAGGTGAAGGAAGTTTTCCAAAATTATTTCTTTAAATAGATCTTCAATGTCTTGTTTTCCTTCAGGTACCCCTATGACATGGATATTTTTACATTTAATAGTGTCCTATAGGCTCTTTAAATTCTTATTATATTCTTGGTTTCTTTTTTCTTGTCATTATGATGAAGTGTCCTTTGCTTCCCCATCCTCTATATCAATGATTCGATCTTCTTCTTCATCCACTCTGTTAATTCCTTCTAGTATACTCTTCATCTCAGATAATGTGTTCTTCATTTCTGACTGGTTCCTTTTTATAATTTTCTTTTCCATGTTTATGTTTTTTATCTCTTTGTTAAATTTCTCACTGAATTCATCCAAGTTCATTGAGTGTCTTTATAACCAGTGTTTTGAACTCCACATCTGTAAGATTGTTTGACTTTATTATTCCTGGATCTCTGTTCTGTTCTCTCATATGGTTTTTGCTTCTTTGTCTTGCCATTTTGACAGCCTTTCTGTGGCTGTTTCTATGTATTAAGGAAAGCTCTGAAGTCTCCCAGTTTTATTAGTGTGGCTTTGTGTAGTACATATCCAGTGGCACACTCCTGAGAGGAGTTCAGCTGCATGCCAGGTTTATCCCCAGTCTGTGTCTCTCCAGAGCCACCTGTAAGATTCAGCAAACAATCCATAGTTGCTGTGACTTTAGTTGCTTCAAGAAACCACATCAGAAACCAAGGCTAGCTGCTACTAGTGTGAGTCTTGGCACTGCTCAGCAAGGAACACCAAACTCGCTGAGGACTCAATTGGGTGTAGCTTGTGTGGGGCCACGAATTGGGGGAGACAGAGTTTCAGAAAATCCCCTGGGTGGAGCAACCTCTGTTATTAATTTCAATGATATCTCAGCTAGGCAGCGCCGAGTCCTTACAATAGGAGCAGGGGAGGGCTCAACAGAGGAACGATGTATGACACTGGCACTTCTATACAGGGCAAGTCTCCTCTCAGCACTCTTTGTGACAATTCAGTGTCTCCCTGTAAGTCCCTGGTGTTCCCTGAGCAGCCACCCAGGCGCCAGTGCTCAGAGCATGCAGGTCTGTCACCCCAAAAGTTCCCTCTTGGACCAGGACCCTTTAAGAAGCATCTGCTGCTGTCAGCTGCCACTGCTGCAGCCTCTGCTCTACTCAGCCACTGGGTCCCAGCAGCCTCATGTCTTTGCCCTCTCCTACCTTCTACCATTGCAAGTTGATTAATTATTTCTCTCCCTATTTATAATGCTTCTGTTCATCTAGATCTCAGGTAACTTTCCTCACTATTTGCTCCATATTTCTGTCACAACTTTGATTTGGTTGCTAGAGGGATGAACAAAGCCTCTGTCATCTACACCATGTCATCTCCTCCTTCCAGTTCTATGTCTTGAGCTGTGTGTGCATCAAAACCCAAAGCATCATCATGATAATAAGAAGGTATGCCATGCCCCAAATTATTAGAAGCAGCAGTAAGTATGTTTTTCACCCTAGTGTCAAATGTCATGAATGGCAAGGTCTTGCAAGAACTTATATAATATGCTATACAGAGTCTCCATGTCTCATTTTACATAGTATGTGCTACACTGATGTCTGGATAATTCTCAGGAGCAAGCAATTTAAAATATAAATGATTTTTATCGATTAAAGAAAAGCTCCTAGAATCACAAACTTTCTAAGCCCTAAAAAAGGTATTATATGTAAAGATGTATTAGAAGTTAATTGCAAGACTGTATTAAACCTGATATTTTTACATTGGAAAATAAGGCATAAAATAAAAGGCACAAGGCCAAATTGGATTGTTTTAAGAGGAGAAAACTGTAATGGTGAATGGAATCCATGAATCCATGTTACAGGAAAACCACTTGAAGACCTTAGGCA
The DNA here is from genome assembly GCA_028627145.1 of Eidolon dupreanum. Classification (NCBI taxonomy): domain Eukaryota; kingdom Metazoa; phylum Chordata; class Mammalia; order Chiroptera; family Pteropodidae; genus Eidolon; species Eidolon dupreanum. The sequence goes on from CM053505.1 coordinate 69,447,646, forward strand.
GGTTTAGCATATAAAAATGGAGATATGGAATGGAGATGTGGATGGAGGAAGGTAAAAGTGAAGGTAAAATATGCATAGCAGTGTTTCCATGTTTGGAGGTTTTATATAAGGCAAAGTATTTAGATTTGTCATTTATGACCCAAGGAATTAAGATTGGGAGCAGTGAAAAGTTCCAGTTCACTAGAAGGTAGTGAATTCTCAATTACTTAATAACACTTGAAAAGGGGAGTTGGACTAGATGATTTCATTTTTTTCCCTTTTTGTTTACTAGTATTTTATAAAATTTCAAGTAGAATTAGTGTACAAAATTAAAATTATGCTTTCTTAGAGTAAATTGAAGTCACCTTCAAGGATGAAAAATCTGGAAAAAAATTACAATATATCATAGATAAGAGCTAAAATTTCTACTATGCAAAAGCTTCCTTAATTTCATAGATAACATATACTGCAAGGAAAGATAGGCAAACATATGGAAGATAATTTATATTAAAAAGAATATAAATAATAGCTAATATTTATATAATACTTATACTGGGCACTATTCTAAGTGCTAAATTAACCTAATCTTCAAAACATTTCAAGTTGGGTACTATTACTTTCTCTGTTATACAGATGAATAAAAACCAAGGCATAGAGAATGAAGTAAATTGTCTAATGTCAAATAAATAGCAGATGATGTAGCAGCTATCTGAATCTAAGATGTCTTGGCTCCAAATTTTGTACTCTTAATCATTACTCTCTACCACATGTTCACAAAATGTTTTCTGTAATGACCTTACCTAAATATTTTAGGACTTTTCAGCTATACAATCTCTATCAAAACTATTCAACATTCTTGTTGTAGTGAGAAAGCAGCCAGAGATAATATGTAAAAGAATAACGTGGTTGTGTCCCAATAAAACTTCATTTATGGACATAGAAATTTAAATTTCATGTAACTTGTATGTGTCATAAAATATTATTCTTCTTTGGATATTTTTACCAAGCAGTAAAAAAAATATAAAAACATTCTCAGCTTGTAGGCTACACGATAAAGGGTAGGAGGCCAGATTTGGCAGATTGGCTGAGTTTGGGCTCATGGTCTATAATTGGCTGACTCTTTTTTCATACTGTCACTCAGCATAGTGCATATAAATAATCAATAAACAAATGGAAATATGACCAGTTTATTAGAAATAAAAGAAGTGCAAACAAATAATAAGATATCACAAAATACTCATAAAATTGAAATAGATTAAGATAGGAGTATAAAGTAGTGTAATCTTTCTGGTGAAGGTAGGGAGAAACTTGACAGTATAATAAATTTTAATATGTATACACTTTAACCCAGCAGTTCCATTTCTAAGCTTTATCCCAAAGAAGGAATTAGTCATGTGCACAAAGTTATATATGTTTCATAGATCTTTGTTTCTCTTAAAGAAAAGCCAGGAACAGAAATCATCCTAAATACTATTTAATAGGATATTAGTTAAGTAAATTATGGTACATCCTGAAAATGGAATAATATCTACTTAAAATGATTGATATTTAATAATATAGAAAAATGTTTGTAATATATTATGAGGGAAACATTAGGTTATAAAAGAACATCTATAGGGTAACCCTTTATTATTTTTCAATGGCTTTGTATACATGCCTACAGAGATTTTGGAAAGTAGTTTCATTGAAATGCTCACAGTGATCATCACTAAGCAGTTAAGTTTAGGGTGATTTTGTTTCTTGGAAGGGGCAGGGTTTTTTTTTTAATAATCTATTCTGTGTTGTTACAGTTTTAACCATAGTATCATTACCGTTAAGGTGATCAGAGTTCCAGTAACACACAGGTCTCAGTCCTTATCACTGATGAAGAAATGAATTTCTACTCAGTGACAATTATGAGAAGTATTATTTGTTAAAGGCACGTTTTGAGGTAGAAGACAGGTCAAGTCTAAACTGGCTATCCAGGTGGAAATAAGGCTACGCACCCTAGTGGGGAATGGGTTACACGGCAAGGGAATACAGAGAGCTGTAACCCCGGAGGTGGGGGGAGGAGGAGGTTTGTGTTATATTAGGGTGGTTACAAAGGCTTTCCTAAGTGATTGGCACATGAGGCCATTTTGATTGACACTTGGCTGCTATATAACTCTGCCTAGTGTGCATGTGCTTCCCTAGAATTCAGTATGTTAAAACTTCAGTCTGTCATGAACTTCCGGGCATAAACATGGTATTATAATGATGGCATAATGAGGCTGAGGTTGTGTGCAGGTTCGGGTTTTATCTTCTGATCATGCATCTGTGGCCATATTAAAACAGCTATAGGTTACGGCCCTCCAGTCCTTTGTCTCTGAGGATGCAGGAAGGAGTCTCTAACTACCAGTAAGGGGTGTTCTTTGGGCAGTTCCTGGGCTGGGCTTCTGTTCCTTTGTTCCCCTGTCGCTCATGTCTGACTAGCTATCTAACAGTATCTATCATCTTCATATTTAGAGGAAAATAAAGGTAAGCTTATTTTTATTTTAAACACTGGTAGCAAGATTTTGACATGAAATATCTACTATACTTTCTTTTATCCATAACTTATAGCCTATAGTCACATCATCTACCTCAGTTCTGTTTCCAGGACTGCCGGAGACAGCCGGGCAGAGTCGAACAGTCCTGAGTGAGGGAGCGAGGGTTAGGAAAAAAAGACAGAGAAGAGAGAAAGATCTCGGGAGGGCATACAGTCAAAGCTGCAGCCTCGAGTTTATTTAGCACCGTATACTTATACAGCTTGAGTACGTGACAAACTGCTCAAAACAAAACCACAAGTATCCAGAAGCAATAGCTGCGATTAACATGAATTAACATAAGGCCGAGAGAAAAACTCCTCCCTTCAGGGTTTCAGGAACTGATATTTCCTTACAAAGGGCTCCCAACATCTCCGGCTCCTAACAGAGGACTTACAGTTCCTATCTTCTCACTGCTTTACTAAGAAGCCTTAAAGCCATGTTGTGTTTTCCTGTCTATTTTCATTGCCTCGTATCTTAATTTCTTTACTCCTTCTACTAGCCTTTTTGTAATCCCTCCCCCTGTCAGTTCTCCTATGTTGGGGCAAGATTGCAGAGATTATTTCCTATAAGTAGTAGGAAACAAAATTGAGAGAATTGGATCATCCTCACTCTCCAATGCTACTTCTAGAATTCCCTCTCTCTGCCTTACTATTCCTTTCAAGCCATTGTGCCATTATCTTTTAGCTCCCAGGAATGCTCGAGTCCTCCCCAAGGGCTTCTGCATGTAGCAAAGATATTTCTCCTTCATTCTGAAAGACATCTTCACCTTTGATGTCCTCAAAATGTATGTGATATGATTAAGGATTATTGAATCCTTAAACATTGCTGTGACTTTAGATCCTCCTCAAATATCAGGTACATTTGAGATTTTCATTGGCCCAGGATACTCTGAGGTCAGGCTAGGTCTATTCTAGAATGAACCTCCACACCCTTCCCTCAGATAAATTCTAAATTTGAACACTGCATCATCTTAGTTAGGATCCTTAGTGTCAGTGGTGACTTGGTATATCCTGATTTTCCACTTGTTCCTGCAGATCACAGGGAGATACTACTTTCTGTTATGGTTCAAGCCTAATTAGTGTCTGAAAGAGGACGATAAAGGCAAGTAAGGAGTGTGGTGGTGAGAGAGCTTGTCCTGCACTCAATATTATTTGATTTGCTACAAAACCTGCCAACTATCAGAGTTGGTTTTGGATTTCAACTTATCTTAACTTTACCAACACATTCCCTCCTCTCGTTTAGCTTTATCTTTAATAATTCATGTCACTGAACTATCAGGGATTTTTCTGTGCTTATTATCGGTCATTTTTTAAGTTTTCCTCTAAAAATACTTGTATAACAAAATCAAACCAGAAAGACTGGCTGCTATGGAAGGCTTATTACATAATAATATAACATCACTGTGGAAAATGCCTCATAAAAAATATAGTTGGAAAATTCCTGAGAATCATAAAAGCTAATGACTCCAACACTATTTGTTTTCTTTATATGAAATGATGATACAAGGATCAGTAATCCATGCCAAAAAGAACTGTGTATATCAGTGAGTAGATGACAGTGACCACCTAGCACTGTTATTTGGTGACCTCCTATCTTTTTTATCAGCTGTTAATGACCCTTCAATAAGAGAGATGAGATTGAACTGGTGCAGTCTGGCTTGCAAGATCACCTGGACTTTGTCTGAATCACAGGATGAAGCACTGGGGAAATCTGGGCATTGAGCCATTTGAAAGAGGAAATATATGCTTCTCACATTCCACTTGCTGGAGCTGAGAAGAAATATGTAATCTGACATAGGATCGTATTTTCTCCTGTGGTCTTACATTTATGTCTAAGGAGAATAATTATATATGTTAATGGCTTCATATGATAAGACTCTGAATATAAAAATCTTCCCCACTGATGCAAATTCCACCATTAATTATAAACACAATTATTTCCATGCAACTCTCATTTTAAATAAAATTTTTCCTGGAAAAGGAAATACACAAAATCATAAACACTTTTTATTTGAATTCATTAATTACTATATCCATACATTCATTCCTTAAAAATGGGGAAAAAATTAGGGGTTTGCTGCCATATGTTAGATACTGTGTTAGTCATCTGGAGTTTAATAATTACCCAATCTGTGACCTCAAAGAACACACACTCTAGTTAAGGAGGTGGGACAGCACTAACAGGAAGCATTGAACTAGATGTATAAATAACTGTGAGAGAAGGTAAAAAAGAGAAAGAGAGAATTACTAATTCAATGTAGGATGTTAAGGAAGATTTCACAGGCAAGGAAAATAACTTAGGCACTTGAAAATGAGTGAGACAACAGATAAAGAAGGCCAGGACACTCCAGGCAAAAAGAACACATTCAGGGAATGGCAGGGAGGTCTGAGTGCAAGGGAGTCATTAGAGTGGAAAAATGGTCAGTATTTAGTTGTAAAGGGTTTTGGTATTTGAAATTTATTCTGTAGGCCAGATGTTTTCAATAATACTGATGCCTAAGGCCCACCCACCCAAATTCTAATTTAATAAATATGAACTGGAGATTCTGCACTGGCGTTAAAAAAAAAGTTCTCCTGGTGACCTCGTATGCAGCCAGGATTAAAAATCATTGTGACAAGCAATGTAATCAAGGCACTATTTAAACAGAATGGCATGAATAAAAATACCAGCTTCCTTTTACCTGAAAGTAGAGGATAGCATGAGGTCCGTGGATTTAGATGGCAGAGGAAAGGGACCAAATGTTCAGGGAAGAAGCAATATGAAAGAGGGGTTGTGAGCCCAGGAACTGGATTCACATACATGGAGGCTGAAATCCTGGCCAAATAACTTCTAATTATTTCACATTTGATAAGTAATATTATTTTAAAGTGTCAGTTTACACATCAATAACATAGTTAGAAATAATGCTCTTCTCTCACAAGTTTGTTGGGAAGATTCAATGAGATAAAACATGTAAGCACATTTAATAAGGAACTTGATACAGGTAAGAGATCAATATGAGTTCACACTTATTTTTATTTAAAGTAATATTAATAAGCAAAGATAATCTTTGCCATATTCAGTTTTGCTCACTGTTGACTTTCCCAATGGTTTAAGATAGTCATCTCTTCACTGACTGCAGATAATTGTAGCAATGGAATGTTTTCCTCTTCATTATAACTAATTTTCTTATTTGTCTGTATTTATAAAAAGAGATATTGTAGAATTTAAAACTTGAAAGAGACTTCAAGAGTCAGTAAAATTTCTAATTCTATGAAAGTATTCCAATTAAGTCATCCTCAAAAAGTACCTTTGCTTGACTGATTTTAGTGATTGGAAACGCACTTTCTTGGAAACAAAACAGTAACAACAGCTGCATTCTTTTGATCAAGATAGATTAAATTTAAAAAATATAACTATTACCTGTAAATGCCAACTTAATTCATATTTATATTACCAAAAAGCAAAAAACAAACAAGAAAATCATATGCAGGTTACCAATAAAAACTTTCTATTTCAAGCTATCTTTATAGGTAAAATAAATAAATTAATTTAATTAAATTAATTTTTTTCCATTAGATTATTTAAAAACCCAAAGAACTTAAATATAGTAGCCCAACTTGTAATAATAACTTTCTCACATAGGCATATATACACAGTCATATGTAAAGAGACTTGAAATACATTTATTATTTGTCTCTTGGTAGTGTCATCTTGTGTTATGCCTGAGCATCCTCAAAGCCCCAAACCTCATATAGAGAGCAACTTTTTTATTTTATTTTATTTTATTTTATTTCATTTTATTTTATTTTACTTTTTAGAAAACTTTTTTAAATGGTCTGTGTGCACCAGAGAAATGATAAGTTTGGAGAACAGTCTTATTAGCATCATGAAGTTTGGAAGATGGGGAACAAAAAGCATGATAATTTCTTTGAAATGTTATGTGAAATCTTTTATTTTTTTAATTTTATTTTTATTTTTAAATAACATTTAACATTAAATATTATTTTATATCAGTTTCAGGTATGTAGCATAGTGGTTAGACATTTATATAATTTACAAAGCGATTCCCGCAATCAGTCTACTACCTACCTGGCACTATACATAGTTATTACAATATATTGACTATATTCCCTATGCTGTATATCACATCTCTGTGAATATTTCGTAACTACCAATTTGTACTTATTAATTCTGTCATCTTATTCACCCAACCCCTCTCCCATCTGTGAACCATCAGTTTGTTCCCTGCATCTATCAGTAGGTTTCTGTTTTGTTTGTTCATTTGTTTTGTTCTTTAGATTCCATATCTAAGTGAGATCATAGGGTTTTTATCTGTCTCTGACTTATTTCACTTAGCATAACACCCTCTAGGTCCATCAATGTTATCATAAAGAGTAAGATTTCACTTTTTATGGCTGAGTAATATTCCACTGTATGTGTGTACCATCTATTCTTTGTTCATTCTTCCATTGATGGACACTTAGGTTGCTTCCATATCTTGGCAATTGTAAATAACACTGCAATGAACATAGGGGAGCATGGATCTATTTGAATTAGTGTTTTGGATTTCTTCAGGTAACTATCCAGAAATGGAATTGCTCATCATAGTAGTTCTATTGTTAGTTTTTTGAAAAACCTCCAAAGGTATTTTCTATAGTGTCTGCACAAGATTTTAATCCTTACAATACTGCATGAGGGTTCCCTTTTTCCACATCCTCACAAACACTGTTTGTTGATGAAGTATTGATAATCTTCTGACAGGAGCGAGGTGATAACTTACTGTGGTTTTATTTTTTTAATTATTATTTGCTTGTATGCATGTTTGTTTGTTTTTTTAATTGACTAATTTATTTTTATGGGGACATTGGTTAACAAAATTTGATAAGTTTCAGCTGTACATGTAAAGCATATACATATTTACATTATATGTTTACCACTCATGTTAGATTTCTTTCTGTCACCACATATTTGACCAATTCTACCCCGACTACACACCCCCTTCCCCCCACCCCCTACTCTCTGGTAACCACTAGTTTATTGTCCATGTCCATGAGTCTCTGTTAGTCCTGTCCATTTGTTGCTTTTAGGTTTATATCCCACATATCAGTAATATCATGTGATTTTCAACTTTTTCTGTCTGGCTTATTTCGCTTAGCATGATTATCTTGAGGTCCGTCCATGTTATCGCTAATGACAGTATTTCATCTCTTCTTATGGCTGAGTAATATTTCATTGTACATATGTACCACTGCTTCTTTAGCCAATCATCTAGCGTAGGACACTTTGGTTGCTTCCATGTCATGTCCACAGTGAATAATGCTGCTATGGACATCGGTGTGCAAATATATTTTCAGATATGAGTTTTTAAGTCTTTAGGGTAAATACCCAGTAGAGGGATTGCTGGATCATATGGTAGATCAATTCTTAGTTTATGAGGAACCTTCATACTGTTATCCATAGTGGCTGTACCAATTTGCAGTCCCACCAGCAATGTATGAGGGTTCCTTTTTCTCCACATCTTCTCCAACATTTGTTATTACTTGTCCCATTGATAACAGCTATTCTAACAGGTATGAGATGGTATATCATTGTGATTTTGATTTGCATTTCCCTAATGGCTAGCGATGTTGAATATCTTTTCAAATATTTGTTGGCCATTTGTATGTCCTCTAGGGAGAAGTCTCTGTTCAAGTCTTCTGCCCATTTTTAGATTGGATTGTTTGTTTGTTTGATTGTTTTTATTGAGTTATATGAGTTCTTTGTATATTTTGGATATTAGGCCCTTATCGGAGGTATTGCTTGCAAATATATTTTCCCATTCAGATGGTTGTCTCTTTACCTTGTTGATGTTTTTGTTTGCTTGTTTGTTTGTTTGTTTGTTTGTTTTTGCTGAGCAGATGCTTTTTAGTTTGATGTAGTCTCATTCATTCACTTTTGCTCTTACTTCCCTTGCCTTTGAGGTGAAATTCATGAAATTCTCTTTAAGTCCACAGTCCTTGAGTTTAGTTTCTATGTTTTCCTCTATGCACTTTATTATTTTGGGTCTTATATTCAGGTCCTTAATCCATTTTGAGTTAATATTTGTGGGTGGTGATAGATATATCTAGTTTCATTCTTTTACAGGTGGCTTTCCAGTTTTCTCAGCGCCATTTGTTGAAGAGGTTTTCTTTTCTCCAATGTATGTTTCTGACTTTTTTGTCAAAAACTATTTGCCCATAGAAATATGGGTTTTTGTCTGGACTCTTGTTTCTGTACCACTGGTCCGTGTGTCTGTTTTTCTGCCAATTCCAAATGTTTTGGTTACTGTCCCTTAGTAATATAATTTGAAGTCAAGCAGAGTGATAGCTCCAGCCTCATTCTTCTTTCTCAAGATGGGTTTGGCAATTCAGGGTCTTTTGTGCTTCCATACAAATCTGATAATTTTTTGCTCTATTTCTTTCAAAAATGCCAATGAGATTTTGATATGGATTGCATTAAGCCCATATAATGCTTTAGATAATTAAATCATTTTAACTATGTAGATTCTTCCAATCCAAGAACATGGGATATCTTTCTATTTCTTTTTATCTTCCTCGATTTCTTTTAACAGGGTCTTATAGTTTTCATTATATAGTTCTTTCACATGTTTTGATAAATTTATTCCCAGTTATTATTTTGTTGTTGTTGTTGCAGTTGCAAAAGGTTTTTTTTTCACTTCATTTTCTGACACTTCATTATTACAGTATATGAATGCTATGGATTTTTGAACGTTGATTTTGTATCCAGAGACTTTACTGTATTTGCTTACTGTTTCTAGTAGTGTTCTTGTGGAGTCTTTAGGGTTTTCTACGTAGAGAATCATGTCATCTGCAAGTAGTGACTGTTTGAATCCTTCATTTCCTATTTGGATGCCTTTTATATCTTTCTCTTGTCTGAATGCACTCGCTAGAACCTCCAATGTTATATTGAATAACAGTGGCGATAATGGACATCTTTGCCTTGTTCCAATCTTAGAGGAAAGGTTTTTAGATTTTCACCGCTAAGTGTAATGTTTGTTCAGGGTTTGTAATATATGGCCTTTATTATGCTAAGATACTTTCCTTCTATGCCAAATTTGTTAAATATATTGATCATAAATGGTTGTTGTATCTCGTGGAAGACTGTTTCTGCATCTATTGATATGATGATATGATTCTTATTTTTTAATTTGTTTATGTTGTGTATCACATGAATTTATTTGTATATGTTGAACCATCCCTGTGCCTCTGGGATAAAGCCCCTTCCTTCATCGTGGTGTATAACATTTTTAATATGTTGCTGTATTCGGTTCGCTAGTATCTTATTTAGGATTTTTGCATGTCTGGACAGGTCTTTATTTCTTCTTCACATCTAAGGAGAGCTTAGCTGTTGCTTCTCTGTCGTCCTGCTTCTCTTCCTTCTTCCCTGATGACTGGACCCAGCCAACAGCCGCTTGGAACTCACAGCTCTCACAGGCAAGGCTGTTCAGGGGTCTTGCCATACCTTTTCCTTTCCCCCTCCTTCTACAGGGATCTCTGGCTGGTAAAGGCAGCTTCTTTGTTTTTTCCCAGTCCATCACCTGACACCTGGGTTACTAACCTGTGGTAGCTCTTCTTTGCAGATCCCACGCTCAGAGGTGCTGCTGAGCAGTTTGGGTGATTTTTGGTGTTGTTATTGAGTCTTAGATGTTCAGTTTTTTGTTGTTTCAAGAGGGGAAATCTGGGCATGTCTCTCACTCCGCCATGTTTCTGACCTCATCTTGTTGTGGTTTTAATTTGCATTTCTCTGATGGTTACCATATAATACCTTTATTATGTTGAGGTATATTCCCTATATTCCTATTTTGCTGAGAATTTTTATCATAAGCAAATGCTGGATTTTTTTGAACAATTTTTCTGCATCTATTGATATGATCATATGATTTTTATCTTTCAATTTGTTAATGTAGTTTATCCATTAGTTTGTTTGTGGATATTATAACAACCTTGGATCTCAGGTATAAACCCAACTTTATCATGATGTGTGATCTTTTTAATGTATACTGAATTCAGTTTGCTAATGTCTTGCTGAGGATTTCTGCATCTATGTTCATCAGAGATATCAGCTGATATATTTTATTTGTAATGTTATTGGTTTTGGAGTCAGGGTAATAGCGGCCTCATAAAATGAGCTGGGAGGTTTCTTCCATTTGAAATTTTTGGAGTAGTTTGAGAAGAATAGGTGTTAATTCTTCTTTGAATATTTGATGAATTTTACCTCTAAAGCCATACAGTCCAGGACTTTTGTGTGAGGGGAGATTTTTGGTTACTGATTCAATTTTGTTAGTAGTAATCAGTTGTTCAGATTTCCTGTTTTTTCTTGACTCAGTCTTGAGAGATTGTATGTTTCTAGCAATGTATCCATATTTTCCATATTGTCTAACTTGTTGGCATTCAATTGCTTATAACATTTTTCATAATTTTTGTATTTCTGTGGAGCCATTTGTCACTCTCTTCTTTCATTTCTAATTTTATTTTGTTGGGTATTTTCTCTTTGTTTTTTTTTTTTTTTTTTTTGATGAGTCTGGTTAAACATTTATCAATTTTGTTTTTCCTTTCAAAGAACCATGTTTTGGTTTCATTGATCTTTTGTATTGTTTTTCTAGATGCTATTTTTTTATTTCTACTTTGATTTTTATTATTCCTTTCCTTCTACTCACTTTGGGTTTTGTTTGGTGTTCTTTTTTGTTGTTCCTTTAGGTGAGAGGTTAGATCATTTGTTTGAGATTTTTCTTGTTTCTTGAGGTAGGCCTGTGTTGCTATGAATTTTCCTCTTAGGACTGCTTTTGCTGTGTCCCATAGATATGGGACATTATGTTTTCATTTTCATTTGTCTCAAGGTATCTTTTGATTTCTTCCTTGATCTCATTGTTAATCTATTCATTGTTTAGTACTATGTTATTTAGCCTTCATATGATGTGTATTTTCCAGTTTTTTTTACTTGTAATTGATTTCTGGTTTCATACCATTGTGGTTGCAGAAGATGCTTGATATGCTTTCAGTCTTTTTAAATTTACTGAGACTTATTTTGTGGTTAACACATGGTTTATCCTCGAAAATGTTCTATGTGCATTTCAGAAGAATGTATATTGTGTTGGTCTGGGATGAAATGCTCTAAAACCATCAATTAAATTTATCTGGTATAGTGTGTCATTTAAGGCTTCTGTTTCCTTGTTGATATTCTGTCTAGAAGATCTGTCCATTGATGTCAGTTGGGTGTTAAAATTCTCTACTTCGAGTATGTTACCATTGGTCTTTTCCTTTGTGTTGGTCATTATTTGCTTGCTATATTTAAATGCTCCTATATTGGATGCAAATATGTTTACTAGGTTTATGTCCTCTTGTTGGATTGATCCCTTTATCATTACGTAATGTCCTTTGTTATGTATTATAGCCTTTGTTTTAAAGTCTATTTTGTCTAATATAAATATTGCTACCCAGATTTTTAAATTTCCATTTGTATGAAATATCTTTTTCCATCTCTTTCTAGCTGTGCATGTCTTTTGATCTGAAGTGAGTCTCTTATAGACATTATGTGTATGGATCTTGTTTTCTTATCCATTCAGCCACCCTATGTCTTTTGATTGAAGCATTTAACCCATTATATTTAAAGTAATTCTAGATAGGTACAGAGTTGTTGCCACTTTATTATTCACATTTATTTTTTTTTCTCCGTTGTTCTTTAGGAAATCCCTTTAACATTTCTTCTAATATTGTCTTGATGATAATTAATTTCTTTAGCTTTTCCTCTCTGTGATGCTCTTTATCTCACCTTCAATTTTAATTGATAGTTTTGCTAGGTCGATTAGTCTTGCTTGTAGGTCCATGTTTTTCATCACTTTGAATATTTTGTGTCAATTCTTTCTGGTCTGCAAAGGTTCAGTTCTGAAATTAGCTGACATTCTTATGGGAGTCCCCTTTTAAGTAACTAGCTGTTTTTCTCTTGTTGCTTTTAGGATTCTCTCTTTGTCTTTAACCTTTGGCATTTTAATTGTGATGTATCTTGGTATGGGTCTGCTTAGGTTTATCTTGTTTGAGACTCTTTGCACTTCCTGGAGTTTTATGTCTATTTTCTTCACCAAGTTATTTCTTCAGATAGGTTCTAAATCCCTTGTTCTTTCTCTTCTCTTTCTGAAACCCCTACAATGTGAATGTTGTTACACTTGATATCTTCCCAGAGGTACCTTAAAGTATCTTCATTTTTAATATATATATTTTTTTTTACTTTTGCTGTTTCAATTAGGTGTTTTTTCCTACCTTGACTTCCAAATCACTAATTTGATCCATCTAATCTTCCATTGATTCTTTCTAGTGTAGTCTTCATTTCCGTCATTATATTCTTCATTTTGACTGGTTCTTTTTTATTATTTCCATGCCCTTTTTTATATCTCTATCTCTTTGTTTAAGTTATCGCTAAGTTATTTGAATATTCTTATAAGTAGTGTTTTGAACTTTGTATCTGATAGGTGTCTTGCCTCCATTTCATTTAATTTTTTTTTTATCTTAAACTTTGTTCTGTTCTTTCATTTTGGATGTTTCCTTTTTTCCTGATTTTGGTTGCCTCTTTGTGTTTCTACGTATTAGGTACATCTATGTCTCCCAGTCTTTGCAGGGTGTCCTTATATAGTAGGGGCTCCGTGTGGCCCAGTGATGCAGTCTCCCTTGTCACCTGCTGTGGGTCCTCCAAGAGTGTCTCTTGTGTGGATGTGTGTGCCCTCCAGTTGTAGTTGAACCTTGATTACCATTAGCAAGTCTGTGGTTGAACTGAATCTCAGGTTAACTGGCTTTGAGTATTGGCCATATTCACAGCATATGAACTGTTGTGTGGGGGCTGACCACATGGAGCGGGATTTGCTCCAGCAGTCTCATGTGCCTTTTAAGCCCATCGTTTGGAAGTGTTGGGGCTAATCAGTTACTGCTCTGCTGTGGTCTGAAGCTAGCCTCTAGGTGTGTTGGTTCTGGGGTCTCTTTAATGGGGCTTCCATACAGGCCAAGTTCAGTTGTTGCCTGTGTCCAGCTCGGGAATACTTGGTATGAACTACAAAGTAATTCATGCTTGATCAGTGCCTGTTCTGGATCTGGAGGCACATGGGATAGGCCACGTTGCAAACCAGGGCAGGCTTTCAACAGTACTGTGCCTGGGGAAGCTTAGGAAAAGGCCCAGGAAATATACTTCCTGCTGGCTGCCCATAATCCTCAGCTACTAAAAGAGTCTCTGGTAGTACATGAATTGGATAAGGCAGGTTTCCAGGGAGTCACCAGTGTTAGGTAAGTGGTTTTCACCAGGTTAATCAAGTTTGGCTCCAGTGCTGAGACTGGGGACACTTTCAATGTCTCAGAGTCCACTGAGATCAGCCTCCTCCTGCCTGGGGCCTGCAGACCCCCAAGTCTGAGGCCAGCTGTTTGCTGCTAAAACAGCCTGTTGTGGTGTGAAGAGCAAGGCTTGGTGCCTGGCCATGCAAATTGAGTGGGGGAGAAGTCCCTGAGAGTTACCAGAATGGATCAAAGAAAATTTACCAGGCTAATGCAAATTCAGATTTGGCCATGTGGGCAGAGGGCCCAACACAGGAAAGATGGTGCTGACCTGTCAGGCACACGGGAAGAGGACTCAACACAGGGATAGTGACAGTTGTTCCTCCAGCTTTTGCTCTGAAGCCACAGAACTCAGTCTTTCCTTGTATGTCTTTGGCATCTCCTGAGTCATTGTCCCTCCAGCAGAGCCCAGAGTGAGTGCATATGAGCGAGTGAATCTGTGCACAGGCCATTAAAGAGGATTTCTGTGTTTCAGTAGACTTCTATCTCACCCAGATGGATAGAATCCCCAGTGAATTTCATAGCCAGATGTTGTGGAGACTCCTATCAGCACTGAAAACCTGGGCTGAGGAATCCTGTTTGGGCCTGGGACCCTTTGCTTCATGAAGGTGATGGTCACCTCTGTAGTTGAGATATCCTACTCAATGCTCAACTGCCACATATGGGTGTGGGGTCTGCTCATTTTGCAACTCCACTCCTATCAGTCTCCTCGTGGTCTCACATGTCTTTCATTAAGAATAAAACTTTCCCCCCTATATTTCATAGTATCTCTATAGGATAGATTCCCTGAAGTAGAATTATAGGTTCAAAAGCATTTTAAAGCTTTGATTCATATTGCAAAATTGTTCTTCAAAGTGCCTATATCAATTGCCACTGCCATTAGCAATAATAAGATCTTCAAGGAGGCACTTCCCCAACTATCAATACATTCCAAATACATCTTCTCTCTTTCCCTTTAGTGTTTCAAGATCCAAACGATCATTCTTCTTTTCAAAACTTAATGTGGCTCCACCTGTGTCATGTGCCCTTCCCTTTCTATCCATATTAAACAGATTTTAAAAGCCAATCTCAGCAGAGGGGTTAGGCACTTTGGACTTGCCAATAATTTTTTCCTCATTAACTCACTTTGCCTCCTGGGGTTGACCAAACTCAAAGGGCCAGTAGTGGTGTTGTGGTCTTCTAAATAAGGCAAAGAAGAAAGAAGATTTGTTGACTTAGTAAGTAATCAGTAGTCTCTGAGCTACTTGTAAAATTGATCTTGTGGAGAAGGCTGTTTGATTCAGAATCCTTTTCTGGCATCTTATTTTAGGTTTATAACTTGAATTGTAGTTTAGTTGATTTTGATACACTTGGATTAAAATAGTGACCATTTCCCCAGACTGACAATTTGTTATAGCCTCATTTGGCATTCTCTAGCCTGTCTTCATGCTCAGACTCAGAATCCTTTTTAATATTCCATGTAACTTACCCTAAAAAGGAATGTGATATAATTAGAAAGCAAACTGAATTCTATACTTGGTTCTGTACAAATTAACTGTCTGGCTTTAGGTGAGTAATTACTTCATCTTTTTATCTGGAAGTAGATGTAATACTACTTGTTTTTTGTGAGGGTAAGGTGACAGAGATCATATGATTATGAAAATTAACAATGTACAGTAATGATATTAAGAACTATCATTTATTGAGCACTTAACTGTGGCTTGCTTGACCTATATTAGCACATTTAAATTACATTTGACACAAGAAGCTCAAAGAATTTAAGTGACTTTCCCAACACTACAAAACCAGTAAGTGGTAGAAACAGAATTTTAACTTTAGAGCCTATGTTAACAACTATATCAAAAATAACTAAAGTATGAAATAGAACATGACATGATTGAGTCCATAGAGTAAATACATAAGTGTGTGAAACCTGGAAAGAATCTCCATATGTTGGGTAGCATGGTGTTTCTTAAATGAACCTTTAAACCTTCAAAAACTAGGAGTGATGAAAGGGAGTTTAGCAATGGAGTAGAAGAAAGGCAGATGGTCTTCTGATGATGGGGGAGGCTAGTGGTGGGCTCTAGTAATGAATGCAAGGAACTTGGCAAGCTAGAAATTACTATCATGCTTACCTCACAAGATGATGATGAGGATAAAGTGAGAAAGAAGATCAAGGAGATCTGAATAACAAGGACTTCTGATTAATGAACACTTATTATGAAACAGACACTATGCTGAATGCTTAGTATATAGGACTCTTGTTTACACTGAAGATTCTGATTGTCAGGATTTCTAACTTATAGCATGGGCTCTACATTAATTATCTCTACATGTGAGACCTCTGAGAGTCTGTTAGCCTCCTTCTCCTGGAGTCAAAAAGAAAAGATTTGGAATAATCTCCAAGCTTTCTTGCAGTGCTAATACCTCTTACAGTAAGTCTGGGGTGGGACTTGAGATTCTTCATTTCTAACATACTCCCAGGTGTTACTGATGCTGCTGGTCTGTGAACTACATTTAGAATAACAAGGACATATAGTACCTCATTCAATCTTCAAAACAAACACATTGTAAAAAGGAGGAAATTGAGCTAGAGAAAGGTCAATTTGCCCCATCGACATATAGTTTCAGAATGAAGTTTCAAACCCCATCGCATACTCATAACCAGAACACTGTACTCAATTACAAAGACAAGAAAACAATGTCTCTACTTTTGTATGACACTTTTTCATATTTCTCTGGATGGTCAATTCTACAGATGCATTATTACTGATCTCCTTACAGTAACAGTTCTCATGAAAGTTTGGAAGGATTTAGATGGTCTTTCTGTTGGCCTATCATGAACATAAATGGGCAGTGAACTTCATTTATAATTAATTAACAATCTGGACTGAGAAGCCAGAGAAATGATGAAGGTAGATGTTCCTCTCAACTCGGGTATTGGCCTTTGATAGAATCCCCACTTAACTGTGGCCTTGGGCAAAGTCCAGCTAGGCTGATGCTCTGTCAGGGGAATTGAAGTCCATTAGGTTCACCAGAGACTTGAAAGGCCAGCAAATGGACTATTACCTTATGAAAATTTGGCATGGTTAAGTTATCCACCTTTAAGTAACTTTACATTTTCCTTCACTCTAAAGGAATTATGGCATCTCTCAGATTTTGGAAAAAAAATGCTAAAACAGATTTATAAGAGAAGAAAATTATCTACATTGGCCTAGTGTTTCATAAGAGAAGCAGAGAAAAAAAAAGAGTGCTGCAAGAAAATTTGGAGATTATTCCAAAACCTTTCTTTTGGACTCCAGGAGAAGGAGGCTAACAGACTCCCAAAGGTCTCACACATAGAGATAATTAAGGTAAAGTCCAAGCTATAGCTCAGAAACCCTGACACCTGTCTAGGGCTCATTTTGCAGAGCCCTATGCAAAACTGGGGTAGTATCACTGCTACTTTTAAATTAACTGGCTATATTGTCTTCTAGATATTTTGTCATATTTCCTGTTCTTGAATTGTATGAACATGTCTTACTTTATTCATTAAGTATATTATTTTTGTTTATACTTTTGGTAATGTTGACATTTCCCATTTTTATGCCTTTCTTAGTCCCAGAAAGCATTTGAGAAAACATGTAACAACAGAATAATAAAGAAAGAAAAATCTAAATAACAAGCACGATGTGTTATAGTAGAAGCAAAACCAGAACCCAGGTTTATTCACTTTATGACTACACAGAAATTATGGTCCAAGGAACACCAGCCTCAGCCTCACATGGGAGCTTGTTAAAAATGCAGAATCTCAGGCCCTATCTCAGTACCTCTGTATCAGAATTTATGTTATGACAATTTCCCTCAAGTGACTTGCATGCATATGAAAGTTTAAGATGCACTGCTTTATTGCCTGCCATAGTTTGTTGCTTAACATGTCTCTATATTTCTCTGTGCTACATATGCACAACTATTTCTATATTTCCATTTATGTACACTGTTTTTAGATGTAACAGGAGTGCATAGGTAAGGAATCATTTTGTATAGAGAATATCTTAACTGCTTTAGCAATCCTGAAGTCAGAAGAGTACAACTGCTACAACAATTATAGCAAGTGCAAATGAGGTTTCTTGACCCATTTTATTTCTGTTTCATTATTAAGCCAATGAAGATTCATTTTCTCCCTAAATTTGCAAGATTTAAAGACAATTTACTTATGGAGATTCTATACTTATAAATATATAATTATAAAAGCATTTTTCTCTTGCTTATAAGAAACTGTAATAATAATGCCAGTTTATTCCTTTAATTTGTATCTGTCAAATGAGTAATCCCCCAGAATGTATGTTATGTGCCTTCTTTATTTTTTTACTTTTAAAAAAAATATTTAATTTAATTAGTTTCAAGTATATAGTACATTAGTTAGACATCTATATAGTAAATAAAATGATCCTCCCAATTGCTCCCTCCCTCCCCTGACCCTCCACCTAGCCAACATATTAATGTTAACTGCATTCCCTATGCCATGCTCCCCATCCTCATTACCATCCATCAGCTACTAATTTGTACTTCTTTAACCCTTTACCCCATTCTCCTAGTCTTTCCAAATCCCCTCTGTCTGTCACCAAATTGTCCACTATATTTCTGAGCCTGTTTTTGATTAGTTTGTTCTTTTTATCCCTTAGATTCTGCATGTAAGTGAAATCATATAGTATTTCTCTTTCTCTGTCTGATTTAATACCTTCTAGATTCATCAAACCAATGTATTTTTCCATCCCCTTCCTTTTGGTCTGTGTGTGTCTTTTAATCTGAAGTGAGTCTCTTGTACGCAGTATGTAGGGGTCTTGTTTTCTTATCCACTCACTCACTCTTAGTTGGAGCACTTAATTCTTTTCCATTTGAGGAACTTATTGATAGAAATGTAGTTGTTACCATTCTTTATTTCTGTTTTTGATACATATTTTTTTCTTTTTAAAGAAGTCCCTCCAACATTTCCTGTAATACTGGCTTGGTGATGATAAACTCCTTTAGCTTATTTTTGTCTGGGAAGCTCTTTATCTGTCTTTCGACTCTAAATGACAGCTTTGCTGGGTAAAGTATTCTTGGTTGTAGATCCTGGGTTTCCATCACATTGAACTTTTTGTGTCATGACCTTTTGTCCTGCATAGTTTCTTTTGAGAAATCAGCTGCCAGACTTATGGGTGCTCTCTTGTAGATAACTAACTGCTTTTCTCTTACTGCTTTTAAGATTCTCGCTTTGTATTTAACCTTTGGCATTTTAATTATGATGTGTCTTAGTGCGGGCATCTTTGAATTCCTGGTTTTGGGGATTCTCTGAGCTTACTGGGGTTGTATGTCTACTTCCTTCACCAGATTAGAGAAGTTTTCCATCATTATTTTTTCAAATAACTGTTCAATATCTTGTTTTCCTTCAGATACGCCTATGAGATGACTATTTTGACCTTTAATAGTGTTCCGTAGGATCCTTAATTTATTTATATATCTTGGCTTCTTTTTATTTTCCATTCTGATTGAATGACCTTGGCTTTCCCATCCTTTATATAGGTAATTTGATCCTCTTCTTTATTCACTTTGTTTATTCCTTTGTTTATTCCATTTAATATATTTCTCATCTCAGATACTGTGTTCTTCATTTCTGACTGGTTCCCTTTTATAATTTCCATTTCCACTTTTCTGTTTTTTATCTTTTTATTGAAGTTCTTACTGAATTTATCTAAACTTCCAAAAGTTTATTTAGCATC
The DNA here is from genome assembly GCA_028627145.1 of Eidolon dupreanum. NCBI lineage: Eukaryota > Metazoa > Chordata > Mammalia > Chiroptera > Pteropodidae > Eidolon > Eidolon dupreanum. The sequence continues at coordinate 69,467,221 of CM053505.1, forward strand.
TTTATAATCAGTGTGTTGAACTCTGCATCTATTAGATTACTTGGCTATTATTTCTGAATCTCTACTCTGTTCTCCCATATGGTTTCTGCTTCTTTGTCTTCCCATTTTGGCTTTCTTTTTGTGTCTGTTTCTATGTACTAAGCAAAGCTCCTAAGTCTCCTGGTCTTATTAGTATGTATTTGTGTAGCAGGTGTCCAGTGGCACAGTCCTGACAGGGATTCAGCTGCAGGCAAATTTAGCCCAAGCCTCCACCCCTCCACGGCCACCTGTTAAGATTCAGTAAGCAATCCACAGATGCTGTGTTTATAGTTGCCTCAAAAGGCTACACCAGAAATCGAGGCCAGTTGCTACCAGTGTGAGTCTAGGCGTTACTCAGCAAGGGGCAGTCGACTAGGACACACCTGGATGTGGCTTGGGTGGGACCACAAGTTGAGGGAGGTGGAGTTTCAGGGAAAATTGTGGTCAGAGTGACCTGTTACCCAATTTGATGATGTCTGGGCTATGGCACTGCTGCATGCACACATTGGGAGTGGGGATGGCTCAGTAGAGGAACAATGAATATTGCTGGCACTTCTGTATAGAGCGAATCTTGCCTTGGCCCTCACTTGGACAACTCAGTGTCTTCCTATAAGAACCTGGTGACTTCTGCGCACAACCAAACTGGCACTGGCAGTCAGAGAGAGCAGTTCTGTCACCGTGAAAGTCCGCTCGCAGACATGGTGTCTTTAAGAGGCATCTGCTGCTGCTGCTGCTGCTGCTGCTGCTGCTGCTGCTGCTGCCGCTGCAACCTCCGTCCCATTCAGCCTCTCGGGACCAGGCAGTCCTGTGTCCTCACTCTGTCCTACCTTCTGCTGTTGGAGGGTGATTTTTTAGATTTCTCCCAAGTTATATGACTTGTTCATCTAGATGCCAGATGATTTTTTCTTGCTGTTTGCTGCTTGTTTCCATCACAAGTTTGATTTCATTGCCAGAGGGATGAACAGAACCTCTATCATGTATGTCATTTTTTCCCTCCCTTTGTACATAGCTTCTTAATGTTGCTTCCCAGTTTTCCAATAGCCAGTTATTTGGTAAAAAGGTTTACATCTCTCTTTGTTAGCTCTTTTATCAGAAGGTAGCCATGTGAAAGGAACATAAAGATGCACTCAAATATTTGTTAGGGGAGTTTGAAACCCTTGTCCAAGTGAAGATTATTTTTTCTTTCATCCATGCTCCATCCTTGCAGGGATAACAGAGTTTACTCTAACATCACAGAATTAGTGTTCTTCAATTAACTCAGACCACCATGCAATGAAAGCCAAAGTTTTGGGTTCTATTCTCATTGGACCAATTAAGTTTGCTCTTTTTCCTGACAGTTACCTTCTGTTTATCACAAGAAACTGAATATGGAAGTGTGGTTGAATGGATATATACTGATCACCATTATTCTATTAATAAGCTTTGTTGGTGTTACTTTGGTAGCATCGTTTCTGTTTACAAAGGATAGTATTTATTTAGTATGTATGTGTGTGAGAGAGATTTCTTTCACAAAACTGTCCCATCTGTAACTATGCTACCATTTATGAATTATATTTAATATTCCAATTACATTAATATCTTCTCTTTTTGATCTGTTGTGGAGACAAAAAAAAAAATAAGGCATACTACCAGAGTTTGGAAGAGTCAGGTCACACAAGAACACTGAATAATAACTGCCACAAATGTTAACCATTGTAGAACTTCTGTAAATGTGCCCCTCCAAAAAAAGTAGCAAAAGCACTGGTAAAAATGTCAAAATTAACTTTTTTAGAACTCTGGAAATTAAACAAAATCTTACAATAACTGATGATCACTTATTTTAGAAATAAACTGCTGAATGTTAGTAAGAAGAGCGGGATTTATGGTCTTGTAGTTCAACCTACTCCCCCATCTCACTCTTTACAACTCTGCAGTAGCCTTGAAAATCAAAAGCCTTGAAAATATTAGTCGCTATGAAAATCTGCAGGCTTGCAATTACAGGAGGGGCAGATTGGGTATAGCATGCCTGAAAAAATTCCATTCCAAGAGCATTCCCATTTCTAGAGCTCTGCCACTCTTTGACCTGTCTCATCACTCCCTGGAAAAACCCCACTCCAAGTGTGATGTCATCATTAGAACCTGACTCAGCTCTTTGTAGAACCTGACCTGACTCTGTAGAATAGCCCTATGAACAGGACATTTGTCAGTAACAATCAATGGCATTTTTTTTAAATACTACAATTCTTAGGGCAGCAATAACAGTTGGGGCTAAGAAGAGGCTAACCAAAATTCTTGAAAAAATTATATGGGGGAAAAAGGATATTAATGGGGTTTTTTTAAGTTCTGAAATAATACCAGTCATTTTTAGGAAATACCTGTAAGGAAAGCAATCTTTCATCTTTGGCTGATCTTAAACATTCTACAAATCAGTTGTCACAGGTGTAAATTATCTGCCTTGTTGAAAGTGTGCTCCAATACACAGAGTTCCTTGGCAAAAACTGTGATACTTCATGAATCTAAGCATTTAAGGAAGTCTTAGCCCAATCATTAGCTGATCAATGAACTACCAAAGCAGAATTTAGATTGGCCTCACCCTCCCATACAATAGAGAAACAAACTTTACAGGATTAGCCCAGGAAAGTCATTAATCAAACAGCAGCAAAAACAACAAAGAGTAAAAACAACAAACCCTGAGAAAGTGAGATCTGATTTCAAGAGTTGCCACATTATCTAAAAGGTCATTTTCAACAACAACAAAAAATTTTGAGACACATAGAAAAAAGAAAATACATTCCATACACAGGGGAAAAAAGCAGTTAATAGAAACTGTTGCTGAGAGGGCACAGATGTTGGCCATTCTATACAAAGACTTTCTATCTTCCATTAAAAATATATTCAAATAAATAAATCATGTCTAAATAATTAAAGGAGGTAAGACAATGATCTTTGAACAAAAGGATACTATTAATAGAAATTATTCAAAAAGGAACCAAATAGAAATTCTAGAGCTGAAAAAATCAGTAACTGAAATAATAAATTCACTTAAGGGACCACACTCTCATCAACACTTACCTTTTGCCTTTTTGGTAATAGCCACCCTAACAGGTATGAAGTGATATATCATTGTAGCTTTGTTTTGCACTTCCCTGATGAATAGTGATGTTGAGCATCTTTTCATATATCTGTTAGCCATTTGTTGGATTCTTTGGGAAAAAGTTTATTCACTTTATTTGTAGTTTGGGATTGAGTAGTATGAGTTTCTTATATATTTTGAATATTAACCCCCTATGAGATCTGTGAGTTACATTGTACTAAATCCAGATAAAAACTTTACAAAAAAAATATAGCTCAACATCTTCTATGAATATAGATGGAAAAGTCCTCAACAGAATATCAGCAAAGTGAATTCAGCAGCATATACATATATATTTAGTTGTGTGTTCACTTCCCATGATTAGATGTTTTTCTGTCATCATATATTTGACCCCTTTTAGCCCATCTACATCCCTCTTCCTCCTCCACCCCACCATCTGGTAACCATTAGTCTATAGTCCATGTCCATGAGTCTCTGTTTGTCCTGTTCATTTGATGCTTTTAGGTTTATAGCCCACATATAAATGATATCACTTGATTTTCAACTTTTTCTGTCTGGCTTATTTCACTTAGCATGATTGTCTCAAGGTCCAAACATGTTTGAAAATGGCAACATACACCTCTTCTTATGGCTGAGTAATATTTCATTGTATATGTGTACCACTGCTTCTATATCCAATAATGTTTCATAAAACACTTGGTTGCTTTTTGTACTGGCCACCATGAATAATGCTGCTATGAACATCAGAATGCAAATATCTTTTCAGATATGTTTTCAAGACTTTAGGGTAAATACCCAGTGGAGAGATTGCTGGATGATATGCCAGATCAATACTTAGTTTTCAAGGAAACTCCATATTGTTTTCCATAGTGGCTGTACCAATTTGCAGTCCCATCAGCAGTGTATGAGGATTACTGTTTCTCCACATTGTCTCCAACATTTGTTATTACCTGTCCTGTTGATTGTAGCTATTCTAAGAGCTGTGAGATAATATCTCACTGTGAGTTGATTTGCGATGATGGCAACTATTCATATATTTGTTGACCAATTCTATGTCTTCTTTCGAGAAATGTCTGTTCGAATCCTCTACCCATTTTTTGATTGGATTGTTTTTAATTTTTTTGTGATTGAGTTGTATGAGTTCATTGTATATTTTGAATATTACTCCCTTATCGGAGGTGTGGCTTCCAAATATATTTTCCCATTTGGATGGTTGTCTCTTTACCTCGTTGATGGTTTCTTTTGCTGTGCAGAAGCTTTTTAGTTTGATATAGTCCCATTCATTATTTTAGCTTTTACTTCCCTTGTCTCTGAGGTCAAATTCATAAAATCTTTAAGTCCAAGATCAATGAATTTAGTTCTTATGTTTTCCTCTGCACTTTATTATTTCAGGTCTTATATTCAGGTCCTTAATTCATTTTGAGTTATTTTTGATCTGTGGTGATAGACAACAGTCTAGTTTCATTCTTTTATATGTGACTTTCCAGTTTTCCCAGCATCATTTATTGAAGAGGCTTTACTTTCTCCATTGTATGTTTTTGGGTGTAATGTCAAAAATTATTTGCCAGTATAAATGTTGGTTTACACCTGGACTCTAGATTCTGTTCGACTGGTCCGTGTACACGTTTTTCTGCCAATACTGTGCTGTTTTGATTACTGTCACTTTGTACTGCAATTTGAAGCTGAAAAGAGTGATGCTTCCAGGCTTGTTCTTTTTTGTTTCAAGATGTCTTTAGCAATTCAGGGTCTTTTGTGCTTCCATACAAATCTGATGATTTTTTGTACTATTTCTTTAGAAAGTGCTGATAGGATTTTGATGGGGATTGCATTAAATGTGTTTAATGTTTTAGGTAAGGAGGTCATTTTAACTACGTTGATTCTTCCAATCCAAGAATACAGAATATTTTTCAATTTCTTTGTATCTTTCTCAATTTCTTTTAATAAAGTCTTACAGATTTCATTATATAGGTACTCCACATGTTTCAGTAGATTTATTTATAGATAGTTTATTCTTTTTGTTGCAATTGCAAAAGGGATTATTTTTCCCACTTCTTTTTTATCACACTTTATTGTTGGAGTATAGGAACACTATGGTGTTTTGAATGTTGATTTTGTACCCAGAAACATTACTGTGTTTGTTTATTGTTTCCAGTAGTGTTCCTGTGGAGTCTTTAGGGTTTTCTATATAGAGAATCATGTAATCCACAAATAGTGACAGTTTGACTTATTCATTTCCTATTTGGATACATTTTATATCTTTCTCTTGTCTGAATGCACTCTAGTGTTATATTGAATAACAGTGGTGATAGTGGACAGCCTTGTCTTGTTCTCGATCTTAAAGGAAAGGTTTTCAGTTTTTTACCATTAAGTATAATGTTGGCTGAGGGCTTATCATAGATGACCTTTATTATGTTAAGGTACTTTCCTTCTATACCAATTTTGTGAAGTGTTTTGATCCTAAATACATGCTGTGTCTTGCAGATGGCTTTTTCTGCATCTATTGATATGATCATATAATTCTTATTTTTTAATTTGTTTATGTAGGGTATTACATTAATCAATTTGTGTATGTGGAACTATCCCTGTGCCCCTGGGATGAAGCCCAGTTGACTGTGGTGTATAATCTTTTTAATATGTTGCTGTATTTGGTTCACTAGTATCTTATATTGGATTTTTGCATCTGTGTTCATGAGAGATATTGGTCTGTAGTTTTCTGTTTTGTGTGGAATCCTTACCAGGTTTTGGTATCAGAGAAATTTTGGTTTCATAAAATGAGTTGGGAAGTATTGGCTTCTCTTCAATTTTTTGAAAGAGTTTGAGGAGAATAGGTATTAAATCTTTGAATGTTTGGTAGAATTCACTGGTGAAGCCATCTGGTCCTGGAGTTTTACTTTTTGGTGGGTTTTCTATGACTGTTTCAATTTCCATACTGCTGATCAGTCTATTTAGATTTTCCACTTCTTGATTCAGTCTAGGAAGGTTGTATTTTTCCAAATACTGGTCCATTTCTTCTAGATTATTAAATTTGGTTTATGTACTTTTTCATAGGATTCTTGTATGATCCTTTGTATTTCTGAGATATCAGTCATAATTTCCCCTCTTTCATCCCTGATCTTGTTTATTTGTGTCCATTTTTTTTCCCTTAGTGAGTCTAGCCAGGGTTTTGTCAAATTTATTAACCTTCTCATCAAACAAGTTCTTTGTTCCATTTATTTTTTCTATTGTTTTCTTGTTTACAATTTTATTTATTTCTGCTCTAATTTTGATTATTTCTTTCCTTCTGCTGACTTTAGGCTTCATTGTACTTCCTTTCCTTTTTTTTTAAAGATGAACTGTTAGGTTGCTTTTTTGGGCTCATTCTTATTTTTGGAGGTAGGCCTGTAATGATAAGAACTTTCTTCTTATATTCACTTTTGTCATGTCCCAAAAGTTTTAATATGTTGTACTATCATTATCATTAGTTTTTATGTATCTCTTGATCTCTTTTTTCTATTTCTTCTCACACCCAGTTATTCTTCTGTAGCATCTTGTTTAAGCTACATGTATTTGTTGTTCTTCCTGATTTCTTTTTGCAGTTGATCTCTATTTCAAAACATGATCAGAGAATATGGTTGTATGATTTCAACCTTCTTATATTTATTGAGGCTATCTTTGTGTCACAGTATGTTTTGATTCTCGAGAATGCTCCATGTGCACTAGAGAAGAATGTATATGCAGGTGTTTTGGGATGGAAGGTGCAATAAATGTCAATTATGTCAAGGTGGTCTAACATGTCATATAAGTATGTTATTTCCTTATTGACTTTCTGTTTGGATGATCTGTCCATATCCAACAGTGGGGTATTTAAATTCCCTACTACAATAATATTGTGGTCTGTTTCTCCCTTTGGTTCTGTAATTAATTGTTTTACATATTTTGGGTCTCCCTGATTGGGATCATAGATATTAATAATTCTTTTGTCTTCTTCGTGCATGATTCCCTTTATCATTATGAAGCATCCCTCAGTATCTTTCTCTGCCTTTTTTATTTCGAAGTCTATTTTGTCTGATATTAGTATTGCTACCCCATCTTTTCTCTGAATGCCATTTGCTTGAAATATCATTTTCCACCTTTTCACTTTGAGTCTATATTTGTCTTTGGAGCTGAGATGTGTCTCCTGGAGTCAGCATATGGTTGAGGTTGGTTTTTTGATCCACTCTGCAACTCTGTGCCTTTTTATCGGTAAGTTCAGTTCATTAACATTTAGGGGATTATTGAAATATGAGGTCTTCTTATAGCCATTTTATCTTTTGCTTTCTGATAACTTGATGTTTCCATTGCTTCCTTGCCCTTGTGTGTGTGTGTGTGTGTGTGTGTGTGTGTGTGTGTGTGTGTGTGTTTGGCTTTTGTGGATTTTGCCTCTGGTTCCTCTTATTTCATGTTAGTAATTTAGCTCTGAATCTTTGGTGTGTGGTTACTATTACAAATATGAAAAAGATAGTTGTATATATACCGTCATCCATTTTCTTCTGCATGTGCCTTATCTCCATTCCCTTTTGCGAATTTGATCTTTTTAGTCATTATTTTCTCAATTTGTTTCTATGTACACTGAACTTTCATTACTATCTTGTTTAAAAATTCACTTTTTATTTAAGCTATAATGCCCTGTTCTTAGTTAAGTGTTGCTCTCCTCTGCTTCTATTTGCCTGATAATCACTTTACACCTAATTATGTATTTTTATTGTTGTTATTGTTGTATGTTGTTTTAGGTGAGCTGACACCTTTCAGTATTTCCTGTAGTGCAGGTCTCGTATTGGAGAATTCCCTCAATTTTTGTATGTCTAGAAAGGTCTTTATTTCCCCTTCATAACTAAAGGAGAGCTTTGCTGGATCCATTATTCTTAGCTGGTAGTTTCTTTCATTTAATAGATTGAATATGTTATTCCACTTCTTTCTAGCTTGTAAGGTTTGTGCTGAGATGTCCGATGATAATCTCATGAGTTTTCCTTTTATAAGTTATCATATTTTCTCTAGCTTCCTTGAGAATTCTTTTTTTTTGTCATTGATTTTTGATAATTTTAATACAATGTGTCTTAGAGAAGGTCTTTTGGGGTTGAGATCACTGGACATTTTGCTGACCTCTTGGATTCCAAGCTCAGCTCATTCCTTAGATTTGGGTAGTTCTCCTTAACTATTTTTCTGAAAATTCTTTCTAGTCCCTGCTCCTTTTCCTCACCCTTGATAATACCCATTATTCTTATGTTTCCTCTCCTGATGGTTTCAGCTAGTTCTCATATTTCCCTTTCATTATATTTCATTCTTTGTTTTTTTTCTTCTTCTGGATTATTGCTAAATCTGTCTTTGATATCCCTGATCCTTTCCTCCATTTGGTCGATTCTATTCCCAAGCTTGTTATTTCATTTTTGAGTTCTTGCAGTGTGTTCTTTATCTTCATTGTTAGTGCTGGTTTTAGGAGCTTTTGCTCAGATTCCCTTGGTGCTGTATGGTGTTCAGGCTTGGAGAATATTGTGGGGAGGGTCCCTCTGTGTTGAGGGAAGAGGGCTGCCTCTCAGCCTCATGTTTTGCAATGCAGCTTGTAATCAACCATTGTTTTTTTTGCCATCCCCACTTATCTGCAGTCCCCATTTCTCTGCTTTCTGCCCTGATCCCTGAGCACTGCCACTGCATGGAGCTCATATCTCTCTCAGGCAAGGTTGTTCTGTGAACCCACCTCATCTTTTTCTCCACCCACTCCTGCAAGGAACTCTGGCTTGGAGAGGCAACTCCTTTGTTTCTCCCATACTGCCACCCAACTCCCTGGGTTCTGACATGTGGTAGCTCTTATGCACAGATCCCATGCTCAGACATGGTGTTGGGCAGGTTAGGTGTTTTTTGTTGAGTTTTAGATATTCAGCTTATTGTTGTTCAAGGAGAGAGATCTGGGGATGCCTCTCATTCTCCCATATTTCTGACGCCACCTTTTCCTTTTTTCTTTTTTTTCATGTTTTCTACTTTTATTTATTTAATTGATGACATGATTTTAATTTTTTGCCCAATCTACCTCCCCTGCCCCCCTCCTCTGGTAACCACTATTCTATTGTCCATGTCCATGAGTCTGTTTGTCCTATTCATTCTTTTTTTTCTTGATGAGTCTCGTTAAAGTTTTATCAATTTGTTTATCTTTTTCAAGAATGAGATCTTGGTTTCATTGACCAATGTATTCTATTTTAGGCTGCATTTCATTTATTTCTACTCTGATTTTTAGTATTTCCTTCCTTTTATTTATTTTTTGGGTTTGTTTGGCATTTTTTTCTTGTTCTTTTAGGGGTAAGGTTAAATTTTTTATTTGAAATTTTTCTTGTTCCTTGAGGTAGGCCTGTATTGCTATAAATTTCACTCTTAGGACTTCTTTAGCTGTGTCCTATAGATTTTGGGTAGTTGTATATTTTTTTTAGTTTCTCTTGAGGAATCTTCTGATTTCTTCCTTGATCTTATTGTTAATCAATTCATTGCTTTGTAGCATGTTATTTAGTCTCCTTGCATGCATTTTTCAACTTTTTCTGGCAATTGATTTTAGCCATGGGCTAACTTTTAAAACTGAGAAGTGTGAGTCCTCTAAATTTGGTTTCTTTTTATAAGGTTATTTTGTTTTTGCTGAATCACTTGTAATTTTATGTGAATTTTATGATTAGCTTCTCATTTCTGCAAAGATTTTAAGTGGGGTTTTGAAAGGGATTTCATTGATCCCTAGATCATCTAGGGTAGTTTTGTCATCTTAAAAATAATAAATCTTTGAATAAATGAAAATAAGCATCTTTCTATTTGTTTAAGCCCCTTTTAATTTCCTTCTGCGATGTTATGTAGTTTTATTAAACAACTCTTGCACTCCCCTGCATGAATTTATTCCTAGTTTTTTTTAATATTAATATAAATAAAATTTATTTTAAATTTTCTTTTTGGAATGTTCATTGCTGGTGTATAGAAATAGAGCTATTTTTTTCTGTGCAAAAAAAGTATCCTGCAAATTTGCTATGTTCATTTATTAGCCATGAGTGGTGTGTGTGTGTGTGTGTGTGTGTGTGTGTGTGAGAGAGAGAGAGAGAGAGAGAGTACTTTTTATTACTTCTATATATAAAATAATGTCATCTGGAAATAAAGATAATTTTAATTCTTCATTTCCATTTTCACATGTTTCTTTCTTTTTTTCTTCCTTTTTTTTTAACTTGTGTAATTATTCTAGCTAGCACTTTTAGTACAATGTTGAATAGAAGTAGTGAAAAGGGACATCATTGCGACTATGGGTTTTCATAAATTATTCTTTATTAAACTGAAGTTCCATTCTGTTCCTAAATTCCTAATGATTCCTTTCATGAAAGAGTTTGGATTCTTTAAAGGTTTTTTTCTGAATCAATGGAGTTGATCATATGATTTGTTTTCTTCATATTATTAATGTGTCACATAAATTTAGTTTTGGTTAGAAATATGGCAGAATGAGAGAAATCCCCAGATCCCTCCCCTTGAAACAACAGTAAGCCAAACATCTAAAAGTCAACAAAGAATACCCAAACAGCACACCAACATGTCTGAGCATGAGATCCACGCATAAGAGCTACCACAGGTCAGAAACCAGGAGTCAACAATAGACTGGGAGAAAAAAAGAAGCTACCTCTCCCAGCTGGAGCTCCCTGCAGGAGGACAGGGAGGGTAGAAAGTGTGGCAGGATTCCTGAACAACCCTTCCTGGATTTGATGTGAGCTCCATGCAGCAACACTGTACAGGGATCAGGGCAGAAAGCATAGAAGTGGGGACGGAAGAGAGAGGTCATGGCAGAGAAGCAACAGTTGATTATTACAAGCTGTACTGCAAAACAATAGGCTAAAGTGTAGCTCCCCTCCCCCAACCCAGAGGACCGTCCCCCCATACGCTCCAAGACAGAACTCCACAGAGCCCCGGGATAAGCTCAACAAAAGCTACTGGACTGTTTCTCACTGACAGAGACTAGGACTGAAGTTATCAAGTATGATTGAATATGTATAAGAAAAAAAAAGCATTATTAAGACTTTATATAAAGCAAGGATCCAAGAGGCTTAGACATCACCTACTGGAAATCAAAAGAAAAATACCTTCTTTGCAACAGGCTAAAGAGAGACCTTTATATAATAAATCTTTCTGGGGAAAAAAAGCAGAATATAGTTCCATTAATGGCCAGGGAACAAATAGTCTATTAAACACTATGAACAACCAAGGTAACAAGTCAGCTCAGAAATAAGAGAAAAATCTCCAAAAAATAAACTTAAAGACAGAAATATATGACTTACATGACAGAGAATTCAGAATGGCACTGCTGAAAAAAACTCGATGAGATCAAAAACAATTCACATCAACCATTTCAGGAATTGAAAAAACAACTAGATGAGCAGAATGAGTTTTTTAGCAAGGAGATTGAAACACACAAAAGAACCAAAGAAATTCTAAATATAAGGAACACACTACAAGAAATGAAAAATGAAATAGCAAGCTTGAGAAATGGAGTAGACCACATAGAGAAGAGGATCAGTGATATCGAAGACAAATCTAGAAATAGAGCAAAAGGAAAAGAGAGAAACCAAAGAATGAAAAATAGTGAAAGCAATAAAAGAACTAGTTGATGCCATCAGGAGAGGAAACAGAAAAATAATGGGCATTCTCAAAAGGGAGGAAAAGGAGCAGGGATTAGAAAGCATTTTGTGACAAATAGTTGATGAGAATTTCTCAAATCTAAGAAATGAACTAGAGCTTGGAATTCAAGAAATCAACAGAAGACCCAATTATCACAAACCAAAATAACTTCTCAAAGGCACATTGCATTAAAGTTATTCAAAAATCAATAACAGAAGGAGAAACATGGCCGAGTGAAAGACGTTCCCAGGTCTCTCTCATTGAAACAACAATAAGCTGAACATCTAAAACACAACAACAACAACAACAAACACCCAAAAAGCACACCAGCATGTCTGAGCATGTGATCTGAGTTACGACAGTTTAGAACACTGGATGTCAGGCAATGGAATGGGAGAAATAAAGAAGCTGACTCTCCAAGCTGCAGGAGCTACCTGTAGGAGGAGTGGGAGGGGAGAAGGTGCAGTGAGTTCCCTGAACAGCCTTGCTGGAGAGAGTTGTGAGCTCCAGGCAGCTTGAGTCAGGGCCAATTCATCAGGGCAAAAAGCAGAGAAGTGAGGTTGTCAGAGAAACAACAGTTGATTTTTACCAGCAGCAGTTGTAAAACTGAGGAGGAACAGCAGCCCCCACCCCCCAACCCAGAGATTCCCCTTCCCCCATATCTTCCAAATGTGAATACTGTAGAGCACAAGGGGAAACTGAGCAAATGCTACCGAAACTTTTGCTAACATGGACAGGGACTGGGACTGAGGGTAGCAAGCATGATTAAACATTTACAAAAAAAAAAGACATGATTAAGGCTTTGTATAAAGCAGGGATACAACAGGCTTAGAGAGCACCTACTGGAAACAAAAACAAAAGAGTCTTCTTTGCAAAAGGCTAAAGAAAGACTTGTATATAATCTTTTTTTTTTGGAAAAACAGTAGAACACACTTCCATTAATGCCCATTCAGAGAAATAGTCCATAAAATACTATACACAACCATGGTGACAAGGCGTCTCAGAAAGAAAGAGAAAAATCTCCAGAATATAAGCTTCTGACATAGAAATATAGGACTTATATGATAGAGAATTCAGTATTGTATTTCTGAAAAAACTCAAAGATTTCTGAAACAAGTCATATCAACAATTTCAGGAATAGAAAAAACATCTAGATGAGCAGAACAAGGATATTGAAACCCTCAAAAAGAACAGAATAGATCTTCTGGAGGTAAAAAAAAACACAATACAAGAGTTGAAAATGAAATAGCAAGCTTGGAAAATAGAGTTGACTGAATGGAGGAAAGAAAGTGATATCAAAGACAGAAATCTAGACATAAATCAGATGGAAGAAGAAACAAACCAAAGAATGAAAAATAATGAAAGAGAAATACAAGAACTAGCTGATACCATCAGAGACGAAACATAAGGATACTGTGCATTATTGTAGGCGAGGAAAAGGAGCAGGGACTAGAAAGCATTTCCAGACAAATAAATGATGAGAATTTCCTAAATCTAAGGAATGAGCTGGGATTTGGATTTCAAGAAATCAATAGATCAGCCAATTATCTCAATCCAAAAAGTCCTTCACCAAGACACATTGTATAAAAATTATCAAAAATCAACAACAAAGACAGAATTCCATGGCAGCCAGGGGAAAAAAAATGGTAACTTATAAAGAAAACACATTAGAGTATTGTCAGACTTCTCAGCACAAATCTTACAAGTGAGAAGGGAGAGGAATCAAATATTCAAAATAATAAGTGAAAGGAATAATATAGAATAATATATCCAGCTAAGCTTTCTTTTAGATAAGAAAAAGAAATAAAGAACTTTCTAGACATACAAAAATTGACTGAATTCTCCATTCCAAGGCCTGCACTACAGGAAATACTGAAAAGGATCAGCTCACCTAAAACAAATTAACAAAAATGTTTACATAATTAGGAGTAAGATGACTATTAGGCAAATAGAAGCATAGTTGTGCTAAGAAGAAGGCATTATAAGCTTAAACAATAAGAAAAGAATTGCTATAGCAAGATAATAATAAACGTTCAGCATACATAAGGACAAGTTGAGATAACAATGACTGAAAAGGTGAGGATTCAAAGATCCAAATTTGCAAAAAGGAATGGAGATGAGTAATTCACAGAAGAAAATGGATGACTCTCTCTCTCTCTCTCTCTCTCTCTCTCTCTCTCTCTCTCTATATATATATATATATATATATATATATATATATATATATTCCTTATATATTTGGAATGCTAACCACACATCAGAGATTCAGATCTGAAATATATAACACAAAACAATAAGATCCAGAGAGAAAACCCACAAAAGTCAACCAAAATTAAGAAAAAAGAAACACAAGAACAAGGAAGCAATAGAAACAATGAGCTATCAGAAAACAAAACATAAAATGGCTCTAAAGAAGACCTCATAATTCAATAATCACCCTAAATGTAAATGGAAGAAACTCACCAATAAAAAGGCACAGAGTTGCAGATTCAATAGGAATCTCAGCTCCAAAGACAAATAGAGACAAAAGTGAAAGGGTGGAAAATGATATTACAAGCAAATGGCATTCAGAGAAAAGATGGAGTAGTAGGACTAATATCAGAGAAAATAGACTTCAAAATGAAAAAGGTAAAGAAAGATACTGAGGGACACTTCATAATGGTAAAGTGAACAATGCACCAAGAAGACATAACACTTATTAATATCTGTGTTCCCAAAATATGTAAAGCAATTACTAACAGAACTAAAGGGTGAAACAGACCAAAACACTAGTGTAGTAGGGAACCTAAATACCAAACTGTCAGAAATGGACAAATCATCCAAACAGAAAATCAATAAGAAAATAATATCCTTAAATGACATATTAGAACAATTGGACATAAATGACATTTACAGAGCCTTCCATCCTAAAACAGCTGCTTATACATTCTACTTAAGTGCACATGGAACATTATCAAGGACTGATCACATACTGGGATACAGAGATAGCCTCACCAAAAACAAGAGGGTTGAAATCATAACAAACATATTCTCTGATCATAATGCATTTAAACTAGAGATCTATTGTAAAAAGAAAATGAGAATAACCACAAATACATGGAGATTAAACAACATGTAACTGAAGAATAACTGGGTCAGAGAAGAAATAAAAAGAGAGATCAAGAGATACATAGAGACAAATGATAATAATAGTACAACATATAAAAAATTTGGGGACATGGCGAAAGCGGTCATAAGAGGAAAGTTTATATCACTACCGGCCTATCTTCAAAAACAAGAAAGAGCCCAAATAAACAACTGAGTGCTTCATCTTAAAAAAAAAAAACTAGAAAAGGAAGAAGAAATGAAGCCTAAAATAGCAGAAAGAAAGAAAGAATCAAAATAAGAGCAGAAATACATGAATTTGAAAACCGAAAAAAAATGCAACAAAGAGGTGGTTTTTGAGGAATTTAATGAAACTGACAAACCCCTCATAGACTCACTAAAGAAAAAGGAGAAAGGATACAAATATACAAATCCAGGGATGAAAGAGTTGAAATGATGACAGACAGGGGAGAAATCCAAAGGATCACACAAGAATACTATGAAAAACTATATAACACCAAATTTAATAATCTGGAAGAAATGGGCAAGTATTTAGAATAATACAACCTAGACTGAATTAAAAAGACCTGCAAAATCTAAATAGACCAAACAGCCGTATGGAAATTGAAACAATTATCAAAAACCTACCAAAATGTTAAAGTCCAAGACCAATGGCTTCACCAGTGAATTATACCAAACATTCAAAAAGATTTAATATGTATTCTCCTCAAACTCTTTGAAAAAACAGAACAGGCAATATTTCCTAACTCATTTTATGAGGCCTACATTACATTGACACCAAAACCTGATAAACACACACACACACACACACACACACACACACACACACACACACAACTATAAACCAATATCTCTCATAAACATAGATGCAGAAGTCCTAAATAAGATTTTAGCGAACAGAATACAGCAACATATCCAAAAGATTATACACCATGATCAAGTGGGCTTCATTCCAGGGGCATAGGGATTGTTCGACATATGCAAATTGTCTAATGTGATACGATTATTTAATAAACAAATTGTTTAATAAAACAATTAAAAAGTAAGAATCATATGATCTTATCAATAGATGCAGAAAAAGCCTTTCATAAGATACAGCTTCCATTTATGATCAAAATACTTAACAAAATCAGTATAGAAAGAAAGTACCTTGAAATAATAAAGGCCATATATGACAAACCTTCAGCCAACATTATAATTAATGGTGAAAAACTAAAAACTTTCCCTCTAAGATCAGGAACAAGGCAAGTCCCTCCACTATCACCACTATTGTTCAATATAACATTGGAGGTCCTAGCAAGTTCAATCAGACAAGAGAAAGATAAAAAAGGCATCCATATAGTAAATGAAGAAGTTAAACTGTCACTATTGGCTGATGGCATGATTCTCTACATAGAAAACCTGAAAGACTCCAAAAGAACACTACTAGAAACAAGAAGCAAATACAGTAAATTTTCTGGATACAAAAATCAATGTTTGAATATCCATAGTATTCCTGTACTCTAGTATTGAATTTTCAGAAAAGGAAGTGGAAAATATAATTCCTTTTGCAAGTCCAGCAAAAAGAATAAAATACCTAAGAATGAATCTAGTGAAATATATGAAGGACCTATATAATAAAATCTATAAGACCCTATTAAAAAACTTAAAGAAAATACAATGAAATGGAATGATATTCTTTGATCTTGAATTCAAGGAATCAACATAATAAAAATAACCTCATTTTCTGAAGCATTATTCAGATTTAATGCAATGCCCATCAAAATGTCATCGGCACTTAAAAAAAAAAAAAACCAAAAAAACCCCATCAGATTCGTGTGGAAGCATGAAAGACCCTGAATTGTCAAAGCCATCCTGAGAATAAAAAATGAGGCTATAGGCATCATTCTGCCTGAATTCACATTATACTGCAAAGTGACAATCGAAAGGACATGGTACTGGCAGAAAAACATGCACAGACCAGTGTAACAGAATCAAGAGTCCAGAAGTAAACTCATGTTTATATGAGAAAATAATTTTTTGACAAAAGACCCAAAAACATACAATGGATAAAGGAAAGCCTCCTTCAATAAATGATACTGAGAAAACTGGAAAGCCACCTGCATGCAAAAGAACGATACTAGACTGTTGTCTATCACCACACACAAAAATTTACCAGAATTGTTTAAGCACCTGAATATAGGACCTGATACAATAAATTGCATAGAAGAAAACATAGGAACTAAACTTATAGACCTTGGACTTAAAGAGGAATTTATTAATTTGACCTCAATGTTAAGGGAAGTAAAAGCAAGAATAAATGAATGAGACTACCTCAAACTAAAGAGCTTCTGCACAGCAAAAGAAACTGTCAGCAAGGTAAAGAGACAATCTTCTGAATTCGAAAATAATTTTGCAAGCGACATCTCCAATAAGGGCCTAACATCCAAAATATACAAAGAACTCATACAACTGAATAACAACAAAAAAAACCAAATGATCCAATCAAAAATGGGCAGAGGACCTGAGCATACACTTCTCCCTAGAGGACATACAAACAGCCAACAAATATATGAAAAGATGCTCAACATTGCTGGCTATTAGGGAAATGCAAATCAAAATCCTAATTAGATACTATCTCACACCTGTTATAATAGCTGTTATCAACAAGACGAGTAATAGCAAATGTTGGAGAAAATGTGGAGAAAAAGGAACCCTCATCCACTGCTGGTGGGACTGAAAATTGGCACAGCCACTATGGAAAACAGTATGGAGTTTCCTCAAAAAAATATAAAACTGGACCACCTTCTTACACCATATACAAGAACAAACTCAAAATGAATTAAAGACATAAATGTAATCACATTTATTTTTTCCTCTTGTCTGAGGAAACATATGCGAATAGAAATTACTGTTAGCCATATCAGAGAGTTTACAGCCTACATTTTCTTCTAGAAGTTTTATGGTTTCATGTCTTACATTTAACTCTTTAATCCATTTTTAGTCTATTGTATACGGTATAAGAAAATAGGCCAGTTTCTTTCCTTTCCTTTTTTTTTTGCATGTATCTGTACATTTTCCCCAGCACTATTTATTGAAGACACTGTCTTTACCTCACAGTATGTTCTTCCTCCTTTGTCTTATATTAAGTGATTGTATAGATGTGGATTTATTTCTGAGCTCTGTTTTCTGTTCTATTGATCAATGTATTTGTTTTTATGCTAGTACCATGCTGCTTTGATTACTGTAGTCTTGTAGTATATTTTGATATCAGGTATTGTGCTACTTTCAACATCGTTCTTCTATTTGTAGTCCTTTACAGTTCCATATAAACTTCAGAGTTATTTGCTCTAGCTCTCTGAAAAATTCCATTGGTATTTTGATAGGGGTTACATTGAATCTATAGATTGCTTTGGGTAGTATAGCCATTTTAATGATGTTGATTCTTCCTACACATGAGCAGAGTATATGCTTCAATTTATTTGTATCTTCTTCAATTTCTTTTTACAATGACAATTTTCTGAGAACTGGTCTTTTACCTCTTTGGTTAATTTGATTCCCAGGTATTTTATTGTTTTCTATGTGATTATAAATGAGATTATCTTCTTAATTCCTCTTTTCAAAAGTCCATCATTGTTCTATAAAAGTGTCACTGACTTATGTGGAATCTAAGAAACAAAAAGAACAAACTAATCAAAAACGCTCACAAATATATGGAGATGGCCAGGGGAGGGGGGCTGGGCAGGTAGAAGAATGGGGTGAAGGGTTAAGGAAGTACAAATTAGTAATTGTTGGGGGAGGAGGGAGTTAGATGAGGTAAAAGGGGTCAAATATGTGGTAACAGAAAGAAATCTAATTATGGGAGGTGAACACTCAATGTGAATATATATATGCCTTACTGTTAAAATGTACAGCCACAACATACCAGAATTAATTAACCAATGTCACCATAAAAAATAAAAAATAAATTAATTAAATTAGCAGTTGATAGATGGACACAGAGATGTGGAGCATGGCATAGGGAATGCAGTTAGCATTAATGTAATGGCTAGGTAGAGAGCCAGAGGAGAGAAAGAACAATTGGGGGGATTATTTTATAAACTTTATAAATGTCTAAACAATATATTGTATACTTGAAACTAATAATAAAATAAAATAATAAATGAAAGAATTAATGAATATAAATAAATAAATAAAAAGTCAGGAAAAAGAACTGTAATGGAGTTTAAATAAAATTTAAGATTATTCCCCCAAGAAAAAGGCTTAAATGTAAGCCCCAAAACTAAAAACTCTTAGAAGAAAACACAGACAGCAAACTCTCTGACATATCTCTTAGCAAATTTTTTTCTGATATATCTCCTTGGGCAAGGGAAACAAGAAAAAAATAAACAAATAAGGCTATATCAAACTAAAAAGTTTGTTTCTGCATAGAAAAGGAAACCAAAACAAAAAGAAAAGACAGCCTACTGAATGAGAGAAGATATTTGCTTATGATACATCTGATAAGGGGTTCATATTCAAAATTTATAAAGAACTCATACAACTCAACAACAACAAAACAATTCAATTAAAAAGTGAGCATAAATCCTGAATAGGTATTTCCCCAAAGAGGAAATACAAATGGCCAATGGACATATGAGATGGTGCTCAACATTTCTAATCATCAAAGAAATGCAAATTAAAACCACAATTAGATATCACCTTACACCTGTCAGAATGGTTATCATCAATATATCAAAGAACAACAAGTGCTGGAGAGAATGTGGAGAAAAGGGAACTCTCATACACTGTTGGTAGGATTGCAAATAGGTATAGCCACTATAAAAGAGTTTGGAGATTTCTTAAAAAATTAAAAATAGAACTACCTTATGACCCAGCAATTTTACTTTGGGGTATTTATCCAAAGAAAACCTAAATACTAATTCAAAAAGAACTATGAACCCCTATATTCACTGCAGCACTATTTACAATAGCCAAGATATGAAAGCAACCTAAGTGCCCATCAGTAGATGATTGGATAAAGAAGAGGTGGTACATATATACAATGGAATATTAGTCATAAAAAATAAAATCTTATCATTTGCAACAACATGGATGGACCTAGAGGGTATTATGCTAAGTGAGATAGTCAGATAGAGAAAGATAAATATCATATGATTTCACTTATATGTGGAATCTATGAATGAAATATATAATATATGAGCAAACAAACTTATTCTTGTAAGGGTCTATTAACAGTATATGATAATGACCTCTAAGAACAACAAAAAGACAAATGATCTAATTTAAAAAAAATGAGCAAAGTACTTGAATAGACATTTCACTAAAGAAGATAAACAAATAATTTTTAAAAATCACGTAAAAAGATTTTCAACATCATTATTCATTAGAGAGATAGAAATAGAACAATAATAAGTTCTTGCTTTATACTCAGTAGGATGGCTATTCTAAAGAAACAAAATTGAATATAACAGATGTTGGTGAGGATGTAAAGAAATTGGACCTCTTCTACATTGTCTGTGGGAATGTAAATGGTGCAGCTACTTCATTAAATAGTTTGGTGATTCTTCAAAAAGTTAAATATAGAATTACCATACGATCCAGCAATCTCACTCCTAGGTAAATAACCAAAATAATCGAAAATGTGTATTCAAACAAAAACTTGTATATGAATGTTTCTAGCAGCACTATTCACAATAGCCAAAAAATATAAATAATATACTTACTGCTAGGTTTCCATAAACTGATAAATGAACAATTGTGGTATAGCCATACAATGAAATATAGTTTAGCCATAGAAAAGTACTGATACAAACTGTTGTATAAATGGACCTCAGAAATGTAGGCTAAGTACATTAAGGCAGATACAAAAGGTCCCATAGTGTATTATTCTATTTATATGAAATGTCCAGGATAGGTAGATCCATACAGATAGAAAGTAGATTGAAGATTTCCATGGAATATGGAGAGAGAGTAAGGGGTGTGACTACTTAATGAGTGTGGGGTTTTCTATTAGAGCAATGAAGTTTGGGAGGTAGATGAAGGTTGTGGTTGTAAACATGGTGAATGTGATGTCACTGAATTGTACACTTTAGAATGATTAATTTTGTGTGATATAAATTTTGCCACACACACAAAATTACTGTAATGGAACAGCAACAATCCTTGTATGCACTATAGATAAAGGGCAAACTCTTTTTACTTCCTACTTACTATTTGACTTGAGCTTGTTGTCCTTATCATCTTTCAGGCAGTTGCTATTTTCCATTACTTGTTCTTAGTAATGAATCTTTCCAGTGTTTACTAGAGACACAAATATACAGGGTTTGAAATTATCAAAGCCTGGTGGTGCAAGCAGCCATTTCTTCTCACACTTTAGCAGCTTTATTATGGCAGGTTAGTTGGTAAAGGAGTCAGGGAAAGCAGAGTTGGCCTTAGCAGAAGGCCTGGGAGATAATGGTTGAATTCAGAGGTACCAAGACGTAGTGGGTACTTTCTTTATATATGTTTATTTACAATTTTCTGTATAAACTTGAATAAATTATATTACTATAAATTAAACCCATTGTAAGCTATTTTAAAAACCTCAGTTTTGAACCTTCTGGTAAAACAAAACTCACCCTCTTACTTGTTTCATAAGTTTAATTTATAAACAATAAACTGGACTGGTAACTTGAGGGAAAGATTATTATAGGGGAAAGGGACATTTCAGATATTGGTGTAAAACTTAAAGATATTTAAAGAGCTAAGATTGGGAATTTTAGATTTAAGCTCTACAACTCAGGCTTTTTAATTGCTTTATATTTTTAACAAAACTGAATTAAAAACATTCTCCCTATTTTACTGTTGAGAGAAGATTCTCTATAGTGCCCATCTGAGACTATTATTTTGTTATATTGTAAATTTAGCTTAACAAGTACTTGATTTCATGCAGCAACCAAACCCATATTAGAAATTTACCCTAGAGAGAAATCATGTGATAATGAAAAGGACAATGAATCCTGCCCTAGAGGCTGACCACAATAACTAACTTCACTTTTCTGGCCTAGTTTCCCAGGTATAAGGTAAAGGAATTGGCCTAGTGATTCCAAAGGACCCTTGAAGATCTTTTATTATGTTTTATCCCATTGCATACTTAGCATTTTTAAATATATTTGCTATTTCCCTAATCACAACCATGTTTCTCATGCTTCTGAGGTATCCAATGGAAACAATGTTCATCCAAAAACACTTTTTCCCCTTGAGCTTGGGCTAAGGTGACAGGACAGCAGATATGTGTTTAGTCACAGAACTGTCATATGAAATTAAATTTAGAAAACAGCAGCATCTGGGTGCTCATTGGTGTAGCTGCCAAACCCAGCCACAGTTATTTAAATAAATTTAAAGAAAATTGTGGCTTGAGGAATTAGCAAATTTTTGAAAAGATATTATGAATTGTATTTTTTCTGATTATTTTTGGACAACTTCTGAAAGTCAAATATATTTTGTTTTGAAAATATTTTCAAAATAACTGTATTTATCTTAAATACTATTTTAATCTGCTTAAAATTTCATGGTAGAAATCATTTTCTTGGGTACAAATATCGAAAAGACAAATTTAGAAATATGACAGTTGAGTCAGAATAAAAAAAGTTATTTAAAGTTTAGCATTCTAAGCATCACATTTTAAAACTCAGTCTGTTCTCTGAATTTGTAAGATATGATTTGTAGCAGGGCTATCTTTATTTATACTTTAACTGCAAATTTTGAATTTTTTTAAACTTAAATTTATTTAGTTTTAGTTTCAACTTTTTAAATTTAGAAATTTAAGTGCTAAGCATATTGTGTGTGTGTGCTGGAGCTAATCTAATAAGTGTAAATAGAGAAACATTCTGATTTTTCAATGATACATATTTAGACAAAATTTTATGCATACCTCTTTTCTATGTCTCTTGATCACAATTTCTAATGATGATGATGATAATAATAACAATACAATAAAATGCTTGGCCATAAAATTATATTTTATTTTGTACAATGTTTTTCTTAACAAGTGCAATATTATCTTTAAACAATGTGCAATTCTGCTACTCAGACAAACTTGGCATCTGAGTTCATTTCACTTACACTAGCACCAAAACATTGCTTGACATGGTTTGTCTTACTGTGTTTAAGGAATTATTACAATGCTTTAAATCAGTAGCATCTGTAGCCACTAAAAGTTTTGTGTGATCTACTTTGTCATTGATATGAGATGGAAAATTTCTTCAAGTAGTTCTCACATCACAGACTTTCCACAGTGATAAAGATCGGAATCTTTTTCACACATTAGAATTTGGAACTATTAAGCAGAACCAGATATAGAATTTGTATTCTTTTCTCAACATAAACCCTTTGTGCAGAACTGTTTGTTTTTTGCATGTGTGAGGAAAAGGTCCCAAACTTCTGGGACTAATTTCTTCACTTGAAGAGTAATAGTGAGGTGATTAACAGGATTGAACTCAGACATTTACTCGGTGCAGAGGAAATTCATGAACTGCCCTGTGATTCCTCAGGCCAGGAAGTGAGAATGGATATTGGTGGTTTAACCCATTGTCATTCAATCTTTGATTTATTTAACAAATACTTGAGCAATATGTTTGGTTTTGAGAAGATTGCACAGACTTGCTCTCAGCCCTCAAGGAGCTTAGAATCTAAGTAGAAAGAATATGTCTTTCTTGGTGTGATTATTTATCTTTTCACATGGATAGACTGGAGCCAAATGAAAGAATAGGGAGGATTTACATTGGCAGAAGGAAAAGAGAAAACTTGTGACTACTTCATGACTGAGATATAAGTGTGTCTAGACTGCTCTCATGGGAAATGGGGGAATCACCAGAAATATTTGAGCAGGTTTGTGTTTTAGCAAATCTTGTCTGGTACCACTGTATCAGAATGGTGTATAAGAATAAGAATGGCAGTTAGGAGATCATTGTAATAATCCAGCTGTAAAATAATGGATGTCAAAACTATGGTCTTTAGGAGTAAAGCTGAAAAGAAAACATGCAAAAGAAATATTTATAAAATAGATTAAGCAAGAGTTTTTTGTTGTTGTTGGAATAGGGGAGCCAATGGCTTAAAAAAGAATAGATGTCTTTGAGATTTTCAGCTTGAATGTTTGGGAGAAGGGTTGTTTATTTTTCCCCACCAATTACAAATTGCTAAGCCACTTTAAAAGTGCAAGAACTTCATATTTTAGGTACCAATTAATTGAAAAGCTGACCTCTTCCAGATCCTGCAATCCTAGGATTGCTTTCAAATTTTCTGAGTAGATTTGGAGTCAATTCTACAGTGGAATTGTTCTGGAATACTTGTTTCTGAACTACAATCACTTTTGAATTGGGGGAAGGTATACTAATTGAGTAAATTTATGAGAAAGAACTTGGTTTCTTTTGGTAAAATAGAGGTAAGAAGTGAGTTTCAAGACCAAACTGTGTTCCCAACTTCACTTGAATAAAACAGCATTTGGGGTGTCCCAATGCAGTGGTTCTCATACAACAAGTGATCCTGAAATCACTTAGGATCCACAGGCCTCACTCCAGAGGATCTGGATCTCATCGATCCAGAATATCTGTAATCTAGATATCAGCGTGTAGAAATTCAGACTTGGACATCTTTTGACAAGCACCCCAGTATATTCTAATGGAAAATGGTCCAAGGACTTCACTGAGAAATGCTGTCTTAGACTGATTACAGATTCCTTAGCTTAATCTTGTCCCTAGTATTGGGTATTTTATACACACACACACACACACACACACACACACACACACACACACACATACATATACACATTTTGCAGGCACAAGGTTTAAGTTTATAGTCCATTGGGGTGCATGTGTGTGTGAGAGTATGCACTGCAATATGTAATGTTACTACTGAGCAGGGAACTTGAAATGAAAATAGAGACTTGAAAAGTCAGTGTTAGATAAGAAATCTTTCTTTGGCTTTCCATCTGTTTTCTTTGCCTTAAAAATCACTATCTTCCTCTATATTTTGACCAAAGCCTCAAACAGTTCTACTTGTAAGATCCACAAGAATTAAATTGTGTTTATACAGTGGAATTCAATAAAACAAACCTCATTAAGAAAACTTTTACCTTCAAACTTCCCAGACAATAAAATTAGCAACTTTCTGTTATAAAAGGGGGTTGGAGGAATCATTTGGCAAACTTGAGAGATACCCTAGTGACATCCTTTAAAAATAAATGCCATATAACCCTTCTTTCCAATGTGAAGGAAATGACTGATTTCTTTACTACTGTGAAAAGGTACATGACATGTCATTTCAAAGCTGACAGCAACCTGGCTGAAACTCCCTTCTTACAGTAACACCTGCCAGTGAAGCCCGCATCAGGCAAACATCTGGGAGTTCTCTGATGTAGGGAAGATTGTTTCCAGACCTGTCCTGCATGCTCTCTCACTGAGAGCTGTTCCGAGATGATTGGCATATTTCAGAAGCCTGAACTGTGTCAATGGAATGCCAACTAATTTTGGATGACCTTAAATGTATAGCTAGGTATCCACAATTTTATTTATATAGAGCGCTCTTTTTTACTTATGTGCTGATTTATTATAGTACATTTCTTATCCTAATCTATATGCTTTAGGCTAGCCCCATCTGCTAGCAGGAAAGGGAATAAATCAGGCACTGATATGGCTGTTTTGGTTGATATGATTCTAAAACTGCTTTCAGTCTGAGTTTTTGACTATATTGATTGTTTTCTATTCCTTTCCTTTGCTGAAGTATTTAATTTTTTTTTTATCAGAGTGACATTGATTAACAAAATATAATAATTTTCAAATGTACAATTCAGATGTGTTTTGATGTTTTTGAAGTATGAATAAATACTGCCTTAGCTGATCAAAATAACACTGATATCATTTGGGGAACATTGGAGTGAAATATCAATTGAACTACCTTGACTTTTCTCAGAATTTCCTCATTGGAGTCATTGGATACAGAAACCTTTCACGTAATTGCTTGCTAAGATAGCACATACAGCTGGAGAAAATGGGACAAATCAGCTATTTTAAAATTATTTTACAGTTGACACTTGTGAGGGAAAATTTTTAACAAGTGAACATAGCCATGTAACTGCAATAAAAATAAGCTTTGAGCTCACTCAAGACAACTACATGATCAGGTGCTTCTGCAACAAGATAGTTATCAGTATTTTAATAATCCCCTGTGCTGCATGTGGCAAGCATGCATCCTCTTCCCCTGCATCCTCATTTAGCCTCAAAATTATCCTGTGCTATGCTCCATCATGAGAAGTGGAATTAGTGACAAGAGATGGCTTTGTCCAAATAAGTAAGTGGTAGAGTTTTATTTTCTAAGGAAAAGAATTACTAAAACCAAGAAGTTATTTTCATTTTTTTTCCATTGTATCAAAACACTAGCAGCTTTATCCAATTATGCTTGTTACTTAACTGCGACTCTGTTATATGCCATTTTTCAAAATATGAAAGTCATTTCTCAGAGACTTTAGGAGTCTAGATGGACACCATGAGGCAAAAATCAGGTAATAGGTAAATTTATCCCAATTTATCGAGGGCAGAAGAAGTAGCCAAGAATTCCTTAAAATGACACAAATCAGTTAGATAAATTTAGAGAAAGATAAAATGTAATACTACCACAGACTTAAGTATACAGGACTGAGAAAAGTGATTTCTCAAATAATATTATTGCTTTAAAGGAAAAAAATGGCATGAATGATAGAGGCTCTGTTCACCCCTCTGGCGACCAAAATCAAAGTTATGACAGAAACAAGGAGCAAACAGCAAGGAAATCACCTGGGATCTAGCTGAACAAGCCATACAACTAGGAAGAAATCTATGAAATCTAAGAAATCTCCCAGCAATGGCAGAAGGTAAGATGAGATGAGGATGTGAGGCTGCCCAGTCCTGAGCGACTGAGTGGGACAGAGGCTACAGGAGCTTCAGACATCTCTTAAAGGGGCCATATCTATGAGCAGACTTTTGCAGTGACAGACCTGATTGCTCTGAGCACTAATGTTGGTTCAGTTGTGCAGGGGGCACCAAGGACTTACAGGGGGACACTAAGTTGTCACAACAAGGACTGAGGGGAGACTCATCCTGTACAGAAGTGCCAGTGGTATCCATTGCTCCTATGTTGAGGTCTCCCCGATCCCAGCATGCATGATCAGTGCTGCCATAGTGGAGACTTCATCAAATTTGGTAACAGAGGTCACTCTGCCCAGAGGATTCCCTGAAACTCCATCTCCCCCAACTTACTGCCCCACCCAAGTCACATCCAAGTGTGTCTTTAGTCAGGTGCCCCTTGATGAACGGCACCTAAATTCACACTGGTAGCAGCTGGTCTTGGTTTCTGGTGTGGCCTTTTGAGGCAACTATAAACATAGCATCTGTGAATTCCTTGCTGAATCTTAACAAGTGGCTCTGGAGGGGCAGAGGCTTGGGCTAAGTTTTGCCTGCAGCTGAACTCCTCTCAGGACTGTGCCACTGGACACCTACTACACAAAGCCACGCTAATAAGACCAAGAGACTTATGAACTTTGCTTAGTATGTAGAAACAGACACAAAAAGAAAGCCAAAATGGGAAGACAAAGAAGCAGAAACCATATGGGAGAACAGAACAGAGATCCAGAAATAATGGAGTCAAGCAATCTAACAGAGGCAGAATTCAAAACACTAGTTATAAACATGATCAACAAACTTAGGGGAAGTGTAGATAAATTTAGTGAGAACTTTAACAAAGAGATAAAAAGCATAAAAATGGAAATGGAAATTATAAAAGGGAACCAGTCAGAAATGAAGAACACAGTATCTGAGATGAGAAATACATTAAATGGAATAAACAAAATGAATAAAGAAGATTAAATGACCTATATAGAAGATGGGGAAGCCAAGGACATTGGGATAAATTTACCTATTACCTGATTCTCAATCAGAATGTCAAGGAAGCCAAGACTATAAAAATAATTTAAGGAGACTGTGGGACACTATTAAAGTTCAAAATATTTATGTTGTAAGGGTACCTGAAGGAACACAAGATGTTGAAGAACTATTTGAAAAATTGTGATGATAAACTTCCCTAACCTAGTGAAGGAAATAGACATAAAACCCCAGAAAGCTCAGAGAGTCCCCAAAACCAAGAACCCAAAGAGGCCCACATGAAGACACATTATAATTAAAATGCCAAAGTTTAAATACAAAGAGAGAATCTTAAAAGCAGTAAAAGAGAAGGAGAAAGTTACTTACAAGGGAACACCAAGAAGACAGACTGGCAGCTGATTTCTCAAAAGAAACTATGCAGGACAGAAGGGCTTGGCACAAAATAGTCGACATGATGAAAGCCTAGGATCTACAACCAAGAATACTTTATCTACCAAAGCTATCATTTAGACAAAGGACAGACAAAGAGCATCCCATAGGAAAAGGAGCTAAAGGAATTTATCATTACCAGGACAGTATTACAGGAAATGTTGGAAGGACCTCTTTAAGAAGAAAAAATATGTATCAAAACCTTGAATAAAGAATTGTCATAACTACATTCCTATCAACAAGTACCTCAAATGGGAAAGAATTAAGTGCTCCAACCCAAAGGTAGAGTGACTGAATGTATAAGAAAACAAGTCCCCTACATACGCTGCCTACAAGAGACTCACTTCAGATTAACAGACACACATAGACTAACAGGAAGGGTATGGAAAAAGATATTGCCTTGATGGACCTAGAAGGTATTGTGCTGAATGGAAATGGGTTGGATAAAAACAAGTATCACATGATTTCACGTACATGTGAAATCTAAAGAACAAAATCAACAACAACAACAAAAGTGGAAATAAACTTACAGAGAATATTTAGAGGAATACTAGATGAGAGGGGATTTGGGGGACAAAAAAAGGCAAAGGGATTAAGAAGTACAAATGGATTGTTACAGACCAGACATGGAGATGTAGAGTGTACCATGGGGGATATGGTTAATAACATTGTAATAAATATGTAAGGGGAAGAGAGGTACTAGGTTTAGTGAGGTGATCACTTTGTGAGTTATGTAGGTCTCTGATCACTATGCTATACAACTGAAATAGGTATATTATTGCATGCCAACTATAATTGAAAAAAAAGCTCTTTGTATTGTACAATGTAAATACAAGCAACTAATTGTTTATTATATTTTAATAAAGACAAATAAGAAAAAAGGATGTTATTACTTTAGTTTAAATATGGGGTTTCCCTTATTTTGCATGCTAACGGTTAATGAACATCTAAATAATTTAATACAGATTACATATATAATTAATGCTCATTTTTAGTGTTGTATGGTATATTGAAAGATTATATGGTTGGTATAATTGTCTATCTACAGTTACAAAGATGATTTTGAGACCAGGAGTCATTTCTGCATTACAGATACTTAAAATTATGCACAAGGGGAAACTGTCTTGACCTATTCAAATAAACAAGAAAGAGAAGACTGTTAGAAAGTGGGAGACATTTTTAGTAAGTCAATAACCATAAATATCTGACGGAAATTGTAGCTTTAAATACAATTAGACCTAAAGGACAGCAAAAGTGAGTCTTGTATCAAAAAAAAAAAAAGATTGGAACATGGAATCATGGTGTCAATTTGCATTTATGAAGTTTATTTTGCTGTTGACATTAACTTGTTTCTTTTAAAAAGGAAAAAATATATAGAAAGCTAATTTCTGAGGAGCTGATCTCTGGCGAACAGAGCAAGATTATTTGTTGACAGTTCTTCATCTTAAAGTTAGAGCAGTATTTGAACCTAAACAGCTGGGTGAGGAAGTTTGGGTACCAATATATGCCTGTTTAGGTTCACAGTCTCTTACTATGTGAAGCAATGTTAGTGAAGAATTTAGCATTTTTCTGTACAAGAGAGCAGTGGAACTCAGTGAATGCTATGAAATAAATGTTTATTTCCTCCAGAATTCATATGTTGAAATCCTAACCCCTGGTGTGATGGTACAATTAACCCTTGAACAACACAGATTTGAACTGCATGAATCCACTTTTACAATAAATGGATTTTACCCAATAAATATGTATAGTACTGTAAATGTATTTTTCTTATGAGAATTTTCTTTTTTCTAGCTTTATTGTAAGAGTACAGTATATAACACATAAACATACAAAATGTGTGTTAATTGACTATTTATGTCATCAGTGCGATTTCTGGTTAACAGTAAGCTTTTAGTATTTGAGTTTTTGTGGAGTTAAAAGTTATACATGGATTTTCAACTATGTGAGGTGTCAGTGCCCCTAATCCCCATGTTGTTCAAAGATCAACTATATTTGGAAATGTGCCTTTGGGAGATAGTTAGGTTTAGATGAAGTTATGAGTGTGGAGTCCTTATGATGGGATTAGTGCCCTTATAAGAGAGCAAAGTTATCCCTCTGTCTCTTTCTCTTCTTCTCTCATCTTCCCCTCTCTCTAACTGTGAGAGTACATCAAGAAGTTGGCTCTCACCAGGAAAGGAATCAGCCAGGACCTTGACCTTGGTCTTCCAAGCCTACAGAAATGTGAGAAATAAGTTTCTATTTTTAAGCCACCCAGTCTATGGTATTTTGTTATATCAGCCTGAGCTGACTAAGACAGTGAGGTTAGATGAAACAAAGCTAACAATTTAAGATGGATAAGGAAGCTGATTTTTGCTTTAGGACCTACTTCTACCAACCTATCTTTAAATTTTATAATTCTTAAAGTAGATGGTATGTTTAAAATAGTGCTTTCTTTACAAAACTTACTTGTGATGGAAAATATTCCATATATACATTATATTTCATTTTACATGCTTGCACAGAAACCTAGTTTTGACCATATGAATATGACCTAGCATCACCCTTTATTTTATGGTGTCTTCTGTGAATTTTAAACAGTAAGATCAGGAATAAACAAAAGACCCTTAAAAGGCAAATCTTTCAAATGCAGATCTAAGCAGTGATTGAAAATATCACTGGACTGATGATTATCTTACGTATTATATTAGTATTCCTAATCAGCTGGAAGGTAACTATCATATGCCCTATGACCTTTGAAATTTCCTTTATCTTAAAACTTAAGCCAAAGTATAAAGGATGTTAAGGATTTCACAGCACCAATGTGTCTTATCAGAACATATTTTAGGTTGGGAATGAAGACAGAGACTTTCCATTAGTTATTTTTTATTGATATTGTAATTTTATTAGATATTTATAACATGAAAATGAACAGATTTATCTGGGGAATGGGATAGGGAGAGTAGGAAAT
The DNA here is from genome assembly GCA_028627145.1 of Eidolon dupreanum. Classification (NCBI taxonomy): domain Eukaryota; kingdom Metazoa; phylum Chordata; class Mammalia; order Chiroptera; family Pteropodidae; genus Eidolon; species Eidolon dupreanum. The sequence continues at coordinate 69,498,308 of CM053505.1, forward strand.
GTGAATACAATGGACTGGAACAGGGGACATGTAGTCAAAACGCATATGACTATAGCAGAATCACTGAGTATAGGGACCATTTTCTTTTGCTGCTTGAGCTTGCCTGGTCACCCCATTTCAACCTAGATTTGGCTCCTCTGGTTTGCATATCCAGTCTTTTCATGACCATCAATTGCTATGTAGACTAGCTCTCAGAATTCTCATTACTTGACCTAGAGGCAGCCTTGTTTCTTTGATTCCAGATGGTTTCCCTCACCCTGTGGGTGGTCAGTTTCTTAAGACAGGAAAGTCTGCATTCACATGCACATCTTGAGGTCTGGGTTGTGTGTTTAGTCTCTCATTGAGGATACCTGTCTCCTTCCTCCACTTCTCTTCAAGGTTGCAGATGAGCTGGAACAGAGGCCATGTGATGCCACAGGATTTTTCAGGGACTCTGGCTTTCATTGTCCTTGCATAACAGAGCATTGCATGGCTGCCCCTGTGCTCCAATGTCTGCGCCATCTCTGGCACCTCCTCCATCTTCTGCTTCCCACTGATTTCTTGCCATGTGTTGCCAGGGCCTTTCTTCCTGATCCTGGCTACCCTGAAAGTTGAAAGCATGAGACTTGGCCTAGTTTCCAAAACACAAAGAATAATTGCTGTATATATCTCCCTGAGCTCCCTCAGAGGCCATCAGCTGTCTAACTTCTCAGGTCTTCTAATGTGTGCCTAATGTATCAGAGGCATCTTGGCACCATTCATAATGATCCATCCACTAAAAATATAATTATGACATCCAAACTCCTAAGCACATAATTTAGATTCAAGATCAGAAAAAAGAAATTGAAGTGAAACTAAAACAAATCATTTCTGAGTTTCAGATAAATATTTCTTTAGCACAGGTGGTATTAATTTCAAAAGATCTCTATGGCTATAAAAATGACTATTAAAATGATTTAAAAAGTAATTAGGAAGTTGAGAAAGTTGTACTCTTTCTTAACTTCACTTTTCAATTCTAAACTTTATTAATTCTGCTAAGAAAAGTGAGGAAATTAACACTCTAACACTTCTTTTGCAGTCTGCCTTAACATATTTTTAATTTTACTTTTTCAAGGTTTACAACATTGTATTCTTAAAATCATAATACCCACTTTAGTTTAATCTTGGGTCTAATATTCAAATGGATTCAGTCCTTACCACTAGCACTTTTGCAAGAGCTTCTACAAGTTTTTTTAAAGCTCACCATGTAATTCTGATGTACAGTGAGGGTTCAGACTTCTGGGCTTTTAGGTCATTGGGTGATGACAGAGTGAGGACTTTAAAAGCAAAAACAACTCCAGCCCCTAGGAGATCACTAAATACCAGAATTCAGACTGCACTGGAGTTGTACAATTTCCTTAGGGAGGACCTCCTTGAGTTTTATATGGGAGGGAGAAGTCTGGCTGTCTGGAGTTCTGAGTGAGACAAATAGAAATAGAAGTGTCTCATATATACAAACTTTTTGATTAAACTATTGAGATTAGACTCCCTGCAGAGTTTTTGAGAATATAATAGCTTCCTCTTAGTTGAAAATAGCATTGGTTTTCAAAGTGTGGGTCCAAGACCAGTAGCATCAGCATCACCTAATAATTACTTAGAAACATAAACTTGGGGGCCTGACCATATCCTCAGACATACAGAATCAGAAACTTTGAGGGTGAGGCCTAACAATCTGTTTTTTAAAAATCCCTCCAGAGGATTCTTAAGCATGCTCAAGTTTGAGGACCAACAGGCCACAGAATCAAAGTGTCCTCTCTGGATCAACAGTATTCAACATCACCTGGGAGCATGTTAGAAATGCAAATTAGTAGGCCCTACTTCAGACCTACTTTGCTGATCCCCAGGTGTTCCACATATGTATTAATATTTTGAATACACATTTAAAAAGCACTGCTTTGTCTAGAATAGTAGTTCTCAAACTTAGAGATATTTACAGAATCACCTAGGCAGCTTTAAAAAATCTGTATGCCAAGGCCTCTCTCTGGACCAATTAAATTAGAAACCCTGGGGGTAGGCATGGGCATTGGTAGCTGTGAAATCTCACTATGTGATTCCAGTGTGCATGCGGCTCAGGTCAAGTAGCCTTACTCCAGGTTGTGGCTTATTTATCCTGCTTTATTAATTACCACTACATTGTCTTCTGCCAGGAAATTACTGATAGTGTTCATTTGACGATTCTATCCATTCATTCACATGAACTCTACTAACAGTTTTGTGTCTACACACTGTTTTTCATCATTTGTCATTTTAATGGAGTCTTTGAAGGTAGTGGAGATAAATGTATGCAATCAGGCTGACTATGAAGTAAGAAGATTTTATCTTTAATTTTAAAAGTTAACTATTTTCTTATCAAAATTTGAGAGGAAAAAGTATACAAAAAATAATCATTCATAATCTCACAACTTTGGTTTCTCTTAACTTTGGCATCTATCCTTCCAGTCTTTCTCTCTGTACAAGTATTAAAAAAAATTGAGGTCATGCATATATGGAGCTTAGAATTCTAATTTTAACACATTTCTTAAACTTAACTTTTTTTGAAAACATGTATTTAAAAATAAATATATTCACAATAGTATAGCTCTAATATATTTTATTTAGGTGTTTCACCATTGGTGGTCAGCTAGGCTGTTTCAAATTTGTTGACATAAAAAAGCTGTTATAATATTTTGGTTTTGAAGCTTTTGTGCACACCTCTGATTATTTCTTATAACAGATACTAATATATAGAATTATTGGTTCAAAAATATAAAGATTATTGCTGAGAAACATGGCAGAGTGAGAGACGTCCTCAAACAACAATATAGTTGAACATCTAAACAACAATAAGCTGAACATCTAAAACTCAATAAAACAACAATAAGCTGAACATCTAAAACTCAATAAAAAACACCCACATTGTACACCAGCATGTCTCAACATGGAATTTGCGCATAAGAGCTACCACAAGTCAGGCCCTCGGGTGTTGAGCGGTGGATTGGGAGAAATAAAGAAGCAGCTTCTCACAGTGACCAGAGCTCCCTGAAGGGGGAGGAGGAGCGGAGAAGGTGTGGGAAGTTCCCTGAATAGACCTGCCTGGGAGAGTTGTGGGTTCCACACAGCCTGAGGCAGGGCTAAGGCAACAGGGCAGAAAGCAGAGAAATAGGACAGCAGAGAAACAGCAGTTGATTTATACCAGCCGCGGTTGAAAAACTGAGGCTGAACCACAGCCCCCAACCCCCAATTCAGAGGGCCCCTCCCTCAATATCCTCCAATATTGAAAACTGCGGAGCCCCAGGGGAATCTGAGCAAATGCTACTGAAGCTGTTATTAACACTGACAGGAACTGAAAGTGAGAGTAACGAGCATGATTAAATATCTACCAGAAAATAAAAAAGCATTATTAAGGCTTTATATAAAGTAGGGATCCAAGAGGCTTAGAGGCCACCTACTGGAAGAAAAAAAGAAAAGTGCCTTCATTTCAAAAGGCTAATGAGAGACCTTTATATAATAAATCTTTTTTTTTTCTGGAAATAAAGCAGAATACATTTCCATTAATGCCCATGTGGAGAAATAGTCCATTAAACACCATGAACAATCAAGGTGACAAGGCATCTCAGAAAGAAACAGAAAAGATCTCAATAAAATAAGCTTACAGACATAGAAATATGTGATTTAAATGACAAAGAATTCAAGTTAGTACTTCTGAAAAAACTCAGTGAGTTCCAAAACGAGTCATTAAAAGAATTTCCGGAATTGGAAAAAACACCTAGATGAGCAGAACAAGGAAATTGAAACCCTCAAACAGGACAGAATAGATCTTCTGGAGATAAAAAATACACTATAAGAGTTGAAAAGCTAAATAGCAAGCTTGGGAAATAGAATCGACCAAATAGAGGAAAAGATCAGTGATATCGAAGGTAGAAATACAGAAATAAATGAGAAGAAAGAAGAGAGAAACAGAAGAATGAAAAATAATGAAAGAGAAGTACAAGAACTAGCTGACACCATCACGAGAGAAAACATGAGAATAATGGGCATTATTGAAGGCGAAGAAATGGAGCAGGGATTAGAAAGCAAATTCAGACAAATAGTTGATGAGAATTTCCCAAATCTAAAGAATGAACTGGAGGTTGGAATTCAAGAAGTCAACAGAATGCTCAATTATCTCGACCCAAAATGGCCTTCACCAAGAAACATTGTAATAAAATTATCAAAAATCAACAACAAAGACAGAATTCTCAGGGCAGCCAGGGAGAAGGAAACAGTAACTTATAGAGGAAAACACATTAGATTATTGTTGAAATTCTCAGCACAGACCTTACAAGCCAGAAAGAAATGGAATCAAATATTTAAACTATTAAATGAAAGGAGCTACCACCCTAGAATAATGTATCCAGCTCAGATCTACTTTAGATACCAAGGAGAAATAAAGAACTTTCCAGACATATAAAAATAGACTGCTTTCTCCACTACGAGGCCTGCAATACAAGAAATATTGAAAGGGGTCAGCTCGCCTAAAACAAAATGATAAAAAAAAGAAGTAAAGTGACTATCAGGCAAATAAGCAGGGGAGTGAAACCCTTACTAAGAATGGGGCATTATAAGCTTAAACAATAAGACAATTGCTATAGCAAGATACTAATGAACATTCAGTATACATAGGGACAAATTGAGACAACAGTGACTGAAACAGGGAGGATTCAAATATCCAAATTCACAAAGGGGAATGATGATAAGGCACATGCAAAACAAAATGGATGACTGTATACACACACACACACACACACACACACACACACACACACATATCCTTTACATATTTGTAATGATAACCACACATCAAAGATTCAGAACTGAAGTATATAAAAGACAACAAGAAGAATCAGAGGGAAACCCACAAAAACCAATTGAAATATAGAAAACAGAAACACAAGGAATAGAAGCAATGGAAACACCGAGCTACCAGAAAGCAAAAGGTAAAATGGCTATAAGAAGACCTCATATTTCAATAATCACCCTAAATGTAAATTATCTGAACTCACCAATAAAAAGACACAGAGTTGCAGAATGGATCAAAAAACAAAGCCCAACCATATGCTGCCTATGAGACACACATCTCAGCATCAAAGCCAAATATAGACACAAAGTGAAATGGTGGAAAATGATATTACAAGCAAATGGCATTCAGAGAAAAGTGGTAGTAGTGGTATTAATATCAGACAAAATAGACTTCAAAATTAAAAAGGTAAAGAAAGATACTGAGGAAAATTTTTTGATGATAAAGGGAATCATGCACCAAAAAGACAGACCACTTATTAATATCTATGCTTTCAATCAGGGAGCCTCAAAATATGTAAAGCAATTACTAACAGAGCTAAAGGGAGAAACAGATCAAAACACTGTCATAGTAAGGGACCTAAAAACCCCATCGTCAGATATGGACAGTTCATCCAAACAGAAAATCAATAAGGAAATAATATCCTTAAATGACACATTAGACAAACTAGACATAATTGACATTTACAGGGCCTTCTATCCCTGAATAGCTGCTTATATATCCTTCTCTAGTGGACACAGAACATTATCAAAGATTAACCACATACAGGAACACAGAGATAGCCTCAACAAATATAAGAGTGTTCAAATCATACCAACCATATTCTCTGATCATAATGCTTTGAAACTAGAGATCAACTGCAAAAAGAAATCAGGAAGAACCACAAATGCATGGAGATTAAACAACATGCTACTGAAGAATAACTGGGTCAGAGAAGAAATAAAAAGAGAGATCAAGAGATACATAGAGATGAATGATAATGATAATACAACACATAAAAACTTTTGGGACATGGCAAAAGTGGTCGTAAGAGGGAAGTTTATATCACTACAGGCCTATCTCCAAAAACAAGAAAGAGCCCAAATAAACAACTGAGTGCTTCATATTAAAAAACTAGAAAAGGAAGAAGAAATGAAGCCTAAAATAGCAGAAAGAAAGAAATAATCAATATAAGAGCAGAAATAAATGAAATCGAGAACAAAAAAAAAAAACAATAAAAATAAAATAAATGCAACAAAGACCTGATTCTTTGAGAAAGTTAAAAAAATTAACAAAATCCTGGCTGAACTCACTGAGAGAAAGAGAGAGAGAGAGAGAGAGAGAGAGAGAGAGAGAGAGAGAGAGAGAGAGAGAGAGAAGAAGGACACAAATAAAATAAAATCATGGATAAAAGAGGGGAAGTTATGACTGATTTTGCATAAATACATAAGATCATACAAGAATACTATGAAAAGGTATATAACATCAAATTTAATAACCTAGAAGAAATGGACCAGAACTTAGAAAATACAGTCTTCCCAGACTGAATGAAGAAGAACTGGAAAATCTAAATAGACCGATCAGCAATATGGAAATTGAAACAATCATTAAAAACTTACCATAAAGTCAAAGTCCAGGACCAGATGGCTTCACCAGTGAATTGTACCAAACATTCAAAGAAGATACAATATGTATTTTCAAAATCTTCAAAAAAATCGAAGAGGAGGCAATATTTCCCAACACATTTTATGAGGCCAATATTACCCTGATACCTGGTAAAGATAAAACAAAAAAAAGAAAACTAAAGACCGGTATTTCTCATGAACTCAGTTGCAAAAATCCAAAATAAGATACTAGCGAACTGAATACAGAAAGATATTAAAAAGATTATACACCATAATCAAGTGAGCTTCATCCAAAGCCACAGGGATGGTTCAACATACACAAATCGATTCATGTGATACAACACATAAACAAATTAAAAAATAAGAATCATATGATCATATCAATAGATGCAGAAAAAGCCTTTAACAAGATACAGCATACTTTTATGATCAAAACACTTAAAAAAATCGGTATTGATGGAAGAATAGCTTAACAAAATAAAGGCCACATATGACAAAACCTCAACCAACATTATACTTAATGGTGAAAAACTAAAAACCTTCCATTTAAGTACAGGAACAAGGCAAGGCTGTCCACTATCGCCACTGTTATTCAGTATAACATTGGAGGTCCTAGAGAGTGCAATCAGATAAGAGAAAGACATAAAAGCCATCCAAATAGGAAACGTAGAAGTCAAACTGTCATTATCTGTGGATGACATGATTCTGTATATAGAAAACCCTACAGACTCCATAAGAACACTACTAGAAACAATATACAAATACAGTAAAGTCTCTGGACACACGATCACCATTTAAAAAATCTATAGCATTCCTATACTCTAATAATGAAATGACAGAAAAAGAATTGGAAAAAAATAATTTTTTTTTGAAACTGCAACAAAAAGAATAAAATACTTAGGAATAAATGTAACGAAAGATGTGAAGGACCTATAAAATGAAAACTGCAAGACCCTATTAAAAGAAATCGAAAAAGATACAAAGAAATGGAAAGATATTCCGTGTTCTTGGATTGGAAGAATCAACATAGTTAAAATGACCTCATGACCTAAAGCATTATACAGATTTAATGCAATTCTTATCAAAATCCCACTTGCATTTTTTTAAAGAAATAGAACAAAAGATCATCTGATTTGTATGGAAGTATAAAAGACCCTGAATCATCAAAGCCATCCTGAGAAAAAAGAATGAGGCTGAAGGCATCACTCTTCTCAACTTCAAATTATACTTCAAAGCATCAGTAATCAAAGCGGCATGGTATTGGCAGCAAAACACACACACTGACCAGTGGAATAGAATTGAGAGTCCAGAAGTAAACCTATTTTTATATGGGCAAATAATTTTCAACAAAGAAGCCAAAAACATACCGATACTTGTTTTGTGGCCCAACATGTGATTTATCCTGGAACATGTTCCATGTGCACTTCAAAAGAATATATTTATGTTACAAGAGGTGAAAGGCTTTGAAAATATCAATTAAATAAATCTGTCCTGGTGTATCATTTAAGGCTGCTGTTTCCTTGTTGATTTTTGTCTGGAAGATCTGACCATTGGTGTTAATGGGGTGTCAAAATCTCCTACTATGAGTGTATTACTTTCAATTTCTCTCTTTATGTCAGTCAATAATTGCTTTACATATGTAGGCGCTCCTATATTGGGTGTGTATATGTTTACTAGGCTCATGTCCTCTTGTTGGAGTGATCCCTTTATCATTATGTAATGCTCTTCCTTGTCTTTTATTATAGCCTTTGTTTTAAAGTCAATTTTGTTTGATATAAGTATTAGTACCCCACCTTTTTATCATTTCTATTTGCATGAAATATCTTTTTCCATCTTTTTACTTGTGCGTGTCATTTGATTTGAAGTGGATCTCTTGTAGACAGCATATGTATGGGTCTTATTTTCTTATACATTCAACTACCTTATGTCTTTTGATTGGAGCATTTAATCCATTTATATTTAAACTGATTATTAATAAGTACATATTTATTGCCATTTTATTATTTGTATTTATGGTGTTTTTCCTCCTTCTTTTTATATAAGTCCCTTTAACCCTTTAGCTTATTCTTGTCTGCAAAGTTCTTTATTTCACCTTCCATTTTACCTGATAGCCTTGCTGTGTAGAGTAGTCTTCATTGTAGGTTCTTATTTTTCATCACTTTAAATATTTCTTGCCAGTCCTTCTGGACTGCAAAGTTTCTGTCGAAAAAATCAGCTGACAGTCTTATGGAAGTACCCTTGTAAGTAACAAGCTGTCTTTCTCTTACTGCTTTTAGGATTCTCTATTTGTCTCCAACCTTTAGTATTTTAAAGATGATGTGTCTTGCTGTGTGTCTATTTGGGTTCCTTTTGTTTGTGGACCCTTTGCTTTTCTTAGACTTATATGTCTAATTCCTTTGCTAGGTTAAGAAAGTTTTCTGTCATTATTTTTTCAAATAGGTTCTCAATCCATTTCTCTCTCTTTTCTTCTGATACCTCTAAGATGTGGATATTGGTACATTTGATGTTGTCTCAGAGGTCTCTTTAACATTCTTCATTTTTTTAAATACTTTTTTTTTGCTTTTCTGAATGGGTGTTTTTTGCTATCATGTCTTCCAACTCTCTGATTTGATCCTCTCCTTCATCTAAACTACCGCTGATTGCTTCATTTCAGTTATTGTATTCTCCATTTCTGAACTGTTCTTTTCTATAATCTCTATGATTTGTTTGTTTGTTTGTTTTTCGTATTTACTATATTTCTGTTGAGGTCCTCACTGAGATCATCTATTCTTTCCCTAAGTTCTTTGAGCATCCTTATAACTAGTGTTTCAAACTCTGTCTCTGTTAAGTTGCTTGCCTCCATTTTCTTTATTATTCTGTTTTTTTTCTCCTGTTGTTTTATTTGTATCATGTTTTTTTGTTTTCTCCTTTTAGTTGCCTCTTTGTGTTTTTTTTTTCTATGTATTCGGAAATTTTGTTACATCTTCCAGCTTTGGCCAGGTGGTCTTATGTAGTAAGTGTCCTGTGTGATCTAGTGTCACAGTCTCCCTGATCACCTGTTTGAGGGCTCTGGAAATGTTCCTTGTGTGGTTGTGTGTGTTCTCCTGTTGCAGCTAAGCCTTGATTGTTGTTAGTACATCCATGGATGGTACATCTGGGCTGACTGGCTACGGGGATTGGCAATGCCCAAAGTATATGAGCTGTTGTGTGGCGGCAGATACCACAGAGTGAAATTTACCCCAGTAGTCTCACGTACCTGTTGAGACTGCCCTTTGTGTGTGCTGCTTATAGGGCTCTGTTGTGGTCTAACACCAGCTTTTGAGTTTGTTGGTTCTGTGGCCCTTTGGGAGGGGCTTCTGTTTAGGTCAAGATTAGCTGCTGCCTTTATTTGCTCATGGCTATCTGGTAGGAGCTATAAAGTGATCCACAGATGGTTGCTGCTTATGCTGGATTTGGAGGCAAGTGGGAAAGACCATGCTGTTAGCTGAGGTTGGTTACCCCTAGTACTGGGCCTAGGGCAGCTTATCAAAAGGATCAGTGCAGCTCAAGGCCTTGGGCCACCTGTCAACTGCTTGTATAACTGTGCAGCTGCAAGAGCCTTTGGGAAGTAAGAGAGTTGTTTGGAGTTGAGACCCAGGGAGTCACCAGGGTAAAGCAAGTGAATTTCATCCGAGCAATGCAGAGTCAGGCTTCATGCCAGTGCTGAACCAGTTGTTTTCTATGAAAGTCTCAGATCACAGAAAGGCCAGCCATTGTTAGCCTCAGGCCCAGAGTCCCCTGTGATCTGCCAAGAGAAACTGCAGTTCAGGCTGACACCAATGGCCCTCAACCAAGTCTCCTCAGAAATGTTCAGGCTGTGAGCAGGCCGTATGAGCAGAGGGCTGCTGCCTTTCAACAAATGTGTGGCCCAGGTAAAGCGCAGGTGGTGCGCCTAGCTGCCCAACAATGGGCCACCGGGAGCAATTTGTAGACTGGGTTAGGTGGAGCACCAGGAAGACATGGGGTGCAGTGGACTGATCTCACTGGATCAGTACAGTTTCAGACTTGGCCATGTGGGGGAGGATTGAACACAGGCAAGATGGTGCCCATCTGCAGAATGCCACAGAGTGGGACCCAGCAAAGGAGCAATGGTGGCTATCCCTCACCCTAGCACCACACAGCATGGTCTTTCCCCATATGTCTCTTGTTCCTCCTGATTTGCTGATCCTCTGTTGGAGCCCAGGCTGAGTGTCTGCAGGTGAGTGAGTCTGTGTGCTAGCACTTTAAAGGGGCGTCTAGGTTTTCAGTTTCCTTCTGCCTCATTCAGATGGCCAGAATCCCCAGTGGTTTCTATAGTCAGATTTTTGTGGGAACTCCTCTTTCCAGGATTGGAGCCCTGGGCTGGGGTAGCCCTTGTGAAGGGCTAGGTACCTTCACTCCTTGCGGGTGGCTCTGCACCTCCACTCTCCCTCCCACTGATCAACAGTTGGCGTGGTTGTGGGACCAGACCATTTTACGTCTCTGCTCCTCCTACTAATCTCGATGTGGCTTTCTCTTTATATCCTCAGATATGTGTTATGATCAGCTAGACTTCATTCAGGTGGTTCCCCAAAAACGTTTAATTTATAATTTGTTTATAATTTTAATGCAGTCATGGAGAGAGGCAAACCCTGCTTTTACCTAACCCATCATCTTGACAGCAACTTTCCTAGGTATTTTATTCATTTTGTTGCAATTGAAAAAAAAAAAAGCTTTTCTTAATTACTTTTTCTGAAATTTCATTGTTAGTATATAGAACACAATGAATTTTTGTACATTGATTTTTTTTTTCCTGCTACTTTACTGTATTTGTTTGTTTTTTCTAATAGTTATTTTGGTGAAATCTTTAGTATTTTCTATATAGAAAATCATTCATCCTTAAAAAGTGATAGTTTGACAGTCTCAATTTGGATGACTTTTATTTCTTCCTCTCGCCTGAGTACTCTGGCTAGGTCTTCCAATAATATATTAAATAAGAGTGGTGAGATCAGGTATCCTTGTCTTGTTCCTGATCTTAGAAGAAAAAGTTTCAGTTTTCACCATCAAGTATGATATTAGCTTAGGGTTTGTTATATATATATAGCTTTTATTATGTTGAGGTACTTTCCTTTTATATTCATTTTATTAAATTTTTAAATCACAAATAAATGCTGTATTTTATCAAATGATTTTTCTGCATCTATTGATATGATCATATGATTTTTATTCTTTGTTTTGTTTATGTGGTGTATGACATTGATTGATTTATGTATGTTGATCCATCCTTGTACCCCTGGAATGAACTCCTTGATTGTGATGTATAATCTTTTTAATGTATTGTTGTTTTTGATTTGCTAGTATTTTATTCAGGATTTTGCATCTATCTTCATCAGAGTTATTATTCTGTAGTTTTCTTTTTGTGTGTGTTATCTTTACCAGGTATTTGTATCAGGGTAATGTTGGTCTCATAAAATGAGTTAGGAAGTATTGCCTGTTCTTCAGTTTTTAAAAAGAATTTGAGAAGAACAGGTATTAAATCACCCTTGAATATTTGGTAGAATTTACTACTGAAGCCATCTGATCCTGGAATTTTACTATTTGGGAAATTTTTGATGATTGTTTCAATTTCCTTACTGCTGATCTGTCTATTTAAATTTTCTAATTCTTCATGATTCAATCTAGGAAGGTTACATATTTCTAAGAATTTGTCTTTTTCTTCTCGGTTATTAAATTTGGTGGCATTTAGTCTTTCATAGTAATTTTGCATAATCATTTGTATTTTTATGATATCTGTCATAATCTCTCTGGTTTCCTTTTTGATTTTATTTATATTTTTTTCTCTTTTTTTAGTGAGTCTAGCTAAGGTTTTGTCAATTTTATTGATCTTTACAAAGAACCAGTTCTTTGTTGCATTAATTTTTTCTGTTATCTTTTTGTTTTCAAATTCATTTAATTCTACTAATTTTAATTATTTCCTTCTATGGATTTTGGTCTTAATTTGTTCTTTTTCTACTTCTTCAACATGTAATGTTAAGTTGTTTATTTGAGATTGTTTTTGTTTCTTGAGATAAGCCTTTTATTATTGCTCTTGCTATATCACAAAAGTTTTATTATATTGTATTTTCATTTTCATTTGTTTCTATGTATCTCTTGATTTTTCCTTTTATTCTTCTTTGACTCGGTCATTCTTTAGTAGCATGTTGTTCAATCTCCACAAATTTGTGGTTTTCCTACTTTCTTTTTGCAGTGGTCTCCAATTTCAAAGCATTGTGGTTAGAGAATATGCATGGCATATATTGGTGCTCCCTGATTGGAAGCATATATATTGATGTGTTATTTCTCCTTGATGTATTGTCTCCTTTATCATTATGAATGGTGAATCTTTTTATCTTGTTACATTTTTTATCTTGAAGTCTATTTTGTCAGATATAAGTACAGCTACACCTGCTTTTCTCTGGATGCCTTTTGCTTGGAGTATCATTTTCCACCTTTCCATTTTGACTCTATATTTGCCCTTGCAGCTGAGATGTGTCTCTTGAAGGCGGAATACTGTTGGGTTTTGTTTTTTGATCCAATCTACTACTCTGTGCCTTTTTATTGGTGAGTTCAGCCCATTTATATTTAGTGTGATAATTAATATATGAACCATTTAATCTGTTTTCTGGTAGTTTGATATTTTCATTGTTTCTTTGCCCTTCTGTTTCTGTCTGTTATTTTAGTTTGGTGGTGTTCTATGTGTGTGTGTTTTTTCCTCTTCCCTCTTGTTTCATGCTATGTGTCTCAGTTCCAGATTTTGTTGTTGTTGTTGTGGTTACCATTAAGGTTATGTAAAAGAAAGTTTCATATGTACAGTAGTCCTTGTTTTGCATGTGTCTTATCTCCATCCCCCTTTATAAGTTCATACCTTTATACTCTCTTCTTTTATGTTTTTGTTTTCACAAATTATTCTTATTTATGCTGTGAACTAATTTCCAAGTTGCAGTAACTATTTCTCTCTTTTTAAAAATGTTTTACCTCTTTTAGCCATTATGTAATATTTAAGTGTATAATACCCTCTTCTCAATAAGGGTTGCAATTTCCTGCTTCTGTCTATCTGTTATTGATTTTACTCATAGTTTTATATCTTATTATCTTTTTATTTTAGGTAGAATAATCTGCTTCAATATTTCCTGTAATTCAGGCCTTGTGGTGGAAAATTCCCTCAACTTCTGTTTGTCTAGAAAGGTCTTTATCTCTCCTTCATATCTAAAGGTGTGCTTTGCTGGATATATTATTCTTGGCTGGTAATTTCTCTCTTTCAATAGTTTGAGTATTTATATTTATATAAATATTTATATTGTAGGGTACCATCTTCTTTTTTTAGCTGCCTTGAGAATTCTTTCTTTGTCATCAATTTTTGACAGTTTTAATATAATGTGCCTTTGAAAGGCATTTTTGGATTGAAATAATTAGGTGCTGTATTTACTTCTTGGATTTGAAGATTTAGTTTTTTCCTTAGGTTTGGGAAATTCTCACCCACTATTTGTTTGAATAGGCTCTCCATTCCCTTCCCCCTCTCCTCTACTTCTGGTATACCCTATATTTATATATTGCTCTTTCTGATAGAGTCAGTTCTTACAGAGTTCTTTCAGTTTTTCACTCTCAAGTCTCTCTCTTCTTCCATCTGCTTCATTTCCAGATTTCTGTCTTCAATATCACTAATTCTTTCCTCCATCTGCCCAGCACTATTTCCAAAGCTCATTATTTTATTCTTCATCTGTTTTATTGAATTTCTCAACTCCAGAATTTCTATTTGGTTCTTTTATAAAGTTTTGATCTCTTTGGTAAGGTATTCATTTTATTCTTTTATTTTATGTCTGAGTTCATTAAACTGCTTATCCAAGTTTTATTACATCTTGTTGAGTTTTTTCGGACATGCAGTCTTGAATTCTGTCATTTAAATCATGTATTTCTATGTAATTAAGTTTATTTTCTGGAGATTTTTTATTTTCTTACTGACCTGCCTTGTTACCTTGGTAATTTATGGTATTTGATGGATTATTTCTCTGCCTAGGCATTTATAGGAATAAGCTCTACTTATAAAATTTTTTATTATTATTAAAAATGATGCCCCTTTAACGGGTTGATAAGATGTTTTTCTGTTGTTTTCCAGTAAGTGGCACATGAGTCTTCTGTGCTGCCCAGGCCTCCCCCACATCTCTGCTGGGCAATAAAGCCCTTTTTTTCCCCTGAGGGAATGTGTGTTTCCTCTGTGACTAGGTTGCCTCAATCCTAGGGCTCCAACCCTATGGGAAAATGTGGTGGACAATGGAATTTCCAGACCCTAGAAAGCCCCTTAAGTCTTGGTGTTGTCTCAGGTCTCTCTGCTAGATTTAGCTTCAAATGGGTGGGTTGGAAGAGGTTGCTGGTTTGTTTATGGCTTTTTTTTTTCTCCAAGTAATGGTGACTGCCAGAGCTCAGCTGCCTCATCTCTGTATCTCAACCCCTGTCCCTGGGTTTAGCTGCAGTGTGCATCTGCCACTCAGGAGCTGTCTCCTCAGTTCATAAATCTTCAGACACTTTGCTCTGTAGCCCAAAACTCCCTGCTACCATTTCTTCTGGGGCCAGCTGCTAACTCTGGGAGAGTATGGGGAGGCAAACTCTGAGAAAGTGGGGGGAGTTAGCCAGGCTCTGGAACTTTGTTTTCTGCTTAGCAGTGGCAGCTGCTAGAACACAGTTGTTTGCTCCATGTATTCCACCTCTGCCCTGATAATTGGGTTCTGCCATACTATATGTTGATCACTCAGACAAGAATGCTCAGAGCTACAGAGAATGCATGATGAAATTTGATTCCTCCCCTCTCCTTGGGTCCCATGGTGAGCTCCTGGCTACATCCACATCTCCACTCTTCTTCCTTCCCTTCTCCCCCATTTGCCCCTATTCAGATGCTCTGATACTCAGATCTCTCAGAATTGTTTGTATGTTAAACTGGGAATCTTCTATTGCATTATAGCCATTCAACTTGTAGTTTCAAGGGGAGAGATCAGGGGGACCCCTCACACTATCATGCTTCTGATGTCACTCTATAAGCTTACAATTGACAGGTGTGGTTCATTACTTTGTCTTTATGAAAAGAAACCTATTTTAACTTAATAATATGCTTTTACATGATGACATCATTAATAGCTCCTGTTGCAAAAAATAAAATAAATGTTTTGCTGTGAAACTGAAGCTTAAGTAGTTTTAGATAAATCATGATATAGCTATAAGATACAATAGTGTCTAGTTTGCTATTAAATATTCCTTATTGCATTAAACTCCATTAAAAACAAATGATAGGAGAGTTTCTATTATACTAAGTAAGCTATGGTAATAAGAGTCCAGCTTTTTATTGATGAAGGACTATTGAACTGCTTTCTCACCAGAAAATATGAGTGGAGATAGTATAGCAACCCAAGAAGATGAGCTACATTCAGATTGGAAGCATTATTCACTCTCAATTTAGGCAGAAAAGAAGTTAAAATTGCTTTGAAAGTTTAAGTAAGTATTTTTATCTACCTGATTGCATTTGTCCTAGATAGTAATGGCAAAATTTGAGTGCATATTTTACAATAACCATCATCGCTCACTGGATTTTCGTAAGGTTAGTGTTCCCAAAGCTGGCTAAATATCAGATTTACTCAGAATGCTTCTTACAGACTACTGACCCCACCACAGATGACCTAAATCCAATTATTTTGAGGAATGGTATAGGTATACATATTTTTAACAAGTATCCCCTGGTGATTCTTATGCTCAGTCAAAATTGGAAAACACTTTTTTTTAGGCTATGAATATTCATACATAGTATACTAGACCAGGATACCAGAAGTGACCATACACATAAGTTACAATGAACTCATTTGAGTGTAGTGGCATGTGGGGTTTAGCAGGTGATTATATGAAGATTATCATCCCTCTATTGTATGTAAAATTCCACCATTCATGATTAATATTTCTCTCTCCATAGTTTTTTTTTGTATGTTAAACATTGTGGGAAAATTTGTGTTATACGATGTTACCACGACATAGGAAGAACCAGAATAATGAAAGGTCTGTGCCAGTGTGGGTGATGGGAGCAGTTTGCACACATATATAAAGGGGATATGTAGAACACTACAGTTATACTGTGCCTATTCCCAAACCTCTATAGGTAGGCAGGTCCATAGCAAATATAGTTCAGAAAAACATCATACATTTTAGCAAGGAGTCAATCTTTTCACTGAAATATTAGGTCTTTGATTTATTTTTACCTTAATAGAATTGGCAAATGGGAAAATATGTGGAGAAATAAGAGGAAATATTACACATATTAGACTGTAATCTAGTGGAATAACATAGTAACCTATGATTTTGGCATGTAATTATATGCCCATGCTATCTATCTTTTTATATGTATAGTGTGTGTGATATATGTGTAATATACATATGCATGATGTTTTATATATATGTGTGTGTGTATGTGTATGTGTATCTTCACATACATTTAAGCATACAAAGAATAATTTTGTTTCTAAAAATCTTACAGTGCTTTCCAATACTCTAATAACCTTTATCATATAGGAAAGTTCCTTATACGAAGCAAAGTGTCTCTCTTGCCATGGGGATCTTTGCTCATGTCTTTAGTTTATAAATACTAGGCGAGTAATTAAGGTAACTTATGTGGATGTTCAATAAGCTTTTGAAAAATATCTATCTAGGGGATGCTGAGTATGCATTCCAGTGCTGGTATTCTTCCAAACTGGTAATACACTTCAATGATAAAAATATGAGCTTTGGTGTTAGGTTAGACCAGGGTTTGAGTACTGTCTGTATTAACATGTAAGTCACTTAATATTTTTGAGTCTCAATTTTCACATCTGTAAAATAGTTATAGTGAAAATCACTCTTGAGATAAAAATAAGAATGAAATGAGATTTTGCATGTAAGGAGAATATTTAACTTTCATTATAATTATGGAGAGAAAACTTTTAGGTTAGTTCCATATCTTAACTAAAGGGCTAATGGCTTGACATAGACTCTGTTATTCTCATTTCTATAGGGATAAGGAGAATTCTGGTTCTCCCTCACAAGATGGTATAGAGGAATGAATTATGTTTGTCCTAGGAGATGGTCAGTGTTTGCCTTCAAGGAGAGAGATGCTTGGAGTAGATTTATTTGGTAACAGTGACTCCTTATCACGGAATTAGAATGAAAACCCCTCATTTTGTCTCCTAAGGTTGCCTAGGAGTCATAGGAGGAGCAGAGAATGAAATTAAGCAGAGGTCCCCAATCCCTGGACCACAGACCGGTACTGAGTCCATGGCCTATTAGGAACCAGGCCACACAGGAAGAGATGAGCAGCAGGCAAACAAGCAAAGCTTCATCTGTATTTACAGCCACTCTCCAGCACTAGCATCATCATCTCAGCTCCACCTCAGATCAGGCATTAGATTCTCATAGGAGCACTGGTCCCTGGTGCCAAAAGTTCGGGGACTGCTGAGATTAAGAGTAAAAACATACAAACAGAATGACATGACATGACTGAAGATGACATGTATATATTTCAATAAAATGATAGTTAAGCATCTGAGATGGAGACTAGAATGGTGAGGGTAAACCAGTCTCAAATTCTGAGACCAAAAAGGCCTGATTAGCTAGAAAATCAAACAACTTTTTTCATGGCTTTATTGTGGAGTATAGGTGTCATCTAACAATGTAGAAATATTAACAGTTATGTGGTAGACAATTTCTTAGCATGGTCCATTTTCATGGAAGTCGTTTTTAGCTCATTCTAAATTATATGTGTTAAAAGGATACATTAATTAGTTAAGTTATTTTTAACTAAGCTCATTATTTCACTCAGCTTGACATCTCAGACAGTTGTTAATTTTTAACCAATCTAACAAAACATCCTTTTAAGAATTAAGTAAGAATGCTTATACCTTATAGTTGAACAAAAAGAAAGCCTTTTAAAGAAGAGATATATGTTTTGAATGTATGTTGGCTATAGGATCATAGATAATCAGGTTAAAAAGGCCCTAGAAATGACTTAGTTCTACCCTTCATTGGACAAATTAGGTAATGGAAGCATTCCCTGATACTCACATTAGGGTGATAAACAGCAAATAAGCAATAAACATGTCACACATTTAGAGACTGTCTAATATATTAAAGATACTGTGCCACAGCGTGAAAGATAAGGAACTATGTAAGACATGCTCTCTGCTCTTATAAAAGGCTTATAATCTAGCCAAAGGAAAGGATCAGACATGTGCTGTGTAAGAATACATAGTATGGGGTAGCTTATTTTAAGTGATACACAATGCCATGTGAATTACAAAGTTGGAAACCTCTTTGAAGAGTCTTATATTGAGGGAAGCTTCTTGGGCATGGTGGCATTTTAATTCACTCCCTGAGTTTTGCCCCTATTGGGATTGTCAACAAATTCACTTACTAATAATGCTTATGAAAATAGAAAACAAATACATGGTTCAAATTATTCATAGGACTGAGGGGGTTTTATTAAAATATAGCCTTGGAGCTAATATTTTTATGCTTATAAATGTGGATGTTTATTCATTTGTTCAACCAATATTTACTGAATGTCAAATATGTGCTAGCAACTGTGGATAAAATAATGAATGAAACAAAGTGCCTGTGCATATGTTATAATCTAGCTAAAAGAGAAATATGAAAAACAAATACATACACAATCATTTACTATTTCAGATTGCAGTAAATCCTATGAAGAAGCAGAGTAAAAAGTTAAATAAAAATGATGAGTAGGGTGAAGTGGTGCTATTTTAATGTATGGTGGCAAGGAAAGGTTTCTCTGTTTTGCAGAAACCTGGAGAAAATGTGTAAGTGAGCCATGCAAATATCTGTGAGCAGATCATTCTATGTAAAAGAAACAAGTGAATTTCACTAATATTATCTATTAAAGTAGCATGAAAGACATTAGTCAAGCCTGCTTTTCTTCCCAATCATAAGCCAGGAGAAAGGACTTTTACTTGATAATAAAAAGGAGTTAATGAACTTACCACCTTAACAAATACCAACGAAGACCTTCTATGGAAGATAAGGGGAGAAAAACAGAGAGCGTGGAAAGGAGAAAAAGAAGGGAAGAACAGGATATTGCTAAGTGAAGGAAATAAAGGAATGAAGACAGGGGAAAAGAAAAGAAAGACAAATAAGACATAGAAGAGTAATGAATTTAAATCTTAACTTCAGCCTATCCAGTCAAATCCTTCAATCAGGAACTTATGTCCTACCTCCTAAGCAGTATCTGCTACAGACTGGCCTCTCTGAAAATGCCTGGGCCAACAACATCCTTTTGTAGGTCAGTGGGATCTCATTTTTAAGCCAATGTATTCAATAACAATTTCTCTTTGGATATCTGGTATATGACCAAACCAGGACTAGAGAAGAGACAGAGGAATGATAAGACACAGCTTTATAGGCCAAAATTTATATAATCATATCTTTGTTTTAGTGTAAATTTCCTTGAATTTCTCTTGTATGCCCTCCCCAACCACACACAGAGTATGGTAAGGTTGTTCTCAAGCTTTATCCAGTTCAACACATAATACCTATGATAACCTCCCGTGAGTACCAGGGACTCGCTAAGACAACGATTATTATAGTATTGGAGCATGAATGTAATTTTGATCTGCCCCATAGGTTGTAAAAAAAAGTCTTCTCAACCTTTTTCACATCATGGCATGCGTAGAAAATGATAACATAAGCATGGTACACTGAAGTGAGGAGAAGAATGCCCAGATCCCACTCAGCTACCCGAGGGCAGATGAGAACAATCTCTGGACACATTAGTGACCCATTTGAGAGATATTATTTGGAAACTCTGGTTTAAGGAATAAAACCCAAGATTTTATTTTTTATACTGAGCTTTCCTTTATCAAGGTAAATTTTGTAGGCTAAATTAATTTGAAGATGCTGAAATGTTATAAAACCACACATAACATATAAGGCTCTTTCATTTGTATTGTGAATTTTTTTTCCACTTGAGGTTCATGTTAATTAAAGATCACCATCTAATGTCTATAAATAGCCAACAGAAAATGCCTGAATGAGGGTTCTGTTGTAATGTGACTCATAATTATTTATCTGCTTAAGTTAAGACTTGAGCCTTTTTTAAGAACATAATATTGCATTCAAATGAAGTAAAATAGATTTTCCTTAGGAAATGCAAGATATGCATTTCACACCTTGTCAGATTTAAGCTTATTATTAAACATTACCCCCCCTTGCAGAAAAATCACTCCCGTGAAACAAAAGACTACAGTTCATGACAAGTGTAGATAAGACGCTAATTAATGAAGGTGCTTACAGCTGTGCCATTTTGAGCTGTATCTAGCATGCTGTGAAAGGTTTCAATTTGCAATTGTCCTGTCTTCTTTCAACTAGTGCTTGAAAATAACAAGTTAAGACAATTTACGTTATTTATGTGGCAAAACATGATACTGAGACCAATATTTATGCTGTCTGGAGCAGTTTTCAGAGGAAAAGACCCTGCCTTTTAAGATTAACCTTTTTTTTTCTTCTTGCTAGAAGTCATAACATTTACTACATATATAAAGATAGTAATTAATTAATAGAAAGGAGTTAGGGAACAGTGATCTTCAGCTCTACTGGAAGAACTTGCAAACAGAATGGAGTTCTGAATATAATGAAGACTTGAAAATGAAATCTACCTTATCTGGAGAAAAGCTGTCCCAGCTGCTGAAGATACAAATAGGGAAAAATCAATTAGCACAGACTAGAATTGAAAATCATGAGGTTTATTGGATAATGAAATTGTTTTTGTGAAGAAAATGCAAGTGAATTCATGACCATGGATGATAACATTAATATTCTTCTCTGGAGAGACAGTGTAAAAATGAATACTGGCAAAGTGACACCCGTCTTTCCTCATTAATTTAACTTCTTACTAGGATGGGAGCATATATGAAATTTTCATTCCCAGATGATAGGAGGAGGATTAGGTTAAAACCCTTCCTGGGATAGAAGGAAAGAAAAAAAGTACAATCAAGTGATTTAGCTCAAGGCAAATGTTTTAAATAAGTAGGAACTGCAAAAATTGAAGGTAACAAATGCAGAAAGAGATAAAAACCTTTACTTGGTTCTCTCTCAGGTCACACAGACCCCAAGTTCTTACTAAACCAATGTGCCTTTCAACATTACAGTTTCAAAGAGGATTGGTGATTGATCTGTCGAGTTGTTTCTTACCTGTTACAATGAAGGTTGACAAAATGACAAATATAGCCAAATACTTTATATAGTCCTGTATGCTACATTCCCACTTGGAGATTCATTATCAAATATGTTTATAGGCTCTCAAACATATCTGGAAAGCACAGTACATGGACAGTTTTCCAAAGGTGATAAAACACCAGACTCAGAGCAGGAAGGGTGCTGAGAAGTCATCTAGTTTAATTCTCTCATTTCACAGATGAGGAAATAAGGTCAAGTGAGGGACTCTTCCAAGGTCACTTACTAAGTTAGTAAAACTCACTATCTTGAC
Organism: Eidolon dupreanum; assembly: GCA_028627145.1. Taxonomy (NCBI): domain Eukaryota; kingdom Metazoa; phylum Chordata; class Mammalia; order Chiroptera; family Pteropodidae; genus Eidolon; species Eidolon dupreanum. The sequence goes on from CM053505.1 coordinate 69,520,263, forward strand.
TCTAAACCTTTCTAAGAAACAATGCTACTTTTCCTGCTGAAGGTGAAGTTAGTGAAGAGGCAAATTAGAGACACTTCCTTCTTCATTCTTTCGTTTGTTCATTCAGCTAGGTTTTGCCAGGTTTAGCAAATAAACAATAGTTAAAATATAAATATGACCCAAATATTGCATGGGATATAATTGATGCTAAATTTTATTTGTCATTTATCAGAAATTCATATTGAACTGAGTGTCCTATACTTTATGTGGCAATCCTATATTCAGCACATATATTTTGTTCCTACTCTATTCCAGGCATGTCATGATTGTCCGTGACAATAAAAGAGAATTGAACAAAATAATTTGCAGTGCAGGCTGAATTAAGGGAGGCTTGAGAGAATCAATAGATATAGCTATTCCTTCTGCTTGCTGGAGCCTCACTAAACCATAAATGCTTCATGTATTTAAATGACTCTCTTCTTCACTTATTTGGAGCTTCTCACTCTTGCTTCTAACAGGTAAGTCATTGAGTTGGTCGATAACAATGGATGGATAATAAGAAATATTTGTGATGGAAGACTACTGTATAAACACTCCTCCATTTACAGAATTTTATAATGCTTCATTTTGGAAGATCAGCCATAAGAGATGAAATAATTAGTACTAGAGTACTAGGAAATTAGTACTAGAGAAAAGAAGGTACCTGGAAACTCTAGTCAAGTGTATATCAAACATGGCTTATTATCACAAACACCTAGGAAGTTTCTTAAACTATAAATTCTTAAGTCTCACTCTTAAAGGATCTAATTTAGAAGAGCTGGGATTTTACCCAGCATCCTAATGGTGGTCATGCAGGTGATCCAGGGACTATACATTACAAAACACTGGCCTAGGATATGACAGCTCTTACCTTCCTTGCAGTCCCAACCTCTTTATCCTCTTATTCAACCATAGGTAAGTTCTTTTTAGTATTTTAAAACCTCACCCATTTACTCAGCTGTGCAGCAGCCTTCTAATAACTACTTTCTCCTTTTAATCATAGATTATGTATATGAAGTAGCTTCCAATCTTCCTTCCAAAATAAGGTTGCCAGGTGGTTGGAATTCAAGTCTGTATAAATGAGAAGCCTCTTGCAAGTTGTTTTGTTTTTACCCAATTTGCAGCTCTTGCAGCTATCCAATTACACAAACTCTATTGGGAAATACCAGTGTATAAACTTATAGCTCTTTTTCTAACTCTGTGCTGGCTGTCATATCCCAGTGCCCTCCTCTGCTCTGGGAATGATACTTCCCTTTTCTGTCGTAATGGGAGATATCATGAAGAAAGGCACCACATTGGTTGTTGAGTTTGAAATGCTCTCTGAAGAATGAGCTAGATTTCGACATATATATAGAGAAAAATATTCTAGAGAGAAACACCATCACTAACAGTTTAATGATTCCAAATTCTGTGTTATCAGAATCACCTAGAGAGTTTGGTAAAAATTTACTTGGGGATAATGTTAAAAATCAATCTCAGATTTAAGTATGGAATGGCACTGGATTTTGCCTTTTTAGCAGACTTTTTATTTAAGTATAATTAGGTTTAAGAATTACTTGGGCTAAAGTATGAACACTTGGGAAAAATAAAGTAAAAAACCTTGTTCAGATTTGAATCTTTTTTTATTAAAATTTAATTATTATACTTAAATTATTTTAGCATAATGTTGCTTTAATATGTCCAAACCCAATATTAGGTATTAATTTCTTATACTTATAATTCTTAAGGAACTATAAAATCAAAAGAAATCTACATATTAAATACAACTCAAATTACAACTGAATTGTCAATGTTAATTTCTTACAATGGCCAATGTTTTACTGAAACTAAATCACCTCTCACATCATGGATTTGACACTTACTGCTTTAGAGAAGGTTCTTTTGAATTGGCAAGTTGATACTACCTTAGGCAGAATAATGATTCATTATAAAATTTTTCTCTAATTGAATTACTTCTATCACTTGGTTTATACATTCTCAGTTTGTATATTTTAGATTTTAGAAAAACTCAATATTTACATCTGCCATTTAAAACATTTTTAGATTTTATGAGTTTTTCCAAACCAAAGATACTCTATGACATATCATAGAAGATAAATTCTTCCTGTTACTTCTACTACTGCTATTGATGAGTGATAATGGGACACTGGATAGGGAATTTATTGACACTTTTGGAGTGACTCTGTTGGCTCTGGGGAGCCTGTGTCTGCTGAATGTCCAACATGTTTCTGTTGAACATATGCCCAGTTTAAACTTTTGTTTGTATTATTTTAAACATCATAACTTTTAAACTAGAAAAAGGATAGAAAAATACATTAAGTTGTGAAACCTAAGAAAAAATTCTTAAGTGAAAAGTTAGTAATAAATCTAAGCAAAACAAGCATTAATGTTGTGGAAGCTCCAAACTTTCTATGTACAGGGCATTAGGTGGTGATAGTTTGGAAAGAGCACTAAGACACTTGTCTTGAGACTGAACTCTTATAGCAAGCAGCCTTTTCTTAAAAATCAGTTTTGAGATAAAATTTACCTACAATAAAATTCAGTAATTTTAAAAGTACAATTTGATGAGTTTTGACAAATGTTTATAGTCATGTGACCACCACCACAATCAGGATAAAATCACAGAACATCCCCTACATATTTCCCATGAATCATATCCTGAATGTGAGTCACCTGGAAAGAGATATAGCCTTGGGTAAGGCAGCTATCTAGCTGCAGTCAAAAGCTGTCTTCAAATACCACTTGCAGCAGCTGGGAGCAATAAGTCTTCTGAAGAGGGATTTGAGTGGTGCATCAATTTCAACACAATTCATGTGTATATAATTTACTTCTGACTATGTAGGCTTTGTCAGTCCCAGCATAGTGAAATCACATAGTCGAGCCCAGGGTGAGTGTTTCCAGTCCTGGAGGCTGACCACTCAACAATTATTTTCTCAGCCTCATGATCTGCTTAAATTTTTTCTGTCCCCAATACTGCTCCCCAGGTGCACCCAAAAGTTTTCTTGAGCCCCACTGGGTGCACTAATTCATACTGATGCATGTAGGCCAAGATTTCATCCCTAGCTTACTTCCCAGATGAGAATTCTCTGCTTGGACCACCATTAGCTTGCTGTCTAGGATTTCCCCACCAGTCAGAGGCACAATAGTGAAGAATTTCCTCCTGGGCATCAATAGTCTAGCCCTCAAGATTTTTCCCTTTAGCTCTCCATCTACTCACTTAAGATCCCTCCCTCTTAATACTATAATTACTATGGGTTTACTTTGCTCTCTGTGTGTGAGAGAATAATAATAATGATGTATTGCACACTTTCGTGTGTGCTTATTGGCCATTTGTTCATAATATTTTTTGGTTTTTGGTTAAATTCTTTGCCCGGTCTTTCAGAATATTTGTATTATTGACTTGTGTGGGATTTTTGACTTGTATGGAAGATATATGAGAAAGAAAGATTTATATATGGACAAGCTTGTTTTCTCTTTTAAGATTACCAGTAGAGAAGCTAATTAACTTACTACTATCTCTAGCAAGAATTCATTTTAGATGACTTAAAGGGTACAATTTTGATGTGAAATTTTTACAAGAACTTAAAATCATAAATACCCCCATATAATTTCAAAACAGTATAATTTTTTAGTTGCTCTGTGTCATTTGTCTGCATATATAGTTCTTTCCCATTGCCAAACATTCATCACTATACTGCTTGATAGTTCAAGTCTAAGTGCATACCTGAGAATTTAATTCACCAAATGAGACCGCAACTCTAAAGCCACACTCAAATGCATTGGTTGAAATCATTCTCTCATGAAAATGCAGTGTCACTCCTCAAACGATAATCATTCTCTAAAGGAAGGTTATAAATGATTCTAGCAGAAGTTATAAATTGGCACTGCTTTAACACAGAAGAGAGGATAAGACTAAAGTTTTTGTGTTAAGAGATTTAGAGGTGCAAGGTGTGGAGAAAGCTGGGGAACAATGAAATTGACCTGGAATTAGCATCAATTTGCTCAGTTGCTCTGTAACCTCTCTATGCATGCTATCAAAGCAAAGCCCATGGTTTTGCCTCTCTGCTACTAGGACCTAAGGAAGGGACCACTATCTTGCAAGTCTATTCACATACTGGAAGATGGTATATATGTTGGTAAAATTCATTCATGTTGTGAATATAGATTGTTCATTTTTGAATAGTATTTCATTATATGAATGTACCATAATCTGTTTATCTATATCTCTGTTGATGGATATTTGAGTTCTTTACAGTTTTGAGTTTTTTTTTTACAAAAACTACTAGGAATATTCTTATTCAAGTATTTTTTTAATATTTATTTTTTTATTTTTTATGGTGACATTGGTTAATGAAATCCAATGTTTCAGCTGTGCATTTTAACAGTAAGGCATAAATATATATATTTATATGCATTTATATATATTTACACACACACATATATATGTGTGTGTGTGTGTGTGTGTGTGTGTGTGTGTGTGTGTATATATATATATATATATATATATATATATATATATTTACACTGTGTGTTCATCTCCCATAGATAGATTTCTTTCTGTCACCACATATTTGACCCCCTTTACCCCATCTACCTCCCCTCTCTCCACTTTCCCCTACCATCTGGTAACCACTAGTCTAAAGTCCATGTCTTTTTCTGTCTGGCTTATTTCACTTAGCTTGATTATCTCAAGGCCCATCCATGTAGTTGCAAATGGTAGTATTCCATCTCTTCTTATGGCTGAGGAATATTCCATTGTATATATGTACCATTGCTTCTTTATCCAGTCATCTATCGTAGGACACTTTGGTTGCTTCCATGTCCTGGCCATCGTGAATAATGCTACTATGAACATTGGTGTGCAAATATCTTTTCAGATATGGGTTTCAAGCCTTTGGAGTAAATACCCAATAGAGGTATTGCAGGATCATATGGTAGATCAACTCTTAGTTTTTTGAGGAACCTCCATATTGTTTTCCATAGCGGCTGTATCAATGTGCAGTCCCACCAGCAGTGTATGAGGGTTCCTTTTTCTCTGCATCCTCTCCAACATTTGTTATTAATTGTCCTGTTGATAACAGTATTCTAACAAGTGTGAGATGATATCTCATTGTGGTATTGATTTGCATTTCTCGAATAGCTAGTGATGTTGAGCATCTTTTCTTATATTTGTTGGTAGTTTGTATGTCTTCTAGGGAGAAGTGTCTGTTCAGGTCCCCTGCCCATATTTTGATTGGATCATTTGGGTTTTTTGTTGTTGTTATTGAGTTGTACGAGTTCTTTGTATATTTTGGATAATAGGCCCTTATTGGAGGTGTTGCTTGCAAATATATTTTCCCATTCATGTGGTTCTCTCTTTATTTTGTTGACGATTTCTTTTGCTGAGCAGAAGCTTTTTAGTTTGATGTAGTCCCATTCATTTATTTTAGCTTTTACTTCCCTTGTTTTTGAGGTCACATTCATAAAATCCTCTTTAACTCCAAGGTCCATGAGTTTAGTTCCTGTTTTCTTCTATGCAATTTATAGTTTCAGGTCTTATATTTAGGTTCTTAATCCATTTTGAGTTAATTTTGGTGTATGGTGATAGACAACAGTCTAGTTTCATTCTTTTGCAGGGGGCTTTCTGGTTTTCTCAGCACCATTTATTGTTCAAATATTTTTGTGGACATATTTTTTTTTTCATTTCTGTTTGATAAATACCTAAAACTTGGGAAGGTTTATGCTTAACTTTATAAGAAACTGCCAGTGTTTTTATATAATTGTATCATTTTACATTCCCTTCAGTGACATATGGTAGTTTTAGTTGCTCAACAAACTTGCCAGCATTTGCTATTTGAGACCTAATTATACATCTGAGCCAGTTTAGTAGGTATGCAGTGCTTATTAGATTGTGGTTTCCATTTTCATTTTTATCATTAGCAATGTTCTTTAACATGTTCCCCTCACCATGCTACATAATTATTATTGACAAATAACATGCGAGTTTAAGGTGTACACCATGATGACTTGATACTTTTATATATTGCAAAATGATTATTATAATAAAGTTAATGTTTCCATCTCTTATAATTACTATTTTTGTGAGTGTAGTGATAACATTTAAGAGTTCTCTTAACAACTTTCACCATTGTTAACTATAGTCACTATGTTGCACATTACATCATTTGTTCTTATCTTATGAAACTGCAAGTTTGTATGTTATGACCATTTTACTCCAATTCTCCCTCCCATCACCTCCTCCTCTGGTAACCACAAATCTAATCTTTTTCTATGAGCTTGATGTTTTTTGTTTTGTTTTGTTTGTTTTGTTTTTATTTTTTGATATTTTTAAAACTATTTTTTATGGTGACGTTGGTTAACAAAATCCAATAAGTTTCAGCTGTACGCTTTAACAGTAAGGTCGTTTTGTTTTAGATTCCAAATATGAGTGAGAATGTACAGTATTGTTTTTGTCTGACTTATTTCATTTAGCATAATGCCTTCAAGGCACTTTCATGTTGTCATGAATGACAGAATTTCAATTTCATTTCATTTTCTTATGCCTAAATAATATTTCATTGTGTGTATGTGTGTGTGTGTGTGTGTGTGTGCGCGCGCGTGGGTGTGTGCATGCACATAAGTGTGTATATGCTGAGTTTCTTAAAAATCATGAATGGGTGGTGAATTTTATTGAGAAGATCATATATTTCTTTCTCCTTTTTTACTTAATGTGGTACATTACATGAATTGATACTCAAGTGTTGAACAAATCATGTATTTGTGGATATACTGAAATCTTCTTTTATGCATTAAAAATTTGTGTATGCTGAATTCTATTTGCAAATATTTTGTTAAGAATGTTTATATTTTCATGAGAGGTATTGGATTTTAGTTTTCTTGTAATGTTTTTGTCAGATTTTCGAATTAGGGTAATACTGACTTCATAAAATGTTTTGTAAAGCGATCTCTCTTCCTCTTTTTTTTTTCCCCAAAGAGATTTATGTAATATTAATATTATTTATTTATTAAATATTTGATAAAATCCATCAGTGAACTTGTTTGAGTCTAGATAATTTTGATGACTTTTATTATATTCTCTTAAAAATAGAATTCAATTATTTCTTTTGGGTCAATTTTGCCAAGTAATGTTTTGTAAGGAATTTGTCCATTCCTTGCAAAACATTATGTTGGATTTGTTGCCCTAAAGTTTTTCCCAATTATGTAATTTTAATATGTGTAGAATCTATAATGATAGTTGCTCTTTCAATTCTAAAATTAGTAAATTGTGTTTCTTTTTCATGATGAGTCATGTTAAGGATTATTTTAATTACCTTTTTCAAAGAACTTTATTTTCTCTGATTATTCTTGTCATTTAATTGAATTTAGCACTTTTCTTAAAACTTTTTTCTCCCATTTATTTTATTGATAATTAATTTCTTTCTATATTCCTAAAGCAAAAACATACATAATTGATTTCAAGCTCTTCTTCTCTACTAATATACGCATTTATGTTATACATTTCCCTCTAATAACTGATTTAGCTTCTTCCCACAGATTTGATATATTGTATTTTCATTACTTTTAGTGGAATTATTTTATTTTACTTATTATAATTTTCCAATAAATTTTTATTTTTCAAATATAGTCAGCATACAATATTAAATTAGTTTCAGGTGTGCAACATAGTGATTAGACATTTATATAACTTACAAAGTGTTCACTCTGATAAATCCAGTACCTAGCTGACACTAAACATAGTTACTATAATATTACTGACTATATTCCTTATGCTATATTTTACATCCCCACAACTATTTTGTAACTACTAATTTGTACTTCTTAATCCCTTCCCATTTTTCACACACCTCCCCAAACTTCTTCCCATCTGGCAACCATCAAAATGTTCTTTGTATCTATAAGTTTGTTTTTGTTTGTTTTATTCATTAGATACCACATATAAGTGAAATGATATGGCGTTTATCTTTGTGTCCAGCTTACTCCATTTGGCACAATACCCTATAGGTCCATCCATGTTGTTGCAGATGGCAAGATTTCATTTTTTTATGGCTGTATAATATTCCACTGTATATATGTACCATCCATCTTCATTCATTCACTTATGAACACCTAGGTTGCCTCCATATCTTGATTATTGTAAATAATGCTGCCATGAACATATGGATTTATATGTCCCTTCAAAGTAGTGTTTTGGGTTTCTTCAGATAAATACCCCAAAGTAAGATTACTGGGTCCCTCTTTGTCTCTTGTTATAGACTTTGTTTTAAAATCTGTTTTGTCTGGTTTAAGTACTGCTACTCTAACATTTTTTTGTCATTTCTATTTTCATGAAATATATTTTTCTACTCCTTTACTTTTAGCCTGTGTATGTCTTTCAATCTGATGTGAATCCCTTGTATACAGCCTCTGTAAGGGTCTTATAATCTATTTAGCTACCCTACCTTTTGACTGGAACATATAATGCATATCCATTTAAAGTAATTGTTGATAGATATGTAGTTATTGCCATTTTATTACCCATATTTTTATTTTTTTCTTCAAGAAGCTCCTCTAACATTTTTTTTTTTTGTAATGTTGGCTTGGTGGTGATGAACACTTTTAGATTTTTCTTGTTTGGGAAGCTCTTTATCTTTCCTTGATTTTAAATGATAACTTTTCTGTGTAGAGTAATCTTGGTTATAGGTCATTGATTTTCATCACTTTGAATATTTTCTGGCAATCCCTTCTGGCTTGCAAAGTTTCTGTTGAGAATTCAGCTGATATTCATATGGGAATTCCCTTGTAGGTAACTAATGGCTTTTCTCTTGCTGCTTTTAAGAGTCTCTCCTTGTCTTTAACATTTGTCATTTTCGTTATGATGTCTTGGTGTGGGCCTGGTTGGGACTCTGCACTTCCTGGGCTTGTATGTCTGTGTCCTTTGCTAGGTTAGGGAAGTTTTCCAACATTATTTCTTGAAATAAGTTTTCCATTCCTTGCTCTCTCTTCTGTTATCTTTATGATACAAATTTTGGTAAGCTTGATATTGTCCCAGAGACTCCTTAATCTATCCTCATTTTGTTAGATTCTTTTTTCATGTTACTGCTCTGATTGGGTGTTTTCTGCTACCTTATCTTGTAAATCACTGATTCAATCCTCTGCTTCATCTAATCTACTGTTGATTCCCTCTAATGCATTTTTTTTAATTTCAATTATTGTATTCTTCATTCCTGAATGGTTCTTTTATATGTTTTCTATCTTGAGTTTTATGTTTTCTGTCTTTTTTGAAGCTTTCACTGAGATAATTGAGCATCCTTATAAGTAGTGTTTTGAACTCTGGATATGGTCAATTGCTTGTCTTCATTTTGTTATTTTTCTGGAGTTTTGTTCTGTCTTTTTTTTTTTTTCATGTGGGATATGTTTCTTTGTCTCCTCACTTTGCCTGCTTCCCTTTGTTTGTTCCTATGTATTAGGTAGGACTGTTATATCTCCAAGTCTTAGCAGAATGGTCTAATATAGTAGGTGTCCTGTGGGGCCCAGTGGCAACATCTCCTTTGTCACCTGATCCAGGTGCTTTAGATGTGTCCCTTGTATGGGTTGTATGTGCCTTCCTATTGCAGTTGATCCTTGGTTGCTGTTTGCATGTCAGTGTGAGGGAATGACCCTCAGGCTGATTGGTTGTGAGGACTGTTAATGACTACAGTGGAGGAGATGTTGTGCAAGGGCTGACCCCATGGAAGATTATCCACTTTATCAGGGTTTTGGTGCCTGTATGGTCTACGTTTTGCATTTGTCATCCTCAAATATGGCCCTGGGTGTTGCTCCAGCATGGCCCTTAGCTGGTCATCATTCACACCTTCTCCAGTGCCTCTTTTGAGGTGCCCCACCACAGTACAATTTCAAACATAGCCTGTGCCCTACCCAGGGCCACCTGGCACAAGCCACAAAACAACGTACATTTGGCTACCATCCATGCTGATTTTGAAGGTGCCTCAAGAGGCCAAGCCACTAAGCAAGGTCATCTGCTTCTAGTGCTGGGCTTGGGCTGCTCAGCAAGTGGTACAGGGCATGCCAAGGTCAGATGCTTCTTTTATGGATTTTATGAAACTTTGAGAGATTTTAGAAAAGTTTGCAGCCATGAGTTAAGACAGGTCATTTGCATGGAAAAGCCACTGGAAGCACTTTGGGTAGGCCTGCAAGTTGGGGAAGGCTGGGGTTCAGGGAATCACCAGGGTGGGGTGACCAGTGTTACCCAGGTTGATGGAAACCCAGTTATGTCAGCCACTTATATCTGCATGCAGAGAAAGGTCTTAATACAGAAACAATGGATTCTGCCAGCATGTCTGTCTGGGAGAAGGTTATCCCTCCAGCCCTTGCCCTGAAACCAGAAAATTCCATTCCTCACTCTATGTCCCTGGTGCTTTTCAAGCTGTGGCCCCAGCACTGGAGTTCAGTGCCAGTGAGTCCATCAGTGAGTAAGTCTGTGTGTGGGCCCTTTATGAGGAGTGCCTGGGACTTCAACTGCCATCAGTCTGCCTCAGCCACAGTCTCTGATGGTTTTCATGGCAGAGGTTGTGGGGACTTCTCTTCTGGTACTGGAACCCTGGGCTAGAGAACCAAGTGTTAGGCTAGGTCCCCTCACTTCTTTGGTTGAACCACTGCATTTGAGATATACCTCCTGATTTTCAACCGCCACATTCGGGTGTTGGACCAGCCCATTCCACATCTCCACTACTCCTACCAGACTTGAGATGGCCTCTTTTCTATGTCCATAGTTGTAGTACTTCCATTCAGCTGTAATTGAGGTGACTCCCAATGATGGCTGTTCTGTAGCTTAGGTGTAAATTTTATTTGTCATGAGAGGAGGCAAGCACAGTGCATCCTTACTCCACTATCTTGACGGGAAAAGATACCTGAAGTATTTTAATTTTTATTCGATCTGTGGGTTATTTTAGGTGTGTGATATTTAATTTCTAAACATTGAAAATGTTCTAGACGTTGAATTATTTACTTCTGATTAAATTCCACTGTAATCAGGCAATATACCTCATAAGATTTCACAAGTGTTGTCAAGGATATGAAAAAACAGAAATCTTTGTGCAGTGTTGGTGGGATTGCAAATTGGTGCAGCTGCTCTGGAAAACAGTGGGAGGATTTTGAAAATAATTATAAAACTATCATATGAGAGTGACATTGGAAACATGGCGAAGTGAGAGACATCCCCAGAACTCTGCCCTTGAAACAACAATGAACCGAACATCTAAAATTCAACAAAAAACACCCAAATTGCACATTACCACATCTGAGCATGAGATCTGCACATAAGAGCTACCACAGGTCAGAACCTCCAGAGTCCGGCAGTAGACTGGGAGCCTCTTGCAGCCAGAGCTACCTGCAGGAGGAGAGGGAAGTGTGAAGGGGCAGCATGTTACCTTAACAGCCCTCCTGACATAGCTGTGAGTTCCAACCAGCCTGCACCAGTACCCTGGGTTCAGGGCATAAAGCAGAGAATTGGGGATGGCAGACAGAAGGGACGACATAGGAAAACAGTTGATTATTACCAGCCCTGGTTGCAAAATGTGAGACTGAGCCCCAGCCCCCATTTCCCAACCCAGAGGGCTCCTCCCCGCCCTATCTTCCAACCAAACACTGCGGAGCCCAAGGGGAATCTGAGCAAACACTACCGAAGCTGTCGCTAATACTAACAGGGACCGAGACTGAAGGTAGTGAGTGTGATTGAATATCAATAAGGAAAACAATGCATTATTAAGACTATAGAAAGCAGGGATCTAAGAGGATAGATGTCACTGACTAGAAAGCAATAAAAAAAGCCTTCTTTGCAACAGGCTAAAGAGATACCTTTATATGATAAATCTTCTTCTGGAAAAAAAAGCAAAATAAACTTCCATTAATGCCCAGGGGGAGAAATAGTCTATTAAACACCATGAACAACCAAGGTGAAAAGGCATCTCAGAAAGAAAGAGAAAAATCTCCAGAAAATAAGCTTACAGACATAGAAATATGTGACATAAATGAAAGAATTCAGGATTGTACTTCTGAAAAAACTCACTAAGATCCAAAACAATTAATAACAACAATTTCAGGAATTAAAAAAAAAAACTAGATATGCAGAATAGGTTTTTAGCAAGGATACTGAACCTCTCAAAAAGAACTAAATAGAATTGGAGATGAAGAACACGCTGAAAAATGAAATAGCAAGCTTGGGAAATGCAGTTAACCAAATGGAGGAAAGAATCAGTGATATTGAAGACAGACATCTACAAATAAATCAGAAGGAAAAAGAGAGAGACAGAAGAATGAAAAATAGTGAAAGAGAAATACAAGAATGAGCTGATACTATCAGGAGAGGAAACATAAGAATAATGGGCTTTCTCAAAGGGGATGAAAAGTTGCAGGTATTAGAAAGCACTTTCAGTCAAATAGTTGATGAGAATTTCTCAAATTTAAGAAATGAGCTGGAGCTTAGAATTCAAGAAGTCAACAGAAAACCCAGTTATCTGAAACCAAAAAGACCTTCAGCAAAACACATTGTATTAAAATTATCAAAAATCAATGACAAAGACAGAATTTTCAGGGCAGCCAGGGAAAAGAAGAAGATAACCTATAAAGGAAAACCTATTAGATTATCATAGTACTTTTCAGCACAAACTATACAAGCCAGAAAGGAGTGAAACCAAATATTCAAACTATTAAATGAAAGAAACTACTAGCCAAGAATAATGCATCCAGCTTAGCTCTCCTTTAGAAATGAAGGAGAAATTAGGATGTTTCCAGACTTACAAAAATTGAGGAAATTCTCCACTATAAGGACAACATTACAGGAAATACTGAAAGATGTCAGCACACCTAAAACAAAATGACCAAAAAAATGTGTCATTAGGAGTAAGTCAACTAGCAGGCTGATGATAGATGCGGAGGAGTGCGAACTTTACTAAGAACAAGGCTTTATAAGCATAAACAGTAAAGAGAGATTTGCTATAGCAAGATAGCAATGAATGTTCAGCATATATAATGTCAAAGTGAGATAATGATTTAAAAGGAGAGGATTCAAAGATCCAAATTCACAAAGGTGAACGGAGAGAGGGTACATGCAGAAGAAAATGGATGACTATATATCTCACCATGATTTACATATTAGTAATGGTGACCTCATGCCAAAGATTCAGAACTGAAGTATACAATATAAAACAAGAAGAACCAGAAGAAAAACCCACAAAAGCCAACCAAAATAAAGAAAACAGAAGCACAAGAACAAAGAAGTAATAGAAACAACGAGCTATCAGAAAGCAAAAGATAAAATGGCTATAAGAATACCTCATATTTCAATAATCAGCCTAAATGTAAATGGACTGAATTCACCAATAAAAAGGCTCAGAGTAGCAGATTGGATCAAAAAAGAAAACCCAACCATATGTTGCATCCAGGAAACACATCTCAGCTCCAAAGACAAATATAGACTCAAAGTGAAAGGGTGAAAAATGATATTTCAAGCATAGGGCATTCAGAGAAAAGTGAGAGTAGT
>CM053505.1:69534296-69744949 GCA_028627145.1 Eidolon dupreanum
CAATAATCAGCCTAAATGTAAATGGACTGAATTCACCAATAAAAAGGCTCAGAGTAGCAGATTGGATCAAAAAAGAAAACCCAACCATATGTTGCATCCAGGAAACACATCTCAGCTCCAAAGACAAATATAGACTCAAAGTGAAAGGGTGAAAAATGATATTTCAAGCATAGGGCATTCAGAGAAAAGTGAGAGTAGTGCTGCTAATATCGGATGAAATAGACTTCAAAATAAAAAAAAAGTAAAGAAAGATACTGAGGGACATTTCCTAATGGTAAAGGGAATCATGCACCAAGAAGACATAACACTTATTAATATTTATGCTCCCAATCAGGGAGCCCCGAAATATGTAAAGCAATTACAAACAGAACTAAGGCAAGAAACAGAGTGAAACACTATCATAATAGGGGACCTAAATACCCCACTGTCAAATATAGACTGGTTATACAAACAGAAAATCAATAAGGAAATCACACCCTTAAATGACACATTAGACCAACTTGACATAATTGACATTTACAGAGTCGTTCATCCCAAAACAGCTGCTTATACATTCTACTCAAGTGCACATGGAACATTATCAAGGATTGTTCACATACTGGGACACAGAGATAGCCTCAGGAAGTATAAGAGAGTTGAAATCATACCAACTGATCATAATACTTTGAAACTAGACATCAACTGTAGAAAGAAAGCAGAAAGAACTACAAATACATAGAGATTAAACAACATGCTACTGAGGAATGACTGGGTCAGAGAAGAAATAAAAAGTGAGATCAAGAGATGCATAGAAACAAATGAAAATGATAGTACAACATATCAAAACTTTTGGGACATGGCAAAAGCGGTCATAAGGGAAAAGTTCATGTCATTACAGGCCTATCTCCAAAAACAAGGAGTCTAAATAAACAACCTAATGCTTTATCTGAAAAAACTAGAAAAGGAAAAACAAATGAAGCTTGAAGTCAGCAGAGGAAAGAAAGAATAAAAATTAGAACAGAATTAAATGTAATTGAAACAAAAAAAAATAGAAAAAGTAAATGCAACAAAGATCTGGTTCTTTGAGAAAGTTAATAAAATTGACTAGTCTAGTGGCTAGACTCAGTAAAGAAAAAAGAGAAAGGATACAAATAAACAAAATCAGGGATGAAAGAGGGGAATTGATGACACTGCAGAAATACAAAGGGTCATACAAGAATATTATGAAAAAGTATATAACACCAAATTTAATAACTTGAATAAATAAACCAGTGCTTAGAAAGATACAACCTTCCTAGACTGAATGAAGAAGAACTGGAAAAATCTAAATAGACCGATCAGCAATATGGAAACAAACAATCTTCAAAAACTTACCAAAAAGTGATGTTGAGAATCTTTTCATACATTTCTTGGCCATTTGTATGTCCTCTAGGGAGAAGTGTCTGTTAAGATCCTGTGCCAAATTTTGATTGGATCATTTGTTTTTTGTTGTTATTGAGTTGTATGAGTTCTTTATATATTTTGGATATTAGACCCTTATCAGAGGCGTTGATTGCAAATACATTTTTCCATTCAGATGGTCGTCTTTTTACCTTGTTGACAGTTTCTTTTGCTGTACAGAAACTTTTTAGTTTGATGTAGTCCCATTCATTTATTTTTGCTTTTACTTCCCTGGCCTTTGATGTCATATTCATAAAATCCTCCTTAAGTCTGAAGATCTTGTGTTTAGTTCCTATATCTTTTTCTATGCATTTTATTGTTTCAGATCTTATATTCAGATCCTTAATCCATTTTGAGTTAATTTTGGTATATAGTGATTAACCATCTATTTCATTCATTTGCAGGTGACTTCCAAGTTTTCCCAGCACTATTTATTGAAAAGGCTTTCCTTTCTTCACTGTAAGTTTTTGGCTTTTTTGTCAAAAATTATCTGCCTATATAAACATGGGTTTATTTCTGGACTCTCGATTCTGTTCCACTGATCTATGTGTCTGTTTTTCTGCAAAAACCATACCATTCTGATTGTTGTTGCTTTGTAGTATAATTTGAAGTTGGGGAGAGTGATACCTCCAGCCTCGTTCTTTTTTCTCAGATGTCTTTGGTGATCTAGGGTCTTTTGTGCTTTCATACAAATCTGATTATTTTTTTGTTCTATTTCTTTTTAAAAATGTCAGTGAGATTTTGATGGGGATTGCATTAAATTTGTATATTGCTTTAGGGATTAAGGTCATTTTAACTATGTTGATTCTTCCAATCCAAGAACATGGAATATCTTTCCATTTCTTTGTATCTTCTTCTATTTCTTTTAATAAGGTCTTATAGTTTTCATTATAGAGGTCTTTCACATGTTTTGCTAGATTTATTCCAAGGCATTTTCTTTTTGTTGCAATTGCATGAATTATTTTAAAACTAGAATCTATATGACTTATAAGGTGCTTCCACTGCTAATATCATCATCTATCCTAGTAGTTTTGAAAAAAAAATCCCTACTGCCCTAATATGGCCAGATCATATCTAATGTATTCCCAAAGGAAGAATATGGTTGATGAATCAGAATGTTGTCAGTTGTTCCAGTCCTTCAACTGAGTATTCAAAGCTGTCTGTAGCACTTTATCCACAATGGTGAGAGGAAATCATTGATGGACAATACAGTATAATTGGAGAATAAGCAAAATATTCAACCTGCTAATGTGTTTTGGTCACCTCATTCAATGATATCCAAACTGGAAATAGTAGAATAAATGTAATAATAAAGGAACTGAAATCCAATGTAAGTGAAGATACAGAAATTATCTGGCTTCTTGAAGGTAGCACACATTTCCAGGTCTACATAAATTGGTTCCCAGCCTGAGAGAATGGCTTATGGACTATGAAAGACAGGTATAGATGCTGAAAGTCATGGAGAAATTTAGAAGGCTGAGAAATAGTTAATAAATTTTCTCATAGATGGTTGTCTATCATCACTCACCAAAATTAACTCAAAATGGATTAAGTACCTGAATATAAGACTTGAAACTATAAATTGCATAGGAGAAAACAGGAACTAAACTCAAGGACCTTGGATCTAAAGAGAATTTTATGAATTTGACTCAAAGGCCAGGGAAGTAAAAACAAAAATAAATGAATGGGACTACATCAAACTAAAAAGCTTCTGTACAGCAAAAGAAACTGTTAACAAGGTAAGGAGACAACCATCTGAATGGAAAAATATATTTGCAAGCAACACCTTCAATAAGGGCCTAATATCCAAAATATACAAAGAACTCGTATAACTCAGGAACAGCAAAATACAGATGATCCGATCAAAAAATGGGCAGAGGACCTGAACAGACACTTCTCCCTAGAGGACATACAAATGGCCAACAAATATATGAAAAGATGCTCAACATCACTAGTTATTCGAGAATTGCAAATCAAAACCACAATGAGATACCATCTTGCACCTGTTAAATAGCTATAATCAACAAGACAAGTAATAACAAATGTTGGGGAGGATGTAGAGAAAAAGGAACCCTCATACACAGCTGGTGTGACTGCAAATTGGTAAAGCCATTATGAAAAACATTATGGAGGTTCCTCAAAAAACAGAGTTGATCTACCATATTATCCAGCAATTCCTCTGCTGTGTATTTACTCAAAAGGCTTGAAAATCCATATTTGAAAAGATATTTACACACCAATGTTCATAGCAGCATTATTCACAGTAGCCAGTACAGAAAGCAACCGAAGTGTCCTACAATAGATGATTGGATAAAGAAGTGGTGGTACATATATACAATGGAATATTACTCAGCCATAAAAAGAGATGAAATACTGCCATTTGTGACTATATGGATGGACTTTGAGATAATCAGGCTAAGTGAAGTTAGCCAGACAGAAAAGGTTGAAAATCACATGATATTACTTATATGTGGGATATAAACCTAAAAACAACAAATGAACAAGACAAACAAATAGACTCATGGACATGGGTAATAGACTAGAGGTTACCAGAGGGTGGGTGGATGGGAGGAGGGTTTAGGTACATGGGGTAAAAAGGTTCAAATATCTTTTGATAGAATGAAATCTAACAGTAGGGGGTAAACATACAATGTAAATATATATATTTACATTATATATATATATAGGAAATTCAATAAGTTTCAGCAGTACATTTTAACAGAAATGTACTGCTGAAACTTATCGGATTTCATTAACCAATGTCAGTATAAAGAAATTAATTAATTAAAAAACTATCATATGACCCAGCGATTCCACTTCTGGTCATTTATCAAATATTTTTACTTAATGATATATATTTCATCACTTAGCATATTGTCTAGCTTGATAAACATTCTATGTGAAGTTAAAAAGTTATTTTTTGATGTTACTTGAGTGTAGTATTTTAGGAATGCCATGTAGGTCCAATTTGTTGATAGTGTTGTTTACATCTGTGTTTTAGTAGTTTTTGTGATTTCTCTCAGTTAACAATGGGTGCATTATCTCTAATTGATATTGTTAATTTCTTAATTGCTCCTTTGCTTCTGTCAGTTTTCACTTCATGTATTTTGAAAATCTGTTATTAGGATCATATACTTTTAGTATATTATTGTCTTCCTTTAAAGTACCTTTCGTATCACTTGTAACATTTTTATATCTGGCAATTATTTTTCCTCATGATCTGTTTTGTCTGATATTAATATAGACAATGGTTTTCTTTTTGCATTGTTTTACTTTGATTCTATTTGTGTCCTTATATTTAAAGTGTAACACTTGCAGACAGATATTTGGGTTTCATATTTATATAGTTTGCTAATGAATGAATCTTACTGTGCTTCTTTCATGAATATTTAAAGTATTATTGACATGACTCATTTTAAGTCTTCCATTTGATGATTATATTTTAGTCATTTTATGTGTTTGTGTTCATCCAAGTCTTCTTTTTCTGCTTTCTTTTCAGTTAGTTTTTAGTATTTCTTTTAAGTTTTTTTTTAAATTTTTTCTTGCCATGCCCTGCTTGTATTGCATCTCTCTGTGTTGAGGTTTGAATTGTACACTAATAAAGAGCCTAGAGTGAACATGTTACTCACTGTCTTCTTTTAAGCTATGCATCCTGTGGAGCTTTTTGCCTAATGCCTGAAAACAACTGCTTTATATACTTTGTTCAGTTTTATAACTGTTTACAGTGGGAAGGTAAGTCTGATACCACTTACAACAACAGCTAGAAATGGAATGGAATTTTGCAGTTAGTTTTTTAGATTCTCCTGATGTTCTTATTTGGTCCTTTTTCTACCTCATGGCCCTCATCTTTCTTTCCCCACCCTCCCTGATATCTTGATTTTAGCTAGCATCTAACTTTCACAGTTTGTGAATAAGTAACTTAAGGTTTTGTCTGAGAAAATCTGAGGGCATAATATGTTTGAGTCATTTTCATCATCATTGGGATTCTAGAAGATTGCATAACCTCTGATCCCTAGGACTTCATCTCTGGTAGTGGAATGTATGCAAGTAAGCAATATTTATTGGATATTCATTGGTTATCTACTGTGTAGTAGCTGTTTTGAGAATATACATGTGAATGTTATCCTATACATTTCTTTCCCCTTCTCCTACTTTTATAACTGATATGAAGGAGAATGGGATTTGATGGTTAAATCAACACCTTGAACTGCCAGCATGAATCCTTTGTGGAATGGAAGTGGTAAACAAGGGAAAGGATAAAGTGAGAGCTATAAGAGTTGGGAGTTTCAGCATGAGAATTAACTCAAGAAGAGACAAAGCAGATGGAGGCAAAACATTTGGAAATGCATCAGCCACATTCATAGCTGACCTTCTCTAGAAGTCTCCCTGACCTATTACTGGGCTGAGTAAATATTTCCTGTTTTTACTTCTGATTCCTTCTTCTCTGTTTTTAATGTATACTTGAAAAGGTTTTCTGTTCATAATGTATCTTTATTGGTACAGTGTAGTTTTTAGTTTGGTACTTCATAGATTTATCAATCAATAAATTTGTCTACCAGGAATTGATTTGGGTATTACTTTTAGGTATTTCTGCCATACTGGGACTTTCATTTATTTTGATAATTTAAAACTTCTGTTAAAAATAAACTATTTAATAAGTAAACTATAAAAGCATGTTGTATGGACTCTACTTACTGAGGACTTATAGTAAACTAAAAAGAACAATAAATTGTAAATCAAGAAACTAGAATTCTGGTTCTAGCTCTATCATTAAGTGCATGACCTTTGAAAATTAACTTAATATGTAAGCTAGATGGTCCCAAAGGCCTATTCCAGCTATGAGATTCCATGTACAAGCAAGCTTTTTTTATTTTTTCATCTCTCATTTTGGGATGAAGATTGTATGTATGGCTTCTTGGTATTACTAAGAACAGAGTGTCTCAGTGGACAAACTTGTAAGCCCAACACAAACTCACTCTCTATTATCTGCTTTGTCTTAATTTTTCTGTTTCCCTTAACCCCATTATCTTCTAGTATTCTGGAATTTTGTTGTTGTCTTTCCAGGTTAGACTTTAGCCTACATTTTACAAATTTTTATTTTATATTAGTTTCAGGTATACAGTACATTGGCTAGACATTTATATAGTTTATGAAGTGATACCCCCGATTACTCTAGCACTCATCTGTTTAGCCTACTTTTTAAAAAAAGTTTTTTTATAACTTTGAGTGTATCTTGTAAAGTCAGAACTTGAGCTTTTGTATATCAGTGATTCCAAGTAGCTTTGTTATCAATAAAACAATTGCATTGACTCCTACTCTTAAGATAGCAGCTCTCAGAGATAGCAATTCACTCAACTAAGTCTACATTGCCAGTGAAGTATGAGGTAAACCATTTATCACTTTCTCTCTAGAAGCCGAAAAGATACTGTTTCAATTCCAAAATGACAGCCTTTGTCCTTAACTAAGCAAAATGGAATAATAAAATTCAGCATATAGCCAAGTAGTGTGTGTGTGTCTGTGTGTGTGTATGTGTGTTTGCAAAAGTAAAAGAGAACCTTGTGAAATTGTGTTGATGTTGTGCCTTCTTGTTGATGGGTGTGCTTTAAAAGAAAGAAAAAAAAGTATTGTTATAAGTACAGGGAGTTAATATTTTCCAATGTCACAGGTAAAATGATAAGTATAATTGCCTGACATTCAGAGTGTTTACCTCTCAGTAAACCCAATTCTACTTAAACTTTAAGTTCTTTAAAAAGTATGGTAAGCTTAGCAAATTAAGGTACTATTCAAAAAATGCCAAAAGATCCAGTTCATTCTGTCAAAAGTTCATCCCTTTATCTGGTTAGTTTGATTCTGGGACTATAAATCTTCCTACTTGAATGAGTATTTGATTATTGTGGCAATATGGAGAGGAGAGTGTGATTTTTAGGCCAACTTAATAACACAGAAACTCGAAAGTGGCAGGAATCTTAGATATCCGTTTGTACACCTTTACTTACATATAAGAAAATCTAGATCCTTAAAAATGTTTAAATAACACCCTAAATAACTATAATAAAAGAGGAGATTTGGGGGTAGGATTTAATTATAATAATGATTTTGAACATTTAATCTGTGATATTTTTCAATTTTGAGATTTAATCTGTGATATGCTCTAATTAATACTTGGCATATATTATATCATTTAATTCTTTAAAAAGATGACTTGAATTAGGTATTATTATTGTTTTTATTTTAGGGCCACCAAAACTGATGCATATGTAGGATAAGTGACTTAACCAATGTCATATAGTTAGTATGTGATAGAATTGGTATTCAAATACAGGCAGTCTGATTAGACCTAACCACTATCTTGAATTTCCTCCCAATCAATGGCTAGATTTTTGAATTTGTAAACAACAATCAAAATATAAACTATCGTGGATCTGTTCCCCAGAAAGATATACCTTCTCCCTAAATATTACTGACAAATCTCAGTAGTAAACTATATTCTTTTAGATCTTTTTTTGTGTGTCTAGGGTGGACAAAAATGTTACTTGACTCAAGTATCAATATTTATCTAATATAAGCCACTTGTTTATCATTTAATACAGAATCTGACTTTATTTATGGTGTGTTCTATATCATTATTTGCCGTGTAGTAGTGGCTAAACACTGTGGCTAAACACAGTTACTAAACACAGGCTTTGGAGTCAGACAGACGTATGTGCAAATCCTAGGTCTTCCCTTTATTAGTTTTATAACCTTGGTGGTTGAGTTACTTGGTTTTGCCTTTACCTAGTCATAATTACCTAACTCCTCTGCCCTTAGTTTTCTCATCCTGGATATGGGGATGATAATAATACCAATTGAGAATGATAATGTTATCTACTTCATAAGGTTGTTGTAAGGGTTAAGGTAAAATGATAAAGCCCTTAACACAGTGCCTACCATATAGTAAATCCTAAAAGATTTTCCTTGTTCATATTTTATTATTGTTACTATTATTATTTATTTTCTATGCACTATCATTCTTGGTTGAGGGCTTTCTTTGTCAGGTCCTTAACCAAACACATGTTTACTTTCATCCATTCTTATGATGAGTAGCATATAATTGGGAGTGGGGAGCGATTGGTTGGTTGAGTTGTAAATTCTTTAAGGAATTTGCATCTCTTGCTAAGCTTTATTCTGTTTCTAACTCTAGACCTAAACTGGATTTTGCCCTGATGATTCATGCTAAGCTGATGATTTCTAAAGCAACAGAACTGAGGGATAACTCTGTAACAAATATTTGGCATGTGTGATATTTAAAATCCCTTCTGGGTAGCTCAATAATAACATATATATTTTTGAAATCAATACTAGCCTATCTGATTCTATTATTATTTCTCTAGAACACATTCTCTTTTCTGCAGAGTAAATTTCTAAAACTGAAACTCTGATCATGTCTAACTCCCTTCTTTGAACCCTTCAAGGTTTTCTCATTGTCTTAAGACAGTAGTTCTCAAATTATGGTCTGTGAGATCCCTAGAGATCTATGAGATAAATTGCAAAGTCAAAACAATGTTCATAATATTGAGATTTTTTGCAATTTTAACTTTCATTCTTTCTTTACTGTACAGTAGAATTTTCCAGAGGTTATGTGGCATTACAATAGATTGTTGAAATTAGATGTGAGCTTCAGCCTGTTTTCTATATAAGCCATATATTGAAGAAACTTATAAAATCCTATGTTAACATGTAATAAGTTTTTAATTATTTTAAATCAGTAAATAAATATTTTTAGATTTTCCAGTTCTAATTTCTAATATTATGAGTATTGAGAGATGTAACACATAAATGGAAGCTCTTTGGGGTCCTCCACAATTTTTAAGACTATAACAGGGTCCTGAGACCTAAAAGTTTGCAAACTATTTAGAGTTCAAACTCTTTTATATGGTTAGCCATCCATTATGTTTTGGCCCCTACGTTCTATTCCAGCTTTCTCTCTCTCTCTCTGCCTCTTACCTACGTTCTAACCACACTGAGTTTTCTATTTTTCACTCTTTTACCCACAGAACACACTGTTCCTTCTGCTAGGAATCCCCTCTTCCCTTTACCTGACAAAATCTTACTCCAAATTCAAAATTAGATATTACCTCCATCATAGTTATACCTCTCTTGGGTAGTTATTCTATATGATAATTGCATAGTGTTTTGTTTCATTCCTACTAGATCATAAACTGCATATGTGCAGGCACTATGTGTTATTCACACTGTTTTTCTCCTAGAACAGTAATGCACTGAATAAGTACTTTTTGAAATGAATCAAGTTAGAGTGAACTGAACAGAAAGTTTAATAAGATCCACTTAATAAATGCAGAAGAAAGGATCCAGAAAAAATGACTTACTCTTGTCATAGAACAAATCCAAAAAGAGATATGCAATAACTGAGTTCTTCTGATTCTACCTTCAGTGATCTCTGGGTTAGGTACTCTTCTTTATCTATACAAGACAGATTGCTATCATAAATAAAGTCGTTAGCTAGTAGAATCCTGAAACTTGTAGTTTCATGGAGATAAATCTTTCAGTCCTAATACTTCTAACAGTTTGACTAAGTAAATCAACCACATTGTATAGAACAGATGTTCCTCTATACTTAGTAGTATCCAATAACAGTCAAAAAAAAAGAAAATCATAAAAAGTGGTTTAATAAGATAGTAAGTGAAAAACTTATTTTATGTATGATAACTTGTATTTGGCAAAACCAAGAATTCAATTTTGCTCACTCTTATTTTAATATCCTCAAGTGTGATCGTTAAGATCTTGTTACATATAATACTGAATGTGGTTAAAAAGAATTGGACTGAATTGATAAAATTGATAAAAATGTTAATTACCTCTCTATGTTGCGCTATTTGTATTTGATTAGGAATATATTTAATTTTCTTGGAAAAGTAGGAAAAGGATGAGAATCTAATTGAAAATAGATGTCTGAAAGTTTAAGTGGGAATTTCCCACAAATGTCACATAAGAGTTGACTTTAGAAAATAGAGGTTAAATTGAGGGATTAGAAATAAATAATTAAACTTTATGTTTAAGGTTGAAGTACACCCCGTCTTTCATCCCTAATATCTATTATCATTCTGAGTCTTGGAATAATTGTGTGATATATTGTTACACTGTGTGGATATGCACCAGTGTCATCAGTAGTCACTTGGAAGCTTATTAGAAATGACTCGCTCAGGCCTATTGTATTAGTGATATATTGCTGTGTTACAAAATACCACAAATTTAGCAGCTTCAAGCAACACTTTATTATTTCATAGTTTTTGTGGGTCAGGAATCTGGGCACAGCTTATCTGAGTCCTCTGCTCAGGATGTCAGACAGGGCTGAATCTGATTTGGGATAGGGAGTCCTTTTCCCAGGCTCACATGGTTGTCACAGGAATTCATTTCACTGTAACTGTGAAACTCATAGAAGCTTACTTCTGGATCAGCAAGAGAGTCTATGAACTTCTATCTCTGATCTCTAGAACCTCTTTGAATGAGCTCACTTGATTAGGTCAGACTCTCTCTGGATCATCTCTCTTTCATTAATTCAAAATCAATTGATTTGGGACCTTAATTACATGAGCAGAATTCCTTTACCTTTGCTACATAACAACCTAATCATGGGAGTGACATCCCATCATATGCATGGGTCCTGTTCATATTCAATGGGAGGGAATTATACCAGGCATGTCCAATAGGGGGCAGGAATCTTAGAAGCCATCTCAGAATCCAAATTAATCTGGAACATTTAGAGTTTCAGTTTTAAATACAGCCTTATAGAGATAGTTTTATAGCCTCCTATGTTATATGTCTGTAAGTCACAGTGCTAATGTCATATTTTCCTTTGTGCAGCTCAATAATACAGAAATTAAATACCTGGTAGAATATCATAAAGTATTTTCTGGAAATGCTTAATGTACCTATTTGTTAGAAAGATGCAATTATAAATGCGATTAACTCGGGTCTATATCCTCTTTCAGGAAAGGGAGGGATACATGCAATCCATGTTAAGATTGCAAAACAAGAAAATGTTTGGAATGTTGAAGAATGATTAATATTTATTTTAATTCTCAGGTTTAAATGGTCAGTTCTATCTCAAAGACTCTACAAAGTGGTGGAGAATTAGGGACAACTTTCTTATTCCTTTGAACTTGTCCTCAAGCCTCATAGATATGGAGCCTGGTACATCATGTAGCCAGCACTTCAGTTATAACTGTTTTCTTTCATTCCCCATTGTTTCCTGGCCATTTAGAACCAAAGTCCTTCCCTTTGTGTCTGGTCATGTGGTAGTAATTGTCAGTAAGTTTGTGTGTTTTGTTTAGTTCAGCCAGTGGATGGAGAACTGAGGGTTTTGGATCTTTGAGTGGGAAACAAGGAACAAAAATAAGCCCTCAATGAGAGCTGTAATTCAGGTGTATTCTTGAATAAACAAAACAGTCTTTATACTGGGAAGAGTCACTTCCTCTTATCATTATCTCCTGTACTTTATTATGTTTAAAGAACTGTATCTTTTTTCCAGCCTCAAGTTATGTTACAAAAGTCGCTTCACATAGCTTCCAGCTTTCATAATTGCCAGGAAGGTAATTGTGAAGATAAAGTCCATCTTGCCATACAAAATAGTAAGAAATAGGAAATTCAGGAAATGTGTTATGTTTATATATTTTATATATATATATATATATATATATATATATATAAAACACACACATATATATATATAACACACATATATAACACATATATATAACACATATATATATAACACATATAACACACACACACACACATATAAATATATTCCTGCTTTTAAACTTTTTAAACTTAATGTTTTGAACATTTTTCCATGTAGATAATGTCATTTTTAATGTTCATAATATTTTATACACATATTACAATTTGTACGTAACTGTTCTTCAATTATTTGAAGTTTGGGCTTTGCACTTAATATATTGTCATAGACTGCTTTGCTAAGTCCCTCTGTACAGGTCCAATAAAATAAAGACAAGTGGAAAGAATTTGGTGTGGGACCACCAGGACCACTTTTTACCATCTAATAATCTTTAGTTCACTGTTGGTCCTTAGTATGGCCATTTTGTTTTCATCACAATGGTTCCTGAATTTATATTATGGGTGGATAAAATGGATATAAAGAAAAAGTTGATTGCTGACAAAAGCAGTATCCTTACTTGTGCAGTTTCATCATCCAACATAAAACCCAGTAACATAAAGCAAAATACATTGGGCACTTTTTACCAGAAGTCAGCACATCTGTCAGGGCAGAGCTAATGCTTTAAATGGATCTCTGTAGAGGGCCTTACCAAAGCAGTTTATGACTATATATTATGTTTAAAGCCCAATTGAGAAGTCACCTTTGTGACTTTTTGATGGGAATTTAATATAAACTACTATGATCAAAGATCATGAGGGCAAAAGCAGAGAAAACTGTAGCATCATCAAATTCTAACTGTAATTCCTTATCTTAAAGCTGACATCTTGAGAAAATAAATGTGTTCTGAGAATATCTTAATGAAATTGTAGCAATTAATGGATCACTATGAAAATGCAGATATAGGCAAAAGAATTAGCTGGGCCTTGCTTGTAAAAACTGTCATGAACATTCACTTTTGTGGTTGGAGTATATGAGTTAAGAAATGTATCAGTCATCACACAGATACTCAGCATATTTGGGCCTCAACAATTAATCAGTTCCATCCAAATACACTTGGTGGATAATGTCTGATAATCTTGTACTTCCCATGATTAATCCATATTAAAGATCTCATCAGAGGCTTTTATGGTCCAAGTAATAAGGATTTAATTCAAATTAGTCAAGATATTTAGCTCCTCAATAAAAGGCCCAGTCCAAAGTCCCACTCAGGGGAGACACAGAGGAGAATGTGTCACTTGAGCATCTTTCAGTTACTCAGGCATCTTATAACTTACCTGGTGGCAGTGTGGAGAGAAAGATGTGGTGGAAGCATATATGACAAGATGAAGGCACAGTGAGGAAAGTTGTTATTTGTGCCATAGAAAAATATATACGAATTGTTAGGTAATTTCAGAAAAGGAAAGAATGAAAGAGTTGGGGACAGGAAGAGAAATGTAGCAAATAGTTCAATGTCAGCCAAGTTTGAGTCACTGTAAAGAGTAGTACAGGCAATAGAAGGATGAGAGAAAACATAGTACGTGGTTTAAGGAGTCCGTAAGCTAATGGAAAAAATAGACTTGAGCCTGACATGTGCATGTGTGAAGACACATACATGCCATAGTTGAAGTCAGAGTGTGGTAAACAAAAACTCATATCTGTTCAAGTTTCTTCTGTGAACCAGGCACTGTTCTTGACACTTTACCTATTTTCAAAACAACCCAGAGGCTTAATTTATCTATTTTCAAATCAATCCTGAGGCTTAGTTATGGTTGTCTCTATTTTCCATAGGCAGAAACTGGGTTTCAAGTAAATTAAGAATCTAGCTCAATATTATTTAGTTAATAAGTAGCATAGGAAATAATCTAAGCCCATGATCAACAGCATTTTAATAGCTATTATTTATTGAGTTCCTGCTACATGCTTAGAATTATTACTTAATATGTGTTATATTTACGTTTGTTTTATAGCAATTCTGCAAGGTATGTATTATGGCCATAATTTTACAGATCATGAAACTGGATCTGAGAGAATCATATTAACTTTCGAAGGTCTCAGCTATTATTGAAACAATTAGCATTCAAATCTTGGTCTATCTGCTTCTAAGGCCTATGTTTTTTACAATGGAACTGCTTACTTGAGAGATAAAAGGGATTAATTACGAAGATCTTGGTGGGGTTGCTTTGGGAAGGGGTAACATTTAAGATAGGTGTTTCCAATGACTACAACATCAACAGGTAGAATTGGAGTAAAATGATATTTAAGCTATGAGGACAAACAAATACATAGCAGTGCAGTGAAAGACATATTTTGAAGTATTGGTTAAAGTAGTTTGGTATAGCTAGATTGTAAGGAAACAGAAAGAATGTAGAAAAATAGCTGAACACTGGAATAACTACAGTATCATAAAAATGAGTTTTTTCTGTTTTTAATATGGAAATATTGAAGGTTTTTGAGCTTAGAATTGACACGATCAGATCTGTGCTTTTTCACATTTATTATCTTTCTCACCACTAGATTGAGAACTCCAAGACAGCAGGGATTCTTTTCTGTTCAGTTCACTACCATGCCTCTAGTGACTAGAGTAGTGCCTAGAACATAATTTGGGCTGCTGTCTATAGCATTAAAGTTTATAACCTGCATAATTTCAGTGGGTGGCATTCACATATATTACAATACAAAGAATGTACCCTAGTGTTGTGCAGTTTTATAAACATTGGACATAATAGGCACTCAGTAAATATCTTAAATGAATGATTAATTTGCTTTAGGACAGGGAGTCTGGATGGGGTTTATAGGATGCATTGCAGCAGAGAGAGAATTAGAAAACAGGGAATGTTTGGACAATTTTTAAGTAGTCTAAGCAAGACCTGAACTACCTAATTGAAAGTAGAGAAGACAAGATAGAGGCAAGACATGCTTTCCTGATTGAATTCATATGCTCTTTTATCTATTGACTATAGAAGGGGAAAGGTTATAGGTAGGGAATAGTTGAAGATAATTTAAAGATTTATAGCCTGAGTGCCTGGGAGGATGACAATGACACTGACTTAGAAAAGGAAAATAAGGAAGAAAGAAGCAAGTTTGGTGGATGGGGTAAGTGGGCAGATAATGAATTCAGAGATATGCATGTTGAATTTGAGGAGCCTGTGAAATACATATTTAGATCTATCTATTTACTGGCATTTGAATAAACTGGTCTGAGACTCAGCACAGAGATCAAGGATAAGAAGATATATTATATTATGTTGATTCTGATTCTGTGGGAGGAGCAAAGATGTGGAATAAAAAGAGGAGGCAGTTACAGGTAGCACCTCAACAAATGCCTATCAGAAAAGAGTAGACAGTAAAAGTGAAAATACAAGGACACTAAAAAAGATATGGTTGGGATACAGAAGGATAGGAGCATTAAGTGTCTCAGAAGCAGGAGAGATGGAAGTAGCAGCTGACAATTGTCGAGAAGTCAAGCAAAAGGAGAATCAAAAATAAGTCATTGGATTTATTAATTAGATGGTCATTCCTATAGAATATAAATCTGATAAGATAGGTTAGAAGCTAGATGTTAAGTTATTAAAGAGTACTATTAGGTGAGGAAATAGAGATAGCAAATGCAGATTACAAATAAAAATTTGAAAAAATTAGAAAGATGAGACTATAACTTGAAAAAGAAGCAGAGATAAGGAAATGTTTTATAGGATAGAGGAAGATTTACATGTTTATTGAATAAGGAGAAGGAATCAATGGAAATATTAAAGATAGAGATGACTGATGAAATGAAGTGCCAGAAAGACAGGAAGAGATGAGAACAAGAGCACAGTAAAAAGGTTAGTCTTGGAATGTAGAAAGGACACTTCTTTCAAGACAGGAGAGAAGGGGAAAGAATAGAGATAGAAAATATAAAATAGAGGCATGGCAATTTTCAGGAGTTCATAGTAGATAGCTTCAGTCTTCTCTATTAAGTAGACAGCAACATCTCCTAAACTATAGACTTTTATTTAGAATAAAAGCCTTAAGGTATTAAAATACAAATACCTTTAGGGTTATTTGCATTTTGACAATGTTCGGTGAATTTTATATTTATTTCATAACCTTGCTAAATTCTGCTTAAATGTATTTTTAAAAGTTTTGTTTTAGAAAGTTTAGCTTGGCAACTTTAAGCCCTTTATCAGAAAGCAGTCATATCAAAAAGCAGTATATATCAAATCCTGTGTGATGGTTGCTATGGAAACAATCAAATGTAAATTTTATATAGCACCCAGCTAAGCTATTGATCAGGTGGGAGAGAGAGAATACCAAACCATTTCACTCAGAAGAAGAAAAAAGAAACATTAGAGAGGTTGTTAGGTGAAGAGAAACCTTTGTCTGGGAAAAAGACAATTATGGTTTTCACAAATACAAATGTTGGGCATAGATGGTTGAAGCTTTATCTTCCTGCTTTAAACAAGTAAAGGTGTTGGAATTGTGAATGCTCAGTCAAATAGAAAAAATGACATGAGGCCTTAGCAGACAGAGAGCAGTAATAGATAAAAACTAAGCTCACAGAAGTGAAGGAAGGACAAGGACTGGGTCATTAAGACCAAGTGAAATTAGAGCAGAACCAATGCTTGGACTTCAAAACCAAGTAGAGCAATTACATAGAAAAGAACCAGAGAAAGTGGCAAAGCTGGAAAATAAATCTTATTTAACCAGAACAGTTAATGTAAATCTCACACACCATTGAATTTTTTATACTCTGGTGCTATAAGATATCAAATAAAAATAAGGCTATTACTATTGAGTTTTATACCAAACTGCAATTAAGGTCTATACAAAGGCAGTTAAATCTCCTATACTTGTCTATCTCTAGGTCCAGGTGATGGTAGGGTGTTTGTGGAACAGGTTGAATATAGTTAGGAAATTACGCTTGTGTCTTTCTATGTTCTTGAAATAGAATTTCTCGAAGACAGAAAAGAAATGAATTCACATTGAATGTATTAGTATAGACCAAGGTGAAAAAAAATGTCAGCAAGAAAGGGGACTGATCAGTTATATTAGTGTATATAACCCTCATAGAGGCAAATGTCCAAGGAAGTCACAGTAATTCAATCCTATATATAACTCCCCTTGTATTAAATCTATGCTCAACACACAAATTTATTTCCTTGGTGTACTGTCATTCAATTATTTGCACATTATAAAGGTCATATACAAAAGTATAAAGAATAAAATAAAAAATTGACTACCACATAAAAATTAACACTTCTAATATTTTGGTATATTCCATTCTAATTTTATGCTTTTAGAGCTAGTTAACTTTAAGTGGAAATATATTTGTCCAGATATACAGAAACACACACACACACACACACACACACACACACACACACACAAATGTTACAAAATTAGAATAATACTATGTAAATCTACATTGTGACACTTAATATTCTACAGGAAACTTTTCCAAAAAAAAATCCTCAAATATTTTTTGAGAACATGATTTTGAAAGGTACCTCAGTAGCACATAGTATGGACACATAATTTAATCAATTCCTTATTGTTGGAAAACTGGCTTACTTCCAGTTTTTTACATTTAGAAATCTTTTATTAACACCTTTGTTCATAAATCTTAGTGTAGATTTATAGAAGTAGAATTTTTAGGTCAGTATTTATGTACATTATTAAGACTTTTGATAGATATTGCCAGACTGCCTTAAAGGATAAATGTTTTGAAGTACAGGTTCTAGTTTAGAGATTATGCAAATTTTAAAGCTTTTCATTAACAGAGGTAAATTTCCCTCCAGAAACATTTTAACAATTTATACTCCAAACCAGTATGTGAAGTTCATTTTGTCCCCCACTTATATCAACTCTGGATCCCAACATGCTTTTACATGTTTATAAGTATTATAGGTAAAAAAAAAAAATGGTGTGTTTAATTAATTTTTAGATTAGGTTTTTACATGTTTATTTACTTTTTGTATTTATTTTGTGAGTGTTCTAGTCATATCTTTTGTCCAAATTTCTTTTGAGGTGTTCATTTTTGACTAATTATTTGCCAGGAATCTTTTTATACATAAAGAATGCTAACCCTTTATGTGTAATGTATGTAACAAACGTGCTTACTTCAGCAGCACATATACTAATGTATGTAACAAATATATTTTTCTTGGCTCTCACTTGCCATTCAATTTATGGGGTTTTAATACACAAAAGTTTATCATTTTCAATATAATCAAGTATATGAATCATTCTCTTTGTGCTTTTATGTTTAAAAAATCTTTTCTTATACTGCTTCTGATCATTTTTACCTATTTTTCTACTTTTACTGATTTCATTTACTATATTAAATGTTAATATACCTGGTGTACACATGTGTGTATATACACTTATCTGCAAATACTTTTTAATTATAATAAATTGGTTCATTATTTATTCTTACAAAGCCTTATTCCCTAGCCCACACTGAACTTAACTGTTAATTCAAAGAGAATTCAGAGGTTATATTACTAAATCAAATGCAATGCTTTGTTAGCAATCATTGTTATTAATTTTTTTGATGAAGAAAGAGTAATGTTTTAAGCATTTTGTTTCATAATATGCCACTTATACTGTATTATACTTTGCTTTTAGGAAATTGGTTGTGAATTTTATATAAAGCATATTGCACTATATTTTTTTTTCCAATTTAAATGATTTAAAATAGTCATGGTTAGTATTTTTACATAGAATTTCTGATTATCAGATATGGATTATTGATGTTAAATGGAAGGTGCCTGTATTTCATCAATATCACATTTATTTAAACATCCAAACTGTATCAATTTTGGGAACTCAGTATTTTATATTCATTATCTGGATGATGTGTCAATATGACACATTTTAATTATTGTTTCTTTTATAATATATTTTGGATCTGGCACTTTTTCAAACTTCTTTTTGTAATTTGTATTGCATCTTCAAATTTTAAAAAATCCAGCCATATTTTATTGTAATTAAATTAACTTACATGTTAAATGTTAAGTTAATTTGCAATTCTTCCTACTTTTTTTCTATCAAGGAATAATTAGTAATGTAAACTTGTATCTACTTTAGGAAAATTTTGAAGATTTTCTTATGTAGCCATTGCACTTTTCTTCTATTGTTAATTGTATGCATTGATTTTAATATATGTATATGTATTTATTTATACAAACATGTTTGTATAAATAAAAATGCATTATCTATGTAGTGAGATTTCATATATATAGAAAATATTAATACTCTTATTATAATAAATGGAATTTTCTTCACTATATCTTCTGACTATTTCTAGCATCTCTTGGTCCATCTCATATTTTATCTACTTGCTTCTCTAGTTTCCTCAGTAATCGTTATCTATAAATAATGATAAGTTACTTCCTTTAAATTTTTGTTTGCTTTTTCACAACTTATATTACTCAAAACTTACAGAACATTTTTTAAGTTGGAAATGGTGAATTTTATCAAATGCCTTTTGAGTAGCTATAGAAATTTTCACATTTTTTTCTGCTGTATCTTACTGATATTTTGGATATTTTGAATTATTAACTTATGCATAATAAACCACAGCTACATTCATTTGATAAATACAAATCAGTAAGATTATTTGCTAGTACTTTATAATATTTTTCATATATATTCATAAATATGATTGTTTTATAATTTTCCCTATATTTAAGTTTTGGTATGGAGATGTCTAAAGTTCATGAAATCAATTGAGAAACTTCTATTTTCATCTATAAATTAGAATAATTTCTATGCCATGGAAATTATATGTTACTTAAAATTTAGAGAAGTATCCAGGCTTGGAAACTTCTTTGATGATACTTGTTTCAAAACATTTCCATTTTTCCCCATGTATTGATCTCAGGATTTTGTCTTTTTACTAATTAACTATGGTAATTCATTTGTTTAGAGAGTTACTCATCTAACTAAGTTTTTCATATTTATATTTTTTTCTTAAAGAAATTTTTTAGAGCAGTTTTGGGTTCACACTAAGATTGAAAGGAAGGAACAGAGATTTCCCATATACCCCTTAACCCTATGGATAAATAGCCTCCCCCATTATCAACATCCCCCACCAGAGTGGTATTTTGTTACAATTGATGACTCTGTATCAACATATTATAATAGCCCCAGGTTCATATTTAACATCACTCTTGGTGTTATGCATACTCTGTGTTTAGACAAATGTATAATTATAATTGTAATATTGTACAAAGTATTTTCGCTGCCCTAAAAATACTCTGTGCTCTGCCTATTCATCTCCCTCACCACCCACATCATTGGCAAACACCGATCATTTCACTGTCTCCATAGTTATGCCTTTCCCAGAATGTCATATAGTTAAAATCATATAGTATGTAGCCTTTTCAGATTGGCTTCATTCTCTTAGTAATATGCATTTAAGTTTCCTTATGATTTTTCATGGCTTGATAGCTCATTTCTTTTTAGCACTAAATAATATTGTACCATCTGAATGTACAACAGTTTCATTATCCACATACCTTCAGAAAGACCATTTGGTTGCTTTCCAGCTTTGGTAATTATGAATAAAACTGCTACAAACATCCATGTGCAGGTTTTTGTTTGGACATGTTTTCAACTCCTTTGGTCTGTATGAAGGACTGTATTGCTGAATTATATGGTAAGGGTATGTTTAGTTTGCAAGAAACTGCCAATAGTCTTCCAAAGTGGCTGTACAATGTTTTATTTCTACCAGTAGTGAATTAGAGTTTCTGTTGTTGTGCATCTTCACCAGCATTTGATGTTGTCAGAGTTTTGGGTTTTGGCCATTGTACTAGGTATGTGATGACGCTTCATTGTTTTAATGTGTATTTCCATGATGACATATGATGTAAACATCTTTTCATATGTTTATTTGCCATCTGTATGTCATCTGTGGTGTGGTATCTGTTAAGATCTTAGGCCCATTTCCCCAAGCATTGTTGAGATATAATTAGCATATAATATAGTATAAGTTTAAGGTATATATGTGATGTTTATATATATATTTATAGTGAAATGATTACTACAATAAGTGTAGTTAACATATAGATTACTTCATATATTTACCTTTTTATTTTAATGGAAGAACACTTATGGCCTATTCTCCTAAAAGCTTTGAAGTGTATAGTATAGTATTGCTAACTATAGTCATCATGCTGTATATTATATCCCCAGAATTTATTCAACTTTTAACTGGAAGTTTGTACTCCTTGAACAACATCCCTCATTTTCTCCACCTCCACCCCTGGCCAGACTCTGACTACCACCATTCTACTTTCCATTTCTGTGAATTCAGCTTATTTTGATTCCAGATATAAGTGAGATCATATAGTATTTATCTTTCTCTGCCTTATTTCACATAGCATAACACCAAAAAGATTGATACATATTGTTGCAAACAGCAAGATTTCATTTATTTTTATGGCTAAATGATATTTTATTCAGCCATAAATATATAATAGTGCATCTATACTATATCTTGTTTATCTATTCATCTATTGATGGACACTTAGACTGTTTCCATGTCTTGGCTATTATGAATTGTACTGCAATGAATATGGGGGTGTAGATATCTCTGTGAGATTCTGATTTTATTTCCCTTAGATATATACCCAGAAATGGCATTATTGGCTCATATGGCAGTTCTATTTTTATTTTTTTGACAAAACTTCATATTATTTTCTAAAATGGGTGTACAAATTTACATTTTTACCAAAAATGTGCAAAAGTTTCCTCTTAACAGTCTCACCAACACATGGTATCTCTTGCCTTTTTTTTTATAACAGCCATTCTAACAGGTGTGAGGTGAAATTGTGGTTTTGATTTGCATTTCCCTGTTGATAACTGATGTTGAGCATCTTTTCATATACCTGTTGGTCATATGTATGTCTTTTTTGGGAAAATGTCCATTGAGGTCTTCTGTTCATTCTTTATTTTTTTTAAATTGAGTTGTATGAGTTCTTTATATATTTTTTGATGTTAACCACTTATCAGATAAGTAGCTTGCAAATATTCTTTCCCATTCTGTAGATTGCCTTTTCATTTTGTTGTTTCTTTTGCTGTGCAGAAGCTTTTTAGTTCAATATAGTCCCACTCTTTGATTTTTGCTTTTGTTGCTTGTCCCTTTTTGTGTCATATCTAAAAAAAAAAAAATGTTGCTAAGATCAATGCCAAGGAAATATTTTGCTTTCTATATTTTTTCTAGGCATTTCATAGTTTCAGGTCTTACATTTAAGTCTTTAATCCATTTTGAATGAGCTAAGTTCTCACTCACCTATTCTCACTTTCTCCATGGGTGAAATCAGACTGAGAAGTTCTGTCTTAGGGAAGGGGTTATGTGGGTAAAGTGAAACTATTTTTCTTGCCC
This sequence comes from Eidolon dupreanum, assembly GCA_028627145.1. Taxonomy (NCBI): domain Eukaryota; kingdom Metazoa; phylum Chordata; class Mammalia; order Chiroptera; family Pteropodidae; genus Eidolon; species Eidolon dupreanum. The sequence continues at coordinate 69,556,742 of CM053505.1, forward strand.
TCCCTAATGTATACAATATCGGATATCCTTTGCTCCAACAGGGTGCTGGTACTTCATTACTGGAATTCGGGACTTCCACACTTCTCTAAGGTACTCCTATTTTTCCATTTTGGTAAATTCACTATATTTATATTTTTACAATTTTAAATTATAATGCTTATATTTTAATCACCTTTCACTTTGATCAGTTTTAGTTGTGTTTATTTTTTTTTATTAAGGCCTTACAGAAGTATGTTTATTTTATACTTTTATTCCTGTTTGTAAAGCCATATGTTTTTCCTATCCTAATCAGAATAACAAATCTTTTAAAGTAAAATTTTGGTTTTCTCTATTAAGTAACTTTTAAAAGTTTGTTTCTCTTATTAAACTAAAAAGATATACTTTTTTGGTAGTATAAGAATTTTTATAGTTCATTTATAACATCAGGGTATTTTATTTGCTTTGGTTTTGCTGGAATTACTTATTAAAGAGATCTCTTTAGAACCATAGTTTGCCAATAAACAAGCATGGGGATTGTGCTTCTACCTTCTCAATATCCATTTGGTAGCATTGCCAGATCATTTCAAAAGAAATAATATATAGTAAGGGTTATATACCTGTTAACTTTTTAGCAAATTGGAATAGTATCACATGGTGCAAGTCTCTGCGTGAAATGCTTATACACAGATCCCTTCAGAATACTTCTTGATATGTAGACAGGAAAGCTTAAATTTTAGACTCTTGTTAAAAACCAGTTTAAATTAAGCAATGGCACCTTTGAATGTCCATAGAACCCCTTCTTTGATCTGTCCTTGAGAACAGGTTGTGTGGGTAATTTCCATTCTAATTTCTAGTTATTACTTTGTTTTAGTATGACTTTGCTCAACTGAGATTTAGTTGCCTACCTCCTGTAGAGGAATGGTAGCACATGGTGCTCTGGCAATCTTCCCCGTATCTACACAGGCCACACAGGCAAAGGCTTATACCAAAACTTATGTGAATCTTAGTGAATATAGTCTCTTTCTCCTGAATTGTTAAAGGATGAGAAGCCTGAGAATAGCTGCCATCTTCAACTCACTTTTCTATCTCCCTGAAAGACCGTCAGGAGGCAGTTTCTCATCACCTTCCATGTTCTGATAATGTATGGGACTTTGAGTCCTGTGCCCCTCAAAATAGAGCTATTGACTATAAAAACTTTTAGCTGCAGTCTAGAATTGGCTCCTCAGCAACATTGTAGTCACTTACCTCTTTAGTTTTGGTGTCTTGGGGAGAATCATGTGGAGCCGGCACTTTTGGCTATTATTCCTTTTGTTCTCCTCATACTTAATAAAATGTACAAAAAATCTAATGGTAGTTCCTTGTATATTTACTGATCAAATCAGTCAAGCATTGTCCTTAGCCTTGGCTTTGTGGTCACAGTGATTAAGACCTCTACAAGTCCTTTAACATTCTGAACTAAAGAATTAATATTATAATACCTACTGTATCTACACTAGAACAGTGGCTCACAATTTTTTGTATAGCATCAACCTTGGGTCTCTACTTAGTGTGGGGACAACAGGAAAAGTATCATCTGTCTCTTTATTGTCCATCAGGATATTGGGTTTGCTCTCTGTCAAGTGACAGTGCTTAAGTCAGGAACTATTGATGGTTCTGATTTCTATTTTAAAATAATAAATTCTGTAGGACATTTTACCTAAATAATTATACAGATTTAATCCCAATCAAAATCTCATTGACATTTTTTAAAGAGATAGAACAAAAATCATCAGATTTGTATGGAAGTGCAAAAGACCCCAAATTTCCAAAGCCATTCTGAGAAAAAAGAACGAGGCTGGAGGCATCACTCTGCCTGAATTTAAATTATACTACAAAGCAACAGTAATCAAAATGGCTTGGTATTGGCAGAAAAACAAACACATGGATCAGTGGGACAGAATTGAGAGTCCATAAGTAAACCTATGTTTATATGGACAAATAATTTTTGACAAATGAGCCAGAAACATACAATGGAGAAAGAAAAGCATCTTCAATAAATGGTACTGGGAAACTGGAAAGCCACCTGCATGCAAAAGAATGAAACTAGACTGTTGTCTACTACCATACACCAAAATCAACTCAAAATGAATTAAGAACCTGAATATAAGACCTGAAATAATAAATTGCATAGGAGAAAACATAGGAACTAAACTCATGGATCTTGGAGTTAAAGAGAATTTTATGAATTTGCCTTCAAAGGCAAAGGAAGTAAAAGCAAGAATAAATGAATGGGACTGCATCGAACTAAAAAGCTTCTACACAGGAAAAGAAACCATCAACAGCATAGAGAGAACCAACCAAATGAGAAAACATATTTGAAAGCCACACCTCTGAAAAGGGCCTAATATCCAAAATATACAAAGAACTCATACAACACAGCAACAACAACAACAACAACAACAACAACAACAACAATAACAAAATGATCCAATCAAAAAATTAGCTGAGGACCTGAACAGACACTTTTCCCAAGAAGACACACAAATGGCCAACAATTATATAAAAAGATGCTCAACATCGCTAGCTATTAGGGAAATGCAAATCAAAACCACAATGAGATATCATCTCTCACCTGTTAGGATAGCCGTTATCAACAGGACAAGTAATAACAAACGTTAGAGAGGATGTGGAGAAAAATGAACCCTCATACACTGCTGGTGGGACTGAAAATTGGTATAGTCACTATGGAAAACAGTATGGAAGTTCCTCAAAAAAAATTAAAAATTGATCTAACATATGGTACAGCAATCCCTTTGCTGGATATTTACCTCAGAGTCTTGAAAGTTCATATCCAAAAAGATATTTGCACACCAATGTTCATAGCAGCATTATGCGCAGTGCCAAGACATGGAAGCAACTGAAGTGTCATATGATAGATAATTGATTAAAGAAACAGTGGTACATATATATGATGAAATATTACTCAGCCATAAGAAGAGATGAAATACTGCCTTTTGCAACAACATGGAAGGACTTCGAGATAATCATGCTAAGCAAAATAAGCAAGATAGAAAAAGTTGAAAATCAAATAACATCACCGATATGTGGGATATATACCTAAAAGCAACAAACAAACAGGACAAACAGAGACTTATAGATATGGACAATAGACTAGTGGTTACCAGTGGGTAGGAGGGAGTGAGAAGGAGAAGTTAAATGGGATAAAAGGGGTCAAGTACATGGTAACAAAAAAAATCTAACTATGGGCAGTGAACATACAATGCAATGTGTATGCTTGTGTGTGTGTGTGTGTGTGTGTGTGTGTGTGTGTGTGTGTATGCCTTACTGTTGAATTGTACACCTAAAACTGGATTTCATTAACCAATGCCACCATTAAACAAACAAACAAACAAACAAACAAACAAATAAATAAATAAATGAAACAATAGATTTTGTGATTAGTGAAAATATGTCCTGGTGGGTTGTCGATTTTGGATTTTAGAGTGGTTACCAGCTTTTGCTGAATTTTCATGGAGAGCTGAGCCAGAGTCAGCATCAGATTTTACTTCACACAGAAGCCTTATCAAGCAGTATTTTATATACTTATAATAGCAATAAATTGGACTTACTAATGGCTTACTTTGTGCAAGGAACTGTGTTCAGAGCTACACATGTATTCTCTCTTTTATTCCTCTAAGAAACCTTGTAAGGAGTTACCATTTTTGTCTCAACTTTAAATATAAAGAAACTAAGATTTTCCTAAGACTAAATGACATTTGATAGTAAAGGCTTTGTCAATGCAAAAATTCTGGCCTTTGAGACAGTTTTATTTTTAAAATAATTTAAGGGAGGAAAACTTTTCCTCTACTCTTCTGAGTTTTTGGCAGAGACCCCTGTAATAAAGCAGGTTAACAAGAGAACAAGCAGAATTTTATTAACATGTATATCTCATATATACGTGAAAGATACCCAGGAAAAAATGAGTATCTCAGAGGTGGCTTAGAACTTTGGCTTAAATACTTTCTTTAGCTAAAAACAAAAGAAGAAAAGTGTGTGTGTGTGGAATGGGGAAATTATAAGAGTATCAGGAAAGATATTGTAAAGAAGAATAAGATTTGTTACTCAGATTTCGTCAGTGCCTTCTTCACTGATTTTTCTTCTCTTGATTTAGTGAGCCTTCTATTCCTTGTACAGAAGGAGACACACTTACAGTGGATATTTTCTTTAAAAATGTAAATTTTCCTTACAAAAGAGTAATTTCTACTGTTTTCAGAACTTTCCCTGTGTCTATTATTTCTTAAAATAATCTTAAGCCAAAGGCATATTTTGGGGTGTCACATTCTACTTTTCAATAACAATACTTTGATGTTCTGATTATATAAATCAATATCTATACTATTAGCTAAATATTCCAACCTTGAGAGTTCTTATACTTGCAATTTAATAAAATCATAATTTTATGCCTAGCAATGTGAGAATTAATCTTGGACTGTGATAAATTTAGAAAGAGTGATGCACGTTTGTTGTTTTCAGTTTTATATTCCACATATGAGTGAAATCATATGGTTTTCAAATTTTTGTATCTGATTTATTTTGATTAACATGATTACCTCAAAATATCAATGCTGTCGCAAATGTCAGTATTTCTTAACGAATGTCACCTCAATAATTTTAATTAAAAAAAGGAAAGAGTGATATATCTTTGTGAAGACCTGTCTTGGAATCTAGATGTCATTCCCTGGCATCATTTTAGTCTGTTCATTGATTTTGCACCTTTTCAAGTGAAGTTCTGTAAATAGTTATCACTAGTGTGTACGATCATTACAATGGTACGCTATAATATCCTTACTCAGAAGAGAAATATTGTTATAATTAATATATCATCTTTTGCAAGGAAATACAATGTGTATTCTAGAAGTAGTGCTATAATGACAATTGAAACCAACTTTTCCGATTAGCCTTCAGTTGTAGAAGACTCTTTGATGAGATCAACCTAATTTGATTTAAATTAGTTTTTATTGAAATAGCCCTTGAACATAGTGTACAGGGACCTGTGTGCCATACAGCTGCGAATTCTGGAAGACTCTGTCCTTTAGTGGTTCCCCCAAAGATTTCTGTTAGTCATCTTCCATGCAGGTCAGCACAAGTGGCATCTCCAGGCTCATATCTGCTCTTCCAGGAGGGCTTAGAAAGGGATTTTTGCCCAAATTTGCATTTTACTTTTCTCGCAGCTATTCAAGACAGTAGAGTGTTTCTGATAAATTCTCAAGCATACACATTATTTGAAGTTGAAACTTTAATTTTGATATAAACCTCAGACAAGTTGAATTAGCATATTTATTTCCTCCCTATCAAGTTTTGCCTTTCACTTGTTCACCAGACTAGCAGAAAAGACACACTATTTACACTCGCCATCCTGAGTCCCTGAGGTGTCAGTGACACATTGTACTAATCTTAAAGGGTTCATCGCCCTTTATATGAGGCTCTTGGAGAGGCATTGCTTATCCTACTGAACTATATCTCCCAACCACTTTTTCAGTTTGGATAAGAATATAGAATTTGGTATCATAGAGATGTGTCTTCTAATCTCTGCTATATCACAAGTGTGTACCTGCTTAAGTCCTTAACCTCTTAAATTCTGTTTACTAATCTGTTAAATAGGGGTAGTAATATGTTCTATTACATGTGATATTAAGTGATTATCCTAGTGCTTGGAAAGCAGTAAATAATCAAAATTGTTAGATATTAGTACTGTAACATTCTTCCTCTCCAGCATTAGAATAAAGAATACACTCAGAAGTAACAGTGGCTCAGTCAGTGTCAGTGATTCTCAATAAAAGGAAATGAGAACAAGAGGGGCAATTTGAAAAAGCCCCCAGGAAATTCTGAAATGTTATCCAGAGGAAGTGTGCTGCAACAGAGGAAAAAAATCATTGCTCCAATGGTAAAATTTCAGACATTGTGGCACTGAGATTGTTTAAACATTAGGGGCAACTAGGGAATTGCAAGGCACCCTGGAGATCATGGATATATCATTGTTTCTCAAATGTGGTCTATGGATCACTTTCATTAGACTCGCCTAGGGAACTGGTTAAAAGTGCAGATTCCTAAGGCCTTTGTCACTCCAAACCTACTGCAGTAACAGAAATTCTGTAGGGGAGGACCCAGTGTTATATATTCTCAAAAAGTGTTCCAGGTAGATTCTGTTGCACTAAGATCTGAGAACCATTGAATAGTCCATCTGTATATATTGTCTATAAGAAAGGCCAATCTAGAACCTTGGGAGGGGTAAATAAGTGATTAATTGTCCCCAATTCTAATCAGTATAGCAATAATAGTGATATACTTTGCAGAGCTCTTTACTGTAGTATAGACTGGGGGGTGGGAATTCCAGGGGAAATCACAGTAGAACATTGTATCTGGGGCGGTCCCAACCTCATGGAGACAATTTCTTCTGAGTTGCAAGTTCAATCCAATCCTTCATTCCAGTGAAGATGGTACCTGGCTTGTCTCCCTCCAAAAAACTTCAGAGAATGTTCAGTCAATTCTACCCTCTGCATATCATCTCTCCTGCTATTTGATTTATTGAGCTACTCAGTGCCTCCCCCTGAAAGTATTTTCACCTTCCCTTGCTGGGCCAAGGATTAGGCCAAATACAAACCCACAACTAATTGTAGCATCCCCTGAGGCTTTATTTCTTTTTTTTCCCTTATCCCTTTTTTTTATCACTGCCACATTCCTGGCTGCTGCCACTCTTGATTTCTCTGAAAGTGGCAAGATTTCATTTTTCTCCACAAAAACAATCAGAAGAAAAATAAATAACCATAAAATAATCAAGTAGAGTCCTAAAATTCTCTGATGGCATGTACCTGGTTTCTCTTAAGTATCCCTTAGTTTATCTCAGAAAGGTTAGTAATAAACCCTGGAGTTACTGCTTTAATTCTTCACCCTGGGTTTTGAAAGTTCTTCTTAGGAAGGTATTCGGGTTAAGAAAATTCTCCTAATCACTGATATAGCATTACTAGATCATACCCCTTACTTTTTAAAATTATGTTTGTAGCCAACTTAGGTTAATGTTTCAAAGATAGTAAACTATCACTACTTCTATTACTAATAACACCAACAGTACTATAACTGATTAACATTTATTGAGTGCTTACATTGTGCGAGGTGCTGTTCCAAGTTTTTTACCTATAGTACAGTATTTAATCCTAACAACAATAAGGCGAGCTAGGTTTTATAATTATTGCCACTTTTTAAATGAGGTTAATGAAATATAGAGGAATTACTTGTCAAAATTCATACAACTAGTAAGTAATTGAGTTTAGAACCCAAGTAGTGCACCTAAATTTTTACTCTTTTATTGCAGTCTTCCAGCAAGGAGGAAATATTTTTTTACCTCTAAGTAGTCCTGGCCAATGAACATAGCCTTTTAGAAAATATTTGTAGTACCTGATGCCTTTTGTTCATAGATTCTGTCAAATGATGAGCAGTTTATCACTCACTTAATTGTCAGTCCATAAAATTCTTAGCTATATTTTTCTTTGTAGAAGAAAATAGCACAGGGGTTTTATTATTAACAGTTTTATATTTGGAAACTGAGGCATGGAGAGCCAAGACCAAAGCTAGAATGTAAGCCAAGTTTTCAGCATTATATTGTCAGACTAGAGGTTAACAGAGAATGGATGAGGTGACAGGGTCTTACTGTAGGAATGATAAGTTTCCAGTCATGGACTATTTACTATCTAGTAATTCAGGAGACACAAGTACATCACAGTACAAATTTATGTTTCAATAGCAATTAACTTCATATCATCTCTTGAACTATTAATACTATTTATAATGTCAAGATAGTTATTCGACATTTGAAGGTGCAATTTATAAAACATTGATCTGTGCCTTAACAATCAATGCATCACTTTCTGTTGCGCATTGTTTTGTGTAGCCAATTTTTTTGTTTTTTTGTTTTTAATTTTTTTAAAAGTAGGAATTTATTTTTAGAGCATTTTTTTTTTAGTTTCACAGTAAAATTGAGGGGAAGAGATTTCCCGTATACCCCTTATCCCACGCATGCATAGCCTCTTTCATTGTCAACATCTTCCATCAGCGTGGTATATTATTACAACTGATGAGCCTACATCGACACATTATTATCACCCAACGTCCATAGTTTACCTTAGCATTCACTCTGGGAGTTGCACATTCTATGGGTTTAGATAAATGTATAGCATGCACCCAATATTATATCATACAGGGTGTTGTCTCTGCCCTAAAAATCCTCTGTGCTCCACTTATACATCCCTCCCCAAACCCTTATATCTAGTTTTTTGTAATACTTTTTGTATTTTCAAGTACAGTTGTGATACACTATTATATCATTATTTTCAGGTATATAACATAGTGATTAGACATTTATATAACTTGCAAAGTGATCACACTGATAAATCTAGTAACCATCTGACACCATACATAGTTATAACAATATTATTGACTATATCCCTTATGCTATACTTTACAACCTCATGACTATTTTGTAACTACCAAATTGTACTTCTTAATCCTTTCCCCTTTTTCACCCATTCCCCCAAACCCCCACCCATCTGGCAACCATCAAAATTTTATCTATGAGTTTGTTTATTCGTTTATTTTGTTCATTAGATTCCACATGTAAATGAAAGTATATGGCATTTGTCTTTCTCTATCTGACTTACTCTACTCAGCATAATATCTTCTAGGTCCATTCATGTTGTTGCAGATGGCAAAAAATCATTCCTTTTATGTTTGAGTAAAATTCCATTTTATATATGTACTATTTCTTTATACATTCATCCATTCATGTACATCCAGCTAGCCTCCATATCATGACTATTGTAAATAATGCTGCTATGAACATATGAATGCACATGTCCTTTCAAAGTAGTGCTTGGGTTTCTTCAGGAGAAAACACAGAAGTGGGATTACTTGTCCTTCTTTGTCTCTTGTTATACCCTTTGATTTAAAGTCTACTTTGGCTGATATGGGTATTGGTACCCTAGTTTTTTTTTTCCATTTCCATTTACATGAAATGTCTTTTTCCTTCCATTTATTTTAGGATGTAAGCCTTTTAATCTAAATTATTTTATTAATTTTTTAATGGTGACATCGGTTAATGAAATCTAATAGTTTCAGCTGTATATATTAACACTAGGACATATATATATATATATACACTGTGTTCACCTCCCATAGTTGGATTTCCTTCTGTCACCATATATTCGATGCTCTTAACACCATCTACCTACCTGCACCCACATCCCCCATATGCTCTGGTAACAACTAGTCCATTGTCCATATCTATGAGTCTCTGTCCTGTTCATTTGTTGCTTTTAGGTTTGTATCCCACATATCAGTGATATCATATGATTATGAACTTTTTCTGTTGGGCTTATTTCACTTAGCATGATTATTTCAATGTCCATCCATGTTGTCTCAAATGGCAGTATTTCATCTCTTCTTATGGCTGAGTAATATTCCATTGTATATATGTACCACTGCTTCTTTAGCCATTCATTTATCATAGGACATTTCAGTTGCTTTCATGCCTTGGACACTGTGAATAATGCTGCTTATGAACACCAGTGTGTAAATATCTTTTCAGATATGAGTTTTCAAGTCTTTGGGGTAAATACCCAGTAGAGGAATTGCTGGATCATATGGTAAATCAATTCTTAGTTTTTTGAGGAACCTCCATACTGTTTTCCATAGTGGCTATACTAATATTGCAGTTCCGCCAGCAGTATATAAGAATTCCTTTTTCTCCACATCCTCTCCAACATTTGTTATTACTTGTCCTGTTGATAACAGCTATCCTAACAGGAGAGAGATGGTATCTCATTGTGGTTTTGATTTGTATTTCCCTAATAGCTAGCAATGTTGAACATCTTTTCATATATTTTTTGGCCATTTGTATGTCTTATAGGGAGAAGTGTCTGTTCAGGTCCTCTACTCATTTTTTGATTGCATCATTTGTGTTTTTTGTTTTTATTGTGTTGTATGAGTTATTTGTGTATTTTAGGTATTAGGCCTTTATCAAAGGCATTGTTTACAAATATATTTGCCCATTTAGATGATTGTCTCTTTACCATGTATACGATTTCTTTCGCTGTGCAGGAACTTTGTAATTTAATGTAGTCCCATTCATTTATTTTTGCCTTTACCCCGCTAGCCTTTGAGGTCAAATTTATAAAATTCTCTTTAACTATACAGTCCTTGAGTTTAGTTCCTATGTTTTCTTCTTTGCATTTTATTGTTTTAGGTCTTATATTCAGGTTCTTAATCAATTTTGAGTTAATTTTGGTCTGTGGTGATAGACAAGAGTCTAATCTCATTCTTTTGCAGGTAGATTTCCAGTTTTCCCAGCACCATTTATTGAAGAGGCTTTTCTTTTTCCACTGTATGTTTTTGGATTTTTTTGTTGAAAATTATTTGCTCATATAAATACAGGTTTACATCTGGACTCTTAATTCTGTTCCACTGGTTCGTGTGTCTATTTTTCTGCCAATACTATGCCGTTTTGATTATTGTCAGTTTGTAGTATAATTTGAGGTCGAGCAGAGTGATGCCTCCAGCCTCGTTCATTTTTCTCAGGATGGCTTTGGCAATTCAGAATCTTTTGTGCTTCCATGCAAATCTGATGATTTTTTTGTTCTATCTCTTTAAAAAAATGTCGATGGGATTTTGATGAGGATTGAATTAAATCTGTATAATGCTTTAGATAATAAGGTCATTTCAACTATACTGATACTTCCAATCTAAGAACATGGAATATCTTTCCATTTTTTTTTCTTTTTCAATTTCTTTTAAAAAGGTTTAATACTTTTCATTATATAGGTCCTTCACATGTTTCAAAAAAATTTAATGAAAGCTATTTTATTCTTTTTATTGCAATTGCAAAAAAAATATTTTTTCCACTTCTTTTTCTAACACTTCATTATTAGATATAGGAAAACTATGAATTATCGAATGTTGATCTTGTATCCAGAAACTTTACTATATTTGCTTATTGTTTCTAGTAGTATTCTTGTGAAGTCTTTAGGGTTTTCTATATAGAGAATCATGCCATCCACAAGTAGTGACAGTTTGACTTCTTCATTTGCTATGTGGATGACTTTTATATTTTTCTCTTGCCTGATTGCACTCGCTAGGACCTCCAATGTTATATTCAATAACAGTGGCAATAGTGGACAGCCTTGCCTTGTTCTTGATCTTAGAGGAAAGATTTTTAGTTTTTCACCATTAAAAATAATGTTGGCTGAGGATTTGTTATATATGGCTTTTATTATATTAAGGTACTTTCCAACGCTACAGATTTTGTTAAGAATTTTGATTATAAATGGATGCTGTATCTTGTCAAAGGCTTTTCCTACACCTACTGATATGATCATATGATTCTTATTTTTTAATTTGTTTATGTACTATATCACATTATTCAATTTGTGAATGTTGAACCAGTCCTGTGCCCCTGGGATGAAGCCCACTTGATCGTAGTGTGTAATCTTTTGAATATGTTGCTGTATTTGGTTCACTAGTATCTTCTTTATGATTTTTGCATGTGTGTTCATGAGAAATATTGGTCTGTTGTTTTCTTTTTCTGTGTTATCCTTACCAGGTATTAATATCAGGGTAATATTGACCTCATAAAATGAATTGGGAAGTATTGCCTTCTCTTTGATTTTTTTGAAGAGTTTGAGGAGAATAGGTACTAAATCTTCTTTGACTGTTTGGTAGAATTCACTGTTGAAGCCATCTGCTCCTGGTCTTTTACTTTTTCGTAGGTTTTTGATGATTGTTTCAATTTCCATACTGCTGATCAGTCTATTTAGATTTTCCAGTTCTTTTTTATTTAGTCTAGGAGGATGATATTTTTCTAAGTATTGGTCCATTTATTCTAGGTTATTAAATTTGATGTTATATATTTTTTCACAGCATTCTTGTATGATCTTTGTATTTCTGTGGTGTCTGCTGTTATTTCCCTTCATTCATCACTGATTTTGTTTATGTGTATCCTTTCACTTTTTTCTTTAGTGATTCTAGCCAGGGGATTGTCAATTTCATTAACCTTCTCAAAGAACCAGCCCTTTGTTGCATTTATTTTTTCTATTGTTTTGTTTGTTTGTTTGTTTTCAATTTCACTTACTTCTGCTCTAATTTTGATTATTTCTTTCCTTCTGCTGACTTTAAGCTTCATTTGTTTTTCTTTTTGTTGTTTTTTTAAATGTGATGCATTAAGTTTTTTATTTGGTCTCTTTCTTGTTTTTGAAGATAGGCCTGTAATTATATGAACTTTTCTCTTATGACTGCCTTTGCCATGTCCCAAAAGTTCTGATATGTTGTACTATCATTATCATTTCTTCCTATGTATCACTTGATCACTCTTTTTATTTCTTCTTTGACCCAGTTATTCTTCAGTAGTATGTTGTTTAATCTCCATGTATTTATTGACTTTCCCTCTTTCTTTTCACAGTTGATCTCTAGTTTCAAAGCATTATGATCAATGAATATGATTGGTTTGATTACAACCTTCTTATATTTGTTGAGGTATCTCTGTGTCCCAGTATGTTGTCTATCCTTGAGAATATTCCATGTGTACTAGAGAAGAATGTGTAAGCAGCTGTTTTGGGATGAAAGGCTCTGTGAATGTCAATTATATCCAGTTGGTCTAATGTGTTATTTAAGGATGTTATTTCCTTATTGATTTTCTATTTTAATGATCTGTCCAAATCTGACAGTGGGGTAGTTAAGTCCCCTACTCCAATAGTGTTTTGGTTTGTTTCTTACTTTAGTTCTGTTAGTAATTGTTTTATATATTTTGGTCTGCCTGATTTGGATCATAGATATTAGTAAGTGTTATATCTTCTTGTTGCATGATTCCCATTATCATTATAATTTATCCCTTATTATCTCTCTTTACCTTTTTTTTATTTTGAAGTCTATTTTATCTGATATTAGTACTGCTACTCCTGCTTTTTTCTGAATGTCATTTTCCTGAAATGTCATTTTCCGCCCTTTCGCTTTGAGTCTATATTTGTCTTTGGTACTGAGATATGTCTCCTGGAGGCAGCATATTGTCGAGTTTTGTTGTTTGATACAATCTGCTACTCTGTGCCTTTTTATTGGTGAGTTCGGTCCATTTATATTTGGGATGATTATTGAAATATGAGATCTTCTTATAGCCATTTTATCTTTTGCTTTTTGGTAGGTCGGTGTTTCCATTGCTTCCTTGCCTTTGTGTGTCTATTTTCTTTATTTTGTTTGGCTTTTGTGGGTTTTCTCTCTGGTCCTTCTTGTTTTGTGTTATATATTTTAGTTCTGAATCTTTGGCATCTGGTTATCATTACAAATATGTAAAGAATAGTTATATATATATATATATATATATATATATATATATATATATATATACAGTTGTCCATTTTCTTCTGTATGTGCCTTATCTTTATCCCCCTTTGCAAATATGGCTCTTTGAATCCTCCCCTTTTCAGTCATTGTTGTCTAAGTTTGTCCATATGTATGCTCTACTTTTATTCCAATCTTGCCATAGCAAATCTCTTCTTATTGTTTAAGTTTATAATGCCCTGTTCTTAGTAAGGGTTGCACTGCTTCATCTATTAGTCTGCTAGTCATTTTACTCCTAATTAACATTTTTTTGTCATTTTGTTTTACGTGAACTGACCCCTCTCAATATTTCCTGTAATGCAGGCCTCACAATGGATAATTCCTTCAATTTTTGTGTGTCTGGAAAGGCCTTTTTTTTTCTCCTTCATATCTAAAGGAGAGCCTTGCTGGATACATTATTCTTGGCTGATAGTTCCTCTTATTTATTGATTGAAAATTTGATTCCACTCCTTTCTGGCTTGTAAGATTTGTGCTGAGAAGTAAGACGATATAATGGGTTTTACTTTATAGGTTACTGACTTCTTTTCCTTGGCTGCCCTGAGAATTCTGTCTTTGTCATTGATTTTTGATAATTTTAATACAGTGTGTCTTGTTGGAGGCCTTTTTGGGTTGAGGAAATTAGGTTTTCTGTTGACTTCTTGAATTCCAAATTCAGCTCATTCCTTAGATTTGGAAATTCTCAACGATTCATCGAAAATGCTTCTAGTCCCACTTTTTCCTCGCCTTTGATAATGCCCATTATTCTTATGTTTCCTCTCCTGATGCTATCAACTAGTTCTTGTATTTCTCTTTCATTATTTTTCATTCTTTCGTTTCTTTCTCCTTCCTTCTGATTTATTTCTAGATTTCTGTTTTCGATATCACTGATCTTCTCCATTTGGTTGAATCTATTTCTCAAACTTTCCATTTCCTTTTTAACCTGTTTTAGTGCATTCTTCATCTCTAGAAGTTCTATTTGGTTCTTTTTGAGGGTTTCAATCTTCTTGCTCTGCTCATCTAGGTGTTTTTTCAATTCCTGAAATTGTTGATATGACTTGTTTCGGAACTCACTGAGTTTTTTCAGAAGTACCATCCTGAATTCTATTTCATTTAAGTTGCATATTTCTATGTCTGTAACCTTATTTTCTAGAAAATTTTCTCTTTCTTTCTGAGATTCCTTGAGGCCTTGGTTGTTTATTGTGTTTAATGTAGTAATTTCCACCTGGGCATTAATGGAAGTATATTCTACTTTTTTATCCAGAATGAAGATTTATTATATAAAGGTCTCTCTAGCCCTTTGCAAAGAAGGCATTTTTCTTTTGGTTTCCAGTGGATGGCGTCTAAATCATTTGGATCTCTTCTTTATATAAAACTTTAATAATGCTTTTTCCCCCTTATAGATGTTTATTCACACTCACTACCCTCAGTCTCTGTCTCTGTCAGTGTTAGCAACCTTTTCCTTAGTGTTTGCTCTGATTCCCATGGGGCTCCACAGTGTTCGGCCTCGGAGGGTATGGGGATAAGTACGCTCGTGGTTGGGGGTATTAGGACTGAAGCTCAGCCTCAGTTTTGCAGCCACAGCTGGTAAAAATCAACTGTTGTTTCTCTGCTTTCCTGCTCTCCACCATCCCCCCTTCTCTGCTTTATGTCCTGATGGCTGGGCACTGCTGCCGGCCACATGGAACTCACAACTCTCCCAGGCTGGGCTGTTCAGGAAATTCACTGCACCTTCTCCACTACCACCTTTTCCTACAGAGAGCTCTGGCTATGAGAGGCAGCTTCTTTGTTTCTCCTTGTCCATTACCTGACATTTGAGATTCTGACCTGTGGTAGCTCTTATGTGCAGATCTCACTCTGAGACATGCTGCTGTGCAGTTTGGGTGTTTTTTATTTAGTTTTAGATATTCAGCTTATTGTTGTTTCAAGGGGAGAGATCTGGAGATATCTCTCACTCCACCATGTTTTTGACATCATAAATTTATTCTTTTATGCTACCTCGTTTATGGTACTTTTTATGGCAGCCCTAAGGGAATTAATACATTATTTTCCTTGAATTCTAAATACAATGTGGTGATATTTAATAAAGTGCTAGTAGATTAATTTAGCTTTTTAAATTAAGTTCCTGAAATATATTTTTTTTAAATTTGATTCCAATAATGATGAATGGAGAACATAAAGAAATAAGTGTAATCCCTGGAATGCTACATTAAAGGAGTGACATGACCATACAGGAGAGAGATAGAGATTATTAGAGGCTAATATTTCAACTTACATGAGGCTTTGAACAAATGTTATGATCATAAAGATTTTAGAGCTAAGATGTCCAACCATTCCATTTTTCCCAGTACTGTGTATCTTCCCATGACATGAGACTTTCAGTGCTAAAACTGGGTAATTCCCATTCAAACCAGGATTAGTTTAAATTCTCCCGCTTGAGGCATACTAGGTAAAATTATAAATAACAAGAGAAATCACAATTATTTACCTCTTACATGATTCCTACAATCTCTGTCAATGAAAATTATTTTCACATGGAAAATGAATGAAAGGTTTTAATTTCAATTAAGGTGTAGTTTTTTAAATCTTAGTTTCTATTTCTTGAATTTTTCCTTTTACCTTAATTTTACATGTTATTGGAAATTTTGGATGTCATTGTAAGCCCTCTTCAAAGGTGGCTGCTTTCCTTTCCAAGGTGTCCCTAGAGTCCCCTCCAGGATTGGGATCTGCCTCTACTAGCAAGAAATATACAGGGCCTTTTGAAAAAACCCCTAGGCTTCTGGAGAGTAATACCAGAATCTTTACGTGTTGGTATGCATGGCAGTGAGCAACTCCCAAGAAGCCTCCATAGGATTTTGCATTTATCAAGGAACTGGTGTACCTCTTGAAGATTCTTAGGAGACACTGGCACCAGATGTTCAGGACATTTATATTCATTAATTTGTTAGAAACATCATGCCAGAGATTGGACCCATAATATCCTAACAGGTCAGTGTACAAAGAGCAACAGTAATAAGTGAAGTGGTGACACAGAGACCATAAGCCTCTGTTGTATTTTCCCTATGGTGGTACCATTGGTTTCTGGTTGCAAGGCTATTTTACTCTTCTGGTCTATGACACACAGTCTGGACATGAGCCACTGATTCAGTAGTTACTGGTGGAAGTTTCTTTTCCTCTTCACCTACAAGGATCATTTCCTATGGCCTTTAACCCAGAGCCTCTTCTTGGGTAGTGACAATAGCTTTGCTATCCAATCTATTCTTTTAGTTCTCTTTGGCCTCGAGGCATGGAGGACACATATGTTACTAGTTAATTAAGGCTTTTATAATTATAGTCTAATTGTCTTGTCAGATCAGATGGCCCTGATCACACTGCTCTAGGGAGATAATTGAATTATGGCAGCTGTGACTATTTGAATTGGGTACCTCAGGACACACATGACAGATACAATATGTGCAAGCACATAGTGCAACATATCCCTAGCAAGTGGTGCTCCTTTGCCAAATGGTGTTACCCAACTAAGTTAGATGGTTAGATTTAAGCAAGTTGCAGGTAAAGGCCCATCACTGGGGTAATTGCAAGGGCAGTCATGAAATCTTGCTCACTATGTCAATTGTTATGTGCTGATTTCAGCCTGTCAACCATTGTTTTGGTTGTACTGGCCCTTGTGGGTTTTATTATGATTGCAAGATGCCCTCAGCAATAACCATTATGAAATTTAAAAAAAATAGACGTTTATTACTAACATAACATGGAAATTACACAGCACATTTGGTGGTACACAATGAAGTGGGAGAGAGAGAGGGAAGGGAGACAGAGAGTGAAGGGTAGCATGAAGCAAGCAGGAGAGATATCATATGCTTGACAACATGGGCTTGGGATTCTGTTTATATTGGGATCAAGAGTGAGGGCCTAGGGTTTCATGGGCTCATTATTTATTGGTGAATTTGAAACTTAAGAGCAGGAATTTAAAACATGGGAAAAGAAAAAAACAAGTGGTTCAAATGGTCAGTTATTGAAATTAACTAAGATCTCTAAAACAAAGAAGACTTGTTGCAGGGAGGTGATCCTGTTTTTTTTTTTTTTTTAATTTAGTCTTATGACTGGATGTGTGTTTATTTGAGATAGCAATCTTTTTGCAGATGACTCTTTGAATAGGATGCCTGTGTAATCAAAGCTTAGGTCAGTCATTTACATTGTAAAAAAGAAAGATTTATATTACAGGGGCTCAATTATTTTCTGTCTGTACTTTTTTCTGGGTTTCATACCTGGCCAGTGTTCCAACCTGTACTGTGGTTTGAATCTAAGTCTCTCCATTCCTTTGAAAAGTCTTCAAAACTCACCTATTTTTGTATTGTGGAAGTTTGCAAAGAGTAGTTTTCAGATGCTCTCACCATACACACATGCACACACAAATGTACCTTTGTGAAGGGATAGATATTTTAATTAGCTTGCCTGTGGTGGTCATTTCACTGTGTATAGCAAAACATCATGTTGTACACATTAAACAAATATAATTTATTAAAAAAATAAAATCACTTCTTCCAAGAAGTTTCTCTTGATTAAGCTTACTCTAATCACGCATTTCATATCCCTGGGTTCTTACATACCTTACTCAATAAGTATATTAATTATTACTACTATGTTTAAAGTTGTCCTTGTGGGTTTGGTTCACCATCCATATGATACTAACCAGAATTATGTAGCTGATAAGAAATAAGATGTGGGTTGACATAAGAGAGGATAATTTTCTCTGCTCACTTTCATTTTACCTAGTACTTGCTCTTAATTACTTCCTCCCAAGAGAAGAGGTAGGAAGTGTAACCTCTCTCAGAGTGCAACAAGGATGAAGGCCCAGTGTTCTTTCCTGTATACTATGTTGTTGATGACTGACCAATTTTCTGGCCTGATCTTTTGAACTGTTTAGGATTTGTTTTTGCAAGACTGCTTTGTCACACATGGAGGGTCCTCCCCTGATATATATTTCAGTTTCCAGGGTTAAATGAATGAAATCTTAGGACATTGACAAATACAGTGTCACTTAACTGCCCTAAAGACTACTGTCACTATCTACCTTTTTTAGCATGTCACATTGAAGCCTTAATCTCTTATGTTTGCAATGTAAAGGTTTTTATGAACATGTTTAATGGACGTAAAGGTTTCAGTATCCCCTTCATTGTAAATTGGGTAGTGTAAAATTAGAAATAAGCCAAAAGTATCTTAGTTTTTAAAAGACAATAGTGAGCCTGACACTCATGCTGAACCAAATTATAGAATGATTTATTATAAACATAGTTTATCAGCTACTAAGTACCATGATCATGTCAATATAACATAATACCCTTTGATATCAGAGAAATTCACTAAACAAGATAATTTAGACCATCAATGAGATTTGAGTCGATATTTGACTAGGTATGGAATGAGATAAATGTGGAAAAAATAGAGAAATGTTTCTAGTTATTAGTACAATTAGCAGAATTATTAGCTGCTTGAATGGCCACAGCCAAAGGAATTGATTAATAGACTACTCTTCTAAAGAGAGATTCCCAGTGAGGAATCTTTTCTCACCCTGATTCTTCCAACAGTTTACTAAAGGTTTCTGTGTTGTGTAGAAGACATACCTTAAAATCCATGTGTATGAAATAATTTGGAAGATAGTAAATATATTAAATGACAGAATCAAGATATGATCTGAATATACTAGAGTAATGGTCAAATCTAACAAGATAATTTAACATGGATGAATACCAGGTTATATATTTACATCCAGAAAAACAATTGTATATGTATTCTTTTGGGGAAATATAACAGCTACTATGAATAAGAAACTTACATCTTTTTGATGCTGGACAGGGCAAATTTTTCTGAATAGCCCTGCTTCAAGATAAAGAGTCCTTGACTGTGTACAGGAAAGAATCCAAGCACATGCCAGAGTTAGTCAAAAGGAAAGTTTATTAGAAAAGGGATAACACTCCATAGACAGAATATGGTCTCCTCTCAGAGACAAAGAGTAAGTGAGCTTGAGAGAGACTCAGAGAGACAGAGAGGGAGGGAGGGGGAAGAGAGACAGAGGCAGAGAGACAACGAGAGGAACAGAGACAAAGACCCCAAGTGTTCAGGGAATTCACTTTATTATTTTTAGTTTCCATGAATTACATTTTTAAGAATTTGTTTACCTATTTTTCTTTAATGGTATGTATGTACAGTGTGAAAATTAAGGGTATGTAGAGAGAAAGGCAAGCTAGCCTTTGATCACAGGTTCCCTATGGTTTTAGCCTTAGGAAGCGAATGATTGTGTTTTTGCGTAGAGCATGACTTAAAGATTCTGTTTTCCTTTTGTTGTGTGGTAAATGGTTTCTTAGTAATCCCAGCAGGAATCTTCCTCTGTTCTGCAAGCTTCCCTTTCTTTGTCTGGAAGCAACACATTTTAAGGTCTGAATATAGCTTGATTTAACATTTAGTTCTCTTGCCACCTTCCTACATTATTTTTACTGGTTAGTATCTGTCAGTACTGCTAAGGAAGCTAGTGGGACCCTAAGCTATAACAACAGGAATTTAGAGTGTGGATGGGGTGAGGTGATAGTCCCATATCACATAGTCTTTCATGCTTAACAGACCACATCTAGAGTATTGTGTTAAATTCTTGGCCCTGCAAGTGAATCTTTACTTCTCATTCTATACCATAAAGGCAACAGTTACAATTCTACCAAAAAAAATCAATGATTCCCAAATCTATATTTCTGGACAGAAACTTTCTCTGGTTCTCACATCCACATTTTTTCTATTTCCAACTGCTTTCTATACTTCTCTAAATCATTGTTCTCTTAGCATCTCAAATTCAAGACTTCAAATATCAAAGTCATCATTCCCTCCCCATATGTCACCATCTACTACTTTACCAGTGCCCACAAAATAAAACCTGTTTTTCCATGAGCATTTTTAATTTCTGATAATGGTACCCACCTGCTTTAACCCTATTCCAAAACCTGGGAATTATCCTTGATTCATTTTACCTCATCTCATACACCCAATGTCATTCACCATTTCCTGCCATTTCCACTATCACAGCCCTTTACTTGCTCCATCTCTACCTGTCACTGGAACACCCAAGGTGCTTAGATATCACATGTTAAGCTGTCTGTGAACCTTCCCCCTTCTGCCCATTCTCCCCTCTCTCTTTAAGGTAGATTTGGACACTCCTTACACTATGTCCTTAAAGAATCCTGTTCATAAATTTGTTATAACACTTTTTCAGAGAGCTTTTTAAATATTTGCCACTTTTAGACTAAGAGTCTCCTGAGGGGTGAGGAATTTTATACTGATCTTTAGTGTCATTTCACTTAACACAGTGCCTGACACATAGAGGGTATAAAAATCAATATTTGGTAGTGCATGAAATGATTTGAAACCATATTTTATAAGAGATAGTTGAAAGAACTGAAATATTAAAGATAAAAATCTCAAGAATGCCCTACTGTCTTCAGATATTTTGAAGGGTTGACATATGAAAGAGGGATTTAACTTGATTTTAGTAGCCACTAAGTCTAGGATGAATAGAAAAAAGTGTCAAGAGAAACAAATTTGCTTACTTTGAGAAATGGTTTACTGAATGATCAATCCAAACATCAACTGAGTTGTCTTTTATGTAGTAACAGTTTCCTGCTACTTGAAAGTACCCAGTTATAAGATGGATGACTGCTTGTGAAGGACATTGCAGAAAACATTTCCACATCAAATGTATGGCTGAAATTGATGATCTTAAAAAAGTTCTTATCCATTTTGGAAGTTTTAATCATCATGTTTCAAAATTCCATGTATTATCAGTTGGGCACATGCTTTTAAATCAGTAAACCATAGTCATGGGATCTTGGTCTCAGAAAAATGTAAAAATATAACCAGGTTTACCATATTTAACAAATAAACATACTGGATGCCCAGTTAAATTTGAATTTTAGATTTAAAATAAATAATTTTAGTATATTTATACCATATAATATTTGGGATGTACATGTACTTAAAAAATTCTTGTTTTCCAAAATTCAAATTTAATTAGTTATCCTGAATTTTATCTGGTGGTGCTATCTGTAATGTCATGCACAAATATTCGACTGCTACTATCATTAATAATGATGTGGGGGGTGGGTTTTTAATGTTGTGTCATACAGGAAATGTCATAATTCTCATGTTTCTGTGTAAATAAGCCGTTTCATTTTTAGCTCATATTCTAGAAGAATCTGACTTTTTTATTAAAAGTGGTTTATAATATACTGCTATCACCACAGTGTCAGGAGAATGTTCAGCCTGCAGAAATTGAAGATAAAGTGCATGTTGATTAAAGAGAACCAGAACTGCAGCATCATACAGCTATAGGCAGTGCATTTGAGCATACACAGAGGCAAAGCTTCCCTTAGAAATAAATAGATGAACTCAACGCTAAACTTTTGTAGCCTGAGAAAGTGTATACATGGAAGCTAAGTTGGTAATAAAAGCCTTGAAGAAAGAAATGAATAGTCCAGTATACACTGGATACTACAAGACATTTTATATGCAAAGGGTTAATCATCTCAATATATAAAGAGCATCCCCAAATAAATAAGAAATAGTAAGCTAATAGAAAAGTAGACCCAGAATATGAACACAGTGTGCAAAAAAATTAAATACATATGGCCTTTGTATTCAATTTATTCTTATTCACTCATAATAAGAGAGATGCTAATTAAAGTTATGTTGAGATACCATTTATGATTTTTCAGATTGAAATAAATCCAAAGGCTAGGGAGTCTATGGCAAAGCAAAATAGGTGCTTTCACATATTACTGATGGGAGTACAAAATGGCACAATCAGTATGAAGCCCCATCTGGTAAAATCTCTCGATATTCAAATGCATTCACTTTTACAAAATTAATCTATAAATATACTCTCATAATGTACAAAGTGAAATATGTATCGATAAATGTACCTGCTTAGTAATTGCAGCATTGTTGATAATACTAAGAGTAATGTAAATGTCTTCCGGTAGAGGGCTGACTCAGTAAATCGTAGTGTTTCCATAATATGGACTATTATGTAGCTATAAAAAAAAATGAATGAAAAATCTCTGGATTTACTGATAAAGATCTGTAGATATATAATTAAATGAGAAAAATGAAGAAAATTATGTTTACTATGTAGCCATTTTTATTAAAAGGGAAGTGTAATAAAAATAATTGTTGATACCTGTGTTTTATGTTCCTAAAAAAAAAAAACACCAGTTACACAGGAATCTATAAAGAACATTTATCTGTGTAGAAGTGTAAAAATTGGGAAGAGACAAAAAAAGTATGAGAGGGAGTCTTTTCACTGCATATATTTTTATATTTAATTTTTGCATCATGTGAGTGATTGTTTTCAAAAATGTTACAGAAAGAATTATCTGATCGTTATCTTTGGTTGAGTAATACATTTTTTTTTATATAAAAAACTCTTCTTACCATAACCCCATGGACCTATCCATTTAAAAACAGAGATAGTATTTTGGGCTAGATTGTTGCAGTACCAGTGGTATTTGCCAACATTGAAAACTCACCTTTTAATCTTATACATCTTAATATCCACAACATGAATGTATTAGTGTGACGCTTTAATTTTCTGCTTTGTAACATTATCATTTCCCCTTGTATGGGTCCCTGTTCACCTGATTTCATTGCCTTAATTTTTCAATAAGCATCATTTAAAAATGTCTCTTGTTTTTCTATCTAACCTCACCTCTTCCTGCTCCATTTTCCTGTACTTTCATTCGCACATTCTGTCTCTATTAATCTACCTCTTTTAGTAGGAGTGTGTACATATACTTGCAAACATGCACATGTGTGTGGAACTGTGCATGCTTATCTCTTGGTTCTTCTGTGAATCATTCTAGGAGGTATCAGCCTTCTCAAACTTTCATTATCTCTTTTATTTTCCCAAATCCCTTCCAGTGAATAAATGCCTATAAACTTATATTACTTTTATAACTTCCTACATATATGAAATGATAGACTGGTGGCTTGGAAAAAGAGTATGCACTGTTGAAAAGAAGACTATTTTGTCTTTCTTATACTCTGTGGGGTCAGGGTAGGAACCAGTAGATGGTGATAACATAAATGATAACATGAATCCTGATTCTGTTACAATTGGTTCATGATGTAGGGCAACTTTGAGTTTACAGATTGGCCCATCAGATAAAGTAAGTACTGAAAGTGACCAAACAGGGGCTGTGACAATATTAGATGGACAGTAGATTGATGTTAGCTCTTCAGTGGGCTTTTGCCTGAGCCAAAGATGTTTAAATTAGGAACAGTTTTAGCCATGGAATTTCTGGCACTGGCCTATAGGTAGGGGCCACATATTGTGAAGACAAGTAAAAAAAAGCATAGTGTCTTTTCTTTTTTAAAAAAATGTCTTTAATATTCACTTAAGTTGGTGCCTATGTGAAAGAACAATCTTATTGATCTCATCTTTCTTTCTTCTTTTGATTCAAGAGAGCAAAAAAAAAAAAAAAAAAAGAGAACCCTCAGTGGGGGCTATTGACCTATCATTTATTGGCATAACTCAGAATTACTAGAAGCAGTATTAAATGGGTAATGAGAGGAAGAGGTTGAGTTATTGTAACAGGGTACCTGTGAATGTCCAATCAGTGTTGATGGAGCTGAGAGTACAACTAGTGGGTAAAGGCGTGGCATACCAGGTCACAGTACAGGCTAAAGATGGATTCAGTGTTTCAATCAGGTGGAGAGGATCCAGTTGACGAAATACTGAGTAGGAAAGCAGTCCCCAGCCATAGTGGCACCAGGAACCAGTGCTCCTATGAGAATTTGATCCCTGATGATCTGAGGTGGAGCTAACGCGGAGACACTAGCGCTGGGGAACAGCTGCAAATACAGATTAAGTTTCACTCACTAGTCCACTCACATACCTCCTGCTGTGCAGCCCAGTTCCTGACAGGCCATGGACAGATACTGGTACATGGCCTGGAGTTTACGTATCCCTTGAGTAGGATGTGTAGAAGGTAGGTGAGTAGTATTCATCATCTGCAAGATCTGCGCATAAGGAGAGATTGTAGCTTAGAAAGGAAATGCAGAGCATTAGTTCCCTCTCCCTCACAACTTCCCATGCAGCCACTGTGTTGGGTATGCAGCTCTGGGAAAGCTCCTGACTTATAAGGGGATCAGGGTACCAAGCAAGTTAATTGAGTGATAAAGGATAATAGTAACAACAGGTAACATTTAGCATGTATTTGTTAAGACATTCTGTTAAATGCATTAAATGTGTCTTATTTAATCTTCCCAATGACCCTATGAGGCATATATAATTATTATCCTGATTCTAAAGTTCTAAAAATTGAAGTTCAAGGAAACTTAGCTATTTGTACAAACTCTCATAGCAAGTCAGTGATAGAGTTGGGATATAAACCATAAAATATGATTCTAGACCCCAAACTTTTAAACTTTAAGAACCAAAGCAAAAACTATGGACTCAGTACTAGGGTGGCAATGGCAAGGGAAAGTTGCAATTTGGGAGCAAGCTAGGCACCTAGGAGTATTTAGGCATTAAAGCACAGGCATACCTGACAGCCATGTAGAACTCGAAAACAATTTAGGGGACCTTAACTTGTGACTGGAATTCAGCCCGGGGTTGGTGCCTTACTTCTAAGCCCCATTGTCTGGTTATGGTTGAGATTACAGATATACTGTCTCAGTCAGGAGCTAGGACATACCTGGGCCTCATGGAAGCACCCTGAAAACTCAGCTTTGAGGACCAGAGGGAAGCAGAGGCAATGTTATGAGGTCAGAAGTCAAGCTTTTCCAGTCTAGTACTCACAAAGGAAGGAGGCCAGAAGTAGTGTCAAGCATGGGGGAAATAGAGGAGTTTGCTCTATTTTCTTTTGTGTTGAAATCCTGTTATTTTGTATTTGTTATCCAGATTAAATAATCTTCCTTTGGATCTAGACATCTCTTCTTGAGAATGACTAGATCTCTCAGATCATCATGATACCCTTCAACAAATGACTCAGAATTTGTTCAGTTGGAGCTTTTATGATGTGAAAGGCTAGATATTAATTCTGAAAGTAAATACCACATAGAAGCTACTGGAGGGAAGTACAAACCCTTCTATTTCAGTGAAAGCACTCTACCACGGTAGATTTGTGGCCATCTAGCTTCCACCAAACAGAAATAGATGCTGAAAGGCACTGTGGCTTTTTCTTTTTGTGAATCTCTAAGGGTCACAGACATTTCAGGAAGGGATTTTGAATTATGTAATGGAACATTAATTGACATCAACCTAACTTTAAATGCTCTGTGCCTCCTCAAACATTAGCACCTTTTTGTAGATACTGATTGGATTTTCTAGCAGTGGTAAACAAACAAAAGTCATAAGTCTGCACATATAAATTTTATATGTTTGGATAAGCAATGAGTATAAAAATAAAAATTAATATGACCTGGGTCATCATATGCCTTTTTTAGGTTATGTACTATAGCACAAAGTCAGGCTAAAATCAGTACATCAGCACAATTTCAAAACCCGCAGAAATTTTATGTTGTCACTCGTTCAGCAATCAGTCAATGGGCAGACCTTGCACAGTAACTTGCTCACTAAAGATATTTGCACTTCTCACAGAGCACTGGGTCCTGCAAGTTGAGAGACAAAAAATCACTTACAATCACTATAGCCAAGGAATTCTACTTATCTTCCTTAAGATTTTTTTTAATTCTCATAGTTTGTCTTATTTGATAGTTGCCTTGAGGGTGACACTATTGATGGGTGATTTAGCCAGTTATAAAGGGAAAAACTTAGCA
Source organism: Eidolon dupreanum (assembly GCA_028627145.1). NCBI lineage: Eukaryota > Metazoa > Chordata > Mammalia > Chiroptera > Pteropodidae > Eidolon > Eidolon dupreanum. The sequence continues at coordinate 69,582,932 of CM053505.1, forward strand.
GTCATTCACTCTCCTTTTGCAGAGTTCTCTTAGTGGATATAGAAATCATGTGCATTGTGGAAGTTATTGGTCAGCTGGATGTTCTTAAGTGGGCAGGAAATAAGAAGTCACACTGATGGATGAATCAAGAAAGTCCTCCTGAAAGATCACTCACTGTCTGTGAGTAGCCAAGAAAAACTATTGTATATAATGACCTAAAATATCTACAAACATAAATCTGAAGAACTTTTCAATTATTTTACAAAAAAAAAAAAAGACCCACTGTAAAAACAGCTCACTGCTTTATTAAAACACAAAAACTTCAGATGAAGGTCCTCCTGAGCTAATCTATTTCTTCAATATGAATCCCTGATCAGATCCCAGTGCCCACCGCCCAGAGTAAAGGTGGAGTCCCTGGTTGGAAAGCAAGTTGGAGTTAAAGTGTAGTGGCGCAGTAGTCTTGCGTTTGTATTCAGACAACCCATAGTCAAATCCCAGCTCGCAATTTACTCAGCAGTGTCAATGCCTTTATCACTGCTTTCCCCTGCCCATAATTTCCATTAACTGCTAATTAAAGCTACTTTGTTATCTAAGCTAATGGTTTATTCTTCCAAAAAACTTCAAGATAAGCCCTTTGTTTTCCACTACTAATCACCTTCTTTATAGAAATTCTGGAATTATTCTTTGACCTAGGTCAATGTACTTAAACTTTAATTTTGAAAAAGGTAATAATGACAGACTAACTTATGTTTCAATGTGATGAGATTAAATACATGAAAAGAACTTACCAAATTTTTGAGGTATTCAAAAAATGGTAGTTTATTATCACCTCTTAAAATTAATAGCACTAATATTTGTATAAAAATTTTTAAAAAGTATTTTTTTTTTCTTATTGGTTGTGCTTGCCTTGACTCAAGGAATTTCCTTTTTCCTGACCTTGCGTTACTACTTGATTTTTTCTTTTTTGGTTCCAATAGTGTTTTACCACATAGGGGACATGCATACCTGAAATCGAGTAATTAAGACTTATTGCATGCACCTTTTTTAACGCTTTATATTGAAAATTACTATTTGTATAACCACTTCAAATATGTACTTATCTATACTATGTGGAAGGCTGTGCAAAGCAGTATCATATTTAGACTAGGCTTGATTTGTTTAATGGCATTAAGATGGAAATGATTGAAGGGGTCAAGACCAGGGAACTAGATGTCACCCTTAGAGTAGGCTCTGGTGAGCTAAACTGAAATTTAGATTCTAGAAATAAATTCTAGAACAAACAAAATATGGTAATTACGAGACCAGAGGGGAGTAGTTTACTACCACACTCAAAATCAGAATCCATCAGGGAACAATGAAGTAGGCAGGACAAGCATAGCAATAAGCAATCCTGGGTCTACAGAAAGTGAACAATTGAAACAGAATTAGAATAAGCATTGTCTGCTGCATGACCATATAACAGATCATGTTCTGGTTGCATGATCCTCTCACTAGCTTAGACTATATTATCAAGGGCTAGCCCCAGATGTTGAGCATGTAGAATAGTAGAAGACACAAAGATTCTGTAGCCAGATGAATCTGATTAAAACTCCAGATCTGTCACTTATTTGTTAAGTGACTTTAGACATATTATGTAATTTCTCTGAGCTTCGACTTCCTATGTCTAAAACAGAAGTTATATATATATATATATATATATATATATATATATATATATATATATATAAATGATTCATAATTGTACAGAGAACTAAAGAAGTTAAACTGTGTATGGCAATTGGTGGGAATTCTCCCATATTAATATTTAGTTAAGTTGTAAACTGGTAGTAGGCACTCCATTTTTGAGCTTTAGTTTTAAAGGTCTTTAGTTCTTGGGAAGGAAATGGCATAGGCAAAGCAGGGTTTCAGTCTTAGAACTATGGTCCTAGGGTGGTTACAAGAGAGGAAACTACTCTGGTACAGGGAAAAAATTCAAATTGGAATCCAACTGCAAGGTCTAAAGGTAGCCACTTTGTTATAAAAACAAGTTAGAAATTCAGTCATCAGAATTAGAGTACAACACAAGAATGGGATTATGAGCAAGAATAACGTAATATTGAGTCTTGTGATCCTGGTTAAAACTCCTAAAATGCCTTTTGACTTACAGGATTATGATTTGTTCTAGAAATAGAGCTGAGCTTAATGACATGTTTGTGTTGGGGGTAGGGGAGAAAGATTGGCTTTAGGTAAGGAATTGAAGGGATTCAAATACTGGAAACCAGGGAGGACAAAATATCAGTATATAAGACACTGGCCTTACGTTCTAGATCAGTGCTCTCCAGTAGAACTTTCAGTAATTATTGAAATTTCCTATATTGTGCTGGCTGGAAAATTACTGCTTGGCTATCGTCCATGGGAACATAACACTCTAACAATAAGCTTTCTGCTTCTGTACCCCCAATTGCACAACCAACCTGTGGGTTGACAGTTAGTAAAAAGAAGAAAAATATATTTGTGTGTTCAAACAGGATGAAGAATAGGGGTTTAGGGCTTAAAAACCTTGTACCTCTACATTTTGAGGCTGCTTAATTTGGAGTCTGCGTACCCCTGGCAGACCCAGCTGGCTGAATGAAGTGCTTTTCCTATAACTCACTGATTTCTGGTGGTCCATGTGTCTATTGGGGGCTGGAGGCTACAACATTTGGAGGCCCCAGAGAGATCTCAGGGAGTGGCTCTGAGATCTAGGACCAGACAGGCCTTCAGAGTGGTTGCTGTCCCTGTTACAGACTCAAAGGGGTGGCCACACTGAGACGTTCCAGGGCCTTTGAATGCTGTGACAAGGTCAACGCAATGGTCAAGGATACAAACTTCTAGGATGCACACTTTGTTCCTGATCCCACCAGTAGTCTCAAGGCCTCGGTGTCTGGTTAAAAAGGTAACTTTCTGTTGACCTGTCATTGGGGTTCTGTGGAGAGACGGACACAGTCATATCTCCTGGATCATGGCCAGGCCATGGGATGCTGCCTCCTGTGCCCTGTCATTGGGATCTGTCTATTGTCTTTGGTTTTGTTTAGGTTGTAGGTGGCGGACCTCTCCGGGTCCACCTACACCCCAGTAATTATTCTTGTCTAAGTGTCTGTCTTGTGTTTTCTGCATAAGCAATGGGGAGACACCCAAGTTCACAGAAGACAACCTCTAAAAAATATAGAGTAATAGTTGCTACTTGGGACACATGTATAGGTAAAAAAAAATTGTAAAGTGAGAAGGGTGTTTTTCCAAATAGGCCACTTTAGTCATAACTTACTAGAACATCTCTTCTATGTTGCATGTTCAGAAACAGAAAATACTGTATTTGGCAATTCAAATTAAAAATGCATATACATTTAACCTAACAATTGTACTCCTAAGAATTTATCCTAAAGATATTAAACAATTACCCAAAGTTTTGTGTACCAAATGTTCATTGAACATTGTTCAATAGCAGAAAAATTATAAACATTGTTAATAGCCATCTGAAAAGAACTTATTAAATACAATGGAATAATATAAAACTGCTAAAAATAAAACAATTGCTCTTTGTATACTGACATGGGAAAAGTCAGAGTAGGATATTAGATTATTAGATTCATTCATTCAGTGAACACTATTGAGCCTGCCTTTTTTCTAGGCACTGAAAATGTAACAGTGCAAAAGAAAGACAAAATCACTGTCTTCATGCAGTTTATATTATAGAGGGGGCATTGTAAGATTATATAATAAGAAACCACTGTATCAATTTAATTTGTAAAATAGAGTTTGTAACAATTGATGGTATTTTAGATTTTATGTGATAAGTTAAATAAATGAAATAATCATAAATTATAATGTATAATAAAAATCACATGAAAAAAAGCATAAGACAAGAGAACTCATAGAATGAATAGAAACCAGAAGGGCTGTTTTGGAAAAGGAAGATCTCTTTGAAGAGATCATACTGAAACTGAATTCAAAGGAATGGGAAAGGACCAGTAATGAGAATAATTCAAGAACTTTATAACTCTTTGTATAACTCTTTTTAAACAAAAACCTATATTGTTTGTACAGTTCAAGTATTATTGACCAATGAGTTATAAAAAATATAGCCCCACCATATTTGCAATTTATACTCAGCATTTATTATTATAAGATATAATAGTGATCCACTGTCTAAAGTCATGGATAAACCTAAGGGCCCATCCAGATGTTAGATTTCTTTGTGGGTTTCTACTGTGTTGATCTAAGTTTCAGGGGAACTTGAAAAAGCTGCTTCTTATGTTTTTTATATATATATATATATATTAGATTTATGATACCTGGCAGTGTAATCCATCAATAGCATGTGCTGCTTGATGAAGCTGAGCAGTTTCTTATTCTTTGAATTCTTGGCATGTGGTTGGGGTGGGGCAATACCTTCAGAAGTTTAATAAAACCTTTTTTTATCTAAGTCTTTTAACTCTCTAAGGAGACATAAATAAATTTAGAAAATAAGTATTTTTTTCTTTTTGTTTTCTACAAAGGGTGAGATTAAAATCAAGGATTTGGAAGATAGAAGTTCTTACTTTAATTATTGTGTCTCACCACTGAAAGGAATCCTTGGGAGAGAATTTTGCTGCACTCTCAGTTTGATCCAGTTTGCAGTTGTTCCTATATAGTTGCTATTCACAAAACATGGAGGTAGACTGATTTGCAAGGATCCTAGGCATGGCTCGAAAACTTTCTAGTGAATTTGATTACTCAGTTTGAGAAATAGTATCACTAACTTTCAACTGTCTATATGGGTCAGGATGTAGTATCCTTTTGGGGAAATCAACTGATATAAATGATTCTATTGTTCCTCCTCAGGTTACTAAGAGACTCAGCTCTGTGTTGCTGTCCTGCTGAGTCTTCCCAGTATATTGTTGGTCATGTTATTAAAGTAGCTCAATCCATTGCTAGAGCCAGATTATTTATCAGCAGATGATTGAGAAAGGGTGAGTAAATAAACACAAAAAACAGAAATGGTGGAAAGTGATAATATTGATGAAATTAAGTATATAGGAAAATATTTTTGTGCACGAAGAAAGCCATTGTCTGAAAACATCTTTGATTTTAGTAGACATTTGAGACCTTTCCCAGTTCAGGCTTCACCCAATCTTAGAAATCATAGATGGGGATCATGTTTTGTAACATTTTTCCCTTATTTAGTTATAATGGTGTGGTGGTAGCTATTTAATAACTGACTGAAGGGGGAGGAGTTAATGAGGCTGATTATAGCATTTGCTGATTTCTATGGTATAAACATTCCCACCATGGCTGATTTCAAGCTACTGGTATAACATTCCTGAACACAGAGTTGGGAAGAGATGTCTACAATCAGCTTTTGAGATAGATTATTATTGATTCTACCATAACATGGTGGGAGGTGACCCTGAAATTGCCACTGGTATTTAGTTCTAAATAACCTCTGTCTCAGGTTCTGCTTCTAGGGAACACAACATAATAAGCCCCCCAAACACTTTTTGCCTTCATTATTCAGAAAATTGCCCAAACTAATTGATGATATTTATTGAGGTCTTACTGTGAATCAAACACTATGCTAAGTGCTATTTTTAATTTATATTTCACATAATCCTCATAGCCACCTATGGTAGGGGTATTACTGTTATCATTTTGTAGATGAGAAGACTAAAGCTTCAACAGGTAATTTAGTTTTTCTAGTGTCACAGTTTTTAGATGGTATAGCTGTGATTCAGGAAAACATTTTTGTTTGATGTTAATGTTCCCATGTTCTATGAAGTGTTCAGGAGGCTTACGACCTGTATTTTATCAGATAGTGCTTCAATTATCTTCCTCATCATTTTTCAGGCAAATCAGCCTAGGGGCTGGTAAGTTGTCTCATTGGCTGTCCAACTGAGCTTTCCAAGTTTTCTCTTTATACACAGTATGTTAGTCCTGCTCACATGCCTTGACCTGCCTGACTGTCATGGCTCTCTCTCCATTAGAGAAGGCAAATACAATTAGACTTTTTATCACACTATTGCCATCTGCACACAGATGCCTTTTTAGCTATTAGTGATCCAAGGGCACTTTGAAAGTCAACATTCAGCTACCAGAGAGATGTTTGAGTATTGTGATGCTCTGTACAAATTCTATGATGTCTGAATATGCAAATTAAAAAGGTGAGCTTCTACCATACCCTTATTAAGAAGCCAGGAGAAGCATTTCCTCTGCTTTATTGTCCAGAAGAAAAACAACAACTGTATATATAGAAACTACTTTTTCTCTCTAGCTCCCTAACAACCCTTTTGTTTTCTCTCCCTCTTTTCCATCAAACTTATTTTAACTTTATGAAAATCTCTTAATTTTTTGACCAAGAGCTCTGCATTTCATCAAGAGTGATCTTGTTGATGGTGCTTTATCAAAAAGTGACTGGTTTGACCTTCAAGAATGAGTCAAAATCATTTTGTTTAAGAACATATCAATAAGCAATACACCCAGGTCTTGTATGTTTAATAGCATCTATCAAACATTTTCCCTTAAGGATTTGCTGACCTTCCATAAGGTGTTCTCTGAAACATACAGGTTCTATTCATCACATTGATCAAGAAGATTGACATCTACTCATTTCACTAACTGACAAATTAGGTCAACAATTAGTAGAAGCAGCAGTGAGGTTTTTAAATTTACCCTATTGTATTGCATTAAGAACAGTCTCAGGTTACCTTTTAAATGCCAGAATATTATATTTATGTGCCTTCCTTTGGTATCAATGAGAAGAAAAGAATCTGTGGCACCATCTTGAAGTTATCTTTGTTTTAGTCTGAGGGATCAGTAAATAAATAGGTTAGTTGATTCTGCGGTATTGAATATTTAATATTAAAATACATTTTAATGAATTAGTCATTGAATTATTATGTATTTATAATATGGAAAAATGTAATGAGAATTTTACAGGTTGCAATTCTTAATTTAACAAAGATAGTTTATGAGAATGGATTTTCTTAAGAATATAGATTTTTCTGTTTCAGATTAATTTTAAACCTTTGGGTAGAAAAATTTTAATTCCTGAAAAAATGTACTCTTCTTTTTCTGAGGGAAGGAAAAGATATTTAAGATACTGGCATAAACTTTTAAAATTGAAACTGTAAAATCTTCCTGAATATCTAATGAACTATTTTATTATATGTAACAGTTAAATTAATTTGAATAAATTCTACTGATGTTTGAAATTAGAAAAGGAATCTGTCACAAATAGAAGCATGTCCTCAACCCATATTTGGAAGTTTTTGATTAATAGTTTATAAAGTTTTATAAGATTTACTGTACTGTCTGCAAGGTATATCAATAATTTCAACTAGAATGTCTGAAGAAGAAAAATAACATCTTTGATTTCTGAATCAAGACAAATAACATCATCAAAACCTGCACTGGCTGCACAAATATCGCTTTATTTCATTGACTAAAATTTTCACACTGTAGGGAACAAGCATCATAAGACTTCTCAGTAGTACTATGCTTTTCAAATATTTTAATCTTTTTAAAGTATTCTAAAGCTGTACAGCTCTCTGACCTCTCCATCACTGAGATGAAACTTGCAGATGCACCAAAAGAATGAATACATGGTGTGCTGGAGGAGTTTGAATATTGAAGGGCCTTACTAAATAAAAAGGCATTTTATGAGTCCACTCTAATTTAGCTGAAAGGGTAATTAATTTTATCTCAAATTCTATATAAATATAGTGAATTTCTACTTAATATCATTTTTCTAGAGGTCCTTCCAAAGCAAATTGGGAATATGCAGTGTAAATTTTCATACTCAGATTAAAGCTTTTGTATTAAATTATATCAAATTTCCTGTCCAAGACTAGTCTTTCAACTGTTTACACCATCCATTATTGAAACTTTGAGACTATCATTTTCATATCCTTTTGCAGTACTCTTCCAAATTCCTTTATTTCCCAACTGCATGTAAAGATGTCTTTCTCAAAAATGTCTTGAAAAAACAGGCAAAATATTAGACTAGGCAACTTTTTCTTAGAAATGTTGGGAGTGAATTGACATTTTTCCACTATAACCAAAATCATGAGTCATTGTGTCAGAGACTATGCAAAACTTTGACTTTAATTTTGCAAAGCTAACATTAAATAGAGTATCATATAGACTCCTGAGGTACATCAGAACCACCTGAGAGATGTTTTTAAAATGCAGGTTCCTGGACCCCAAATTCCAGGGGATTCTTTTTCCTTAGAGATAAATTGGAGCTCAGATATTTTTGTATTTAAAAACCACTACATTTTGAGAAACACTAAGATATTGTTTATAAAGCCCCATCGCTGTAATTTTCACCACGTAACTATCCATTCTTTTTGCTCATATTGTTGCCTAGTCAACTGGAAGCCAGCTTAAATACAGCCTCCTCCATAAAGCCTTCCATGAATCCTAGAGATTAAAGCTCTAGCACTGTGATAGAATGGAATGCCAGGCTTCCATTGAAAAGGCAAAGGTAGGTGGTCATAAGTACACACTGGAGTATTAGATATTGGGAGGGAGTATCTTAGCTGGATCTGGAGATTTATTCTGAGATTTTGCATTTTAGATTGTGCAATAAAGTTGAGATTGTTATAAGGGTTACAGCCTGGATCAACTGATAACAAACACTGCCTCTGAGTGGTTGGAGCATTAAAATCCAACCAAATCCATTTTCATGTCTGGGGAGGAGGTTTAGAAGACCCTTTTGGGAAGTGTATGAAGGAAACAAAATGACTACCCATTAGACAAAATGTGTGCGCAATGAGGAGGGTGTAGGTAGCACTTAATGATTTGGCTTAGATACACTACACAGAAAACAGGCAAGTTTCTATATTCCTAATAATATCTGTATTATATGCGTGCATACTTTCCAGTATTCAGCAAACTGCTTCTCACTGAGATGTTGCCATCCCTACCTCCTGAAGTTTATCTTTAATATTTTAAAAAACAAATAATATATATATATTTAAAAGGATTTTAAAATATAAATATTTTAAAATATATTTTTATAATATATATTTAAATATATATTATATAAATAATATATATATAAAATATGTATATATAAATATTTTATATAGGAAATACATATGTAAAATACTTAAAATATATAATATATATATTTTTAAAATATATATATTTTAAAATATTTTAAATATATTTATTTATATTTAATATTATATTATATTATCTTTATATATAATATATTTTTATATTTGTATATATTTATATATTATATTTATTTATATATATTTAAAATCCTTTTAAAATGCTTTTCTACCACTGTTTGGTAACTTTCTGTGCATGAAATAACTTTCCATAATAGTCCATGTGACTGAGACCAGTGGCTGATGACTGCATGTTAGGAGGTCAAAAACCTTGACAAAATCTTTAATTCCTCAAAGAGGGAAATAAATGAAAAGTTTTCTGGAAGTATAACAAAAATAATAACTATTATTATCTAATACCTCTATTTTTTCTAATAGAAGGAGGCTGTTCTAAATATTGGCTATAAAATGCATATATTAAGTCAGATTAGGGTCTCTATAATGTTCTTCCCAATATAGCCAATCTACTGAGGGACCTAAAATATTTGTAGGAAACTTCTATGTATAGATTATAACATTTAAGAATGATATACATCTTATAGCTGAAATAGATAAATTTGAGTATCTTTTATTTAGCAGCCAATATTTGCCATAAAGTCTTTTCTAAAATTATGTGAATCATTATCATAACCATTTATCTGTTTAAAGATGTTGATGGTTATTATTCTCCTGGTATCATTATAATAGTTTCCTTTTGAGTATTATTAAGTTGTGGTGTCAATGTTGTTAGACTTTCCTAAATTTCTTTCTTTAGCTTAATTTCATGGATATTAGAGTCTTGTGAAGAAAAAAGAAGTTTGAAAAACACTCACAGATTAAAAGTCTTGTCAAAGGGAAAAATGGAAAACAGTAAATTCTCTGATATATTTTCAGTTCCAAACTGAATTCTATACTCATCTTTTGTACCTAGGTCTCATTTACAATTCTTGCAAGTTACAGATGTTTGTCATATCAGGTTATTGCTTTCCTTTTTTAGATTTTTAAGAAGTAAACACAGATTAGAGTAAGATTTTTAGCTCTGAGCTGCTCATTTTTATGTCTGTAATTCAATCTCTCAAAACTTATGATTTTCTCCGCTGAATGGATGATTAGTCCTTTTACTCTCCCTACAACTTTCTTTCAGAATAGCTGGTTCTCTTAAAGCCTAGCTACTTTTCCATCTGCTTGCATCATTTTGGATAACTCAAGAAAGGAAAAAAATTAGAGAACATAATTATGATGTGCAAAAGTAAGATATATTTGGTTCACTTTCCTGTCCATTTCCTCTTACATATTTTTGGAGATGCCTCTTTCTAACCCTGTCTTCCTACCAGGTGCCTATTCTGGTTTTCATTCATACTCGTATTTGCCTGGTAATCCCTCCTCATTCTATTTAATTTATACCTATACGTATGATATCATATCTTCTCTCCTAAGATGATACGGCTCTTGAAAGTAGAAATCAGACAATATTTATTTTTGAACACTCTCAAAGCACAATGTGCATAGTAGAAACTCAGTGTATTTATTAAAAGAGTGAATGGATTAATTAATACAAAATATTTTAGGGTGTGTCCCTGAACAAGAACACTGATATTTTAATAAGTAGTATGAGTTGACCGGACTACTCAGGTCCAAAGGAACACATTTTTTGACCGCAGCTCTATATGATGCCTCTAAAGTACACTTTAGAGGCAGCACCTACTTATTAGCCTACCTCTAGTAATCACTGTATAGATGAGCACAATCAATAGCTCAGCTTCATAAATGACTTCTTGCAGTGTTACAGGGATTTACAATCTATGAAATCAAAGAAACTTTGTCAAGTATTCATGCCTAATGACCAAACATATTAATTTTAAAGCTATTTCCCAAATGAAGGAAAGATTATTATGATTTTAAAGAGCAATATTGGCTTTTCCTCAATGGACAGTCTTAAGTCTTTAAATTTCTAGGAATTATACAATTATGTTGTAGAGAGTTAATTCACTTGAATTTAAATAAACTGATGTTCTCAAACCAAAGCATAAAACATGTTTCCCTATCAAAGATTCATGATAGGCATTTCCTACCTCGATTCCTCTTTAAAAAACATCTTCACTGTGCTACACCTGCATGCTCTGTGGTGATGAATTATTTTTGAGGATTGCTTTTCCTGTGCAGAAGAAAATCAATCATCTTATGTCTCATTATCAATTCATCACTTATTATTTTCTGGATGCAGTGTTGAGGGAGTATTCGGTCAAACTCATTAGCATTTATCATTTAGTACAATTTGTTTGTTTGAGCAAGTACAACTGAATAGATGGGTCTGAAGTATCTTAGTGTGGCCCAGACAGCTCTTCTTTTGCTTTTTCTGACAGTGTCCTGTAGACAAAGCCTTATAAAAAGTTTGTTTGAAAAAGATTTCAAGAGAAAAAGAGAACCTGAGTTTTCATGGTCATATGAGATAAAAGAAACTTCACCTTGGAGACTTCTAAGTAAGATAGACTTTCAGATGGATGGATCAAAGGAAATAAATTTAACAAACTTGTGTGCTTGGCATAGCAATAATCTAACTCAATGTTTCTTTTGTATGTCTAGACTGAAGATCTCATGGATTAAGTGTTTTTCTAAGAGATGTAATTGTTATATTTAAGACATTTCTTCTAACAACCATATGAAAAAGACCAGTTTGTTTCATACCACCAACCTATGGAAATAAAAAGAAATTACATTGATCATATTTTTAAATAATGGGTCACAATAATTATTCATGGTTCCCTAATCTGTATGTTATTAGTAAGGGAAAAAAACTGAATAAAAAATGCCCAAATAAAATGTCTTATGAAGTTAATCCATTTGTCAAATATATATGGTCACAAAGAAAATAGAAAACTATATTCACACACCATGAAAATCTTGGTTTAGAATTTTGAATAGCTAGCTTGACAGGGAAATTATGCACCCAAATATTTTCACTTAAAGGAGTACTGGAAACCTGTTACAGATGTGGTCTGTCACACAAGTTTCTACTATTTCTTCCCATTCTGCCAACATTCATTAGAACTCTTACTCAGATCCTGTGCTGGTAGTCTCATTTTCTTTAATTTACTTCTTTTCTTCTCTATTATCAGATACCCTTTCTCAACCGCTTTGGCTGTTACATCCCTGGCTAAAAGCTTGGTTTCATCCTTACCAGTGAAATCTCATTCTTTTCATATGACAAATAAAGAGATACAGTCCCTCCCTCATTCCTGCTCAGCTATGAGAATCTTATCCCTATGAAGGAATCAGTCATTTTGTGGCACTTACTTAGCAACCAAAAGAAAAAAAAAACTTTTGGGTCAAATTTCTGTTTTGGTGGGTGTTTTTGTCTACACAATAGGAATGGTTGATTCAGTTGGCTGGAATCCTGGAGATTGCCATCAACTTGCTGTAAAAGGCTAGCTAGCCAACCCGTATTTGGAGAAGGGTGGATATTTCAGGTCTCTCTTCTCCATACCAACCCTGTCAAGGTGAGCTTGGGAGCCAGACATATTTATAAATTAGGCCTAACAACAAGTAGACAGCCTTAACAGAAGTCCAAGCTACATGAAAGTAGATAAAATAGTTTTCTCTGCCATACCAAAACTGAAGTCCTCTTGTTTGAATGAATTCTGTCTCTCTTTCCTCTATTCTCTCCTATCTTCTCCCTTCCCTTTCTTCCCCTCTTTTTTCCATGCTCCTCTTTTCCCCCCTCTCTTCTTCTCCTATGCAGTCACTTAGACATAGGTACAATATCAGTAGAGTAAGTCATGGGGAATGTTGAAATTGAACATTTGATCATCTTATTGCCAATTGAATCAGCACTGCTAGAGTGTATTTTTCCTTTTTCAAATGATCAAGTCAGAGTTTGCTACTTAACAGCTACATCTTCCTTCTATTGTTTTTTTTTTTTTTTTTAAGTGAGCATTTAGGCAATTAAGAGACATTAAGACCTCTTTTATTTTTCTAATAATCTTTTTATCAAAATGTGGCCTTCTGACTGAACTAATATTTGCTGACAAAGAGGTAGCCAACAGTGCTTACAAAGCATAGTAAGAGGATCTTAGCTGCATCTCTAGCAGTTTGCATAGGCTCTGGGTATTAAAGCAGCTTTATGCCTATTAATGCCCTACCACTGTAATTATTAGGCTGACACAACCTCACTCTTTCTCTCTCCATCAAAAAAATAGTTTAAGAACAACTTTCTCTGCCCTTTGGAAAAGTTACAAATATTCTCATTGGTCTTAGTTTTGGCTCCAAGTTGTTGGGCATCTGTATGAAGAATAAAAATGCAGTCAATTATCTAGATTTTTCTAAACATCTAGGTGTGTAGTATATGAATAGGGTCTGCATTTCTCTATATAAAGTTAAGGAGAGGTTTAAATGAAGTCTTCATATCACACTGGCTAAGATATACTATAGTTTGCATGTTCAGGTAATTACAATAAAGGTGTAAAACTTCTGGAATTGTTTAAAAACCACCTCATGTCTCTATGTTGCATGTTTAGAAATAGCCTTTGCCAATATTAGTTCCAGCTGCTAGAATATTTTACATATTTGGCTTTTCCCCTCTCTGCATTAAATTCAAGCTCTTCGATGTAAAACTTGTTTCAACTTGAGAACAGCAATTTCCACTTTATAAAAAAGGAATGTAATGCTTCATCAAAGTTACAGATGTTTTAAAGTATCAAGATGATTTAAAAAAAAACTTTTTGAAAGGAAAAAAAGATTTGACATTATTAGGTAACCCATATGAAAATTTTAGATGCTTAAGTAAATCTGGTCAGCTCTACTTGATGAATAGTCAATGGAAATCTCTCCCCACATGCCATGCCTGACATCTAGGCTGAGTATCCTTTATTAGAAGCCCCCTGCAGGATATTAAGGCAAACCAAGTTGAGACTGTGCCTATCCATTAAACGTTATCTCCCATAAGACTTCAGAGATTCAATATTTCAAGGGATGAATCTCTTATCTGACTCCATGTGATATCTATTAGGTGTTCTTGTTCCCCAAGACACAAACTGAGTCTCTCCACCATCCTGTCATGTTGAACACCTAATTAACTACTCTGCAGGTTCCAGTTACTTTCCTATTAAATGTCATCTAGTATTTTCTAATTTGTCTTTGTGTATCCTCTATACAGTTGTGTTGGTGTTTTTCATCATTACCTGAAATGTGGATCATTAACTACAGTAGTCCCCCATATCCAAGGTTCTGTTTTTCATGGTTTCAGTTACCCATGATTAACAACAGTTTGAAAATATTAAATATAAAATTCTAGAAACATTACATAACTTTGGAGTCCAAAAAGAGTCTGCAGACTTAAGTGTGACCATGGGAAGGAAATGGTTCTGTCTTCCAGAACTGTGCCAACTTTAGCATTGTGAGATCACGGCCTTCTTAATTATCTTTAACATACAATGTACTGAGATGGTCAGAAAACTAATTATATAAATAATCTCTGAACACAATCTGACAACTTTGTATTTTCATCTAACATACTTCATACTTTGAGAATTCAACATACTGTAACAGAACTTATTTGATCCCCAAGAATGAACTGTGAACAAAATGATAGGTGAGAATTGCCACCAGTCAGGAAAGTGTTTGGAAAGTCCATGAACCAGAAGCATAACAACAACCCCTGCTCCTTCACTAATATACTTATCACACATCAAGCACTATTCTCAGAACATTATCCACATTATCTCATTTACTCCTCAGAACAACTACTGAGGAAGGTTCTAGCCCTATTTTAGAGAGGTAAAAATTTAGGCAAAGAGAAACTATATACATTTCAAGGGCCATACAGCTAATAGGTTGCAGATTTTGGATTTAAACCCAAGAATTATGGCTCTAGAATCAGACTTCTACTATGTTAAATTCACTGCTTTTATTTCCATGTGGTAAAAACGAATCTATCCAAGAAATGCTGTAACATCATTCTGTAATAGTTTTATCTTAGTTACTTCTGACAAAATGGAAATCCAGACCCTTTAGAGCTAAAGTAGAGAATCACAGAAATTTGTTATAGTGGGACAACTCCTTATTTAAAAAAAAAATTTTGTACTCAAACTCACGATTAAGGTACTTTTTTTCCTGCTAGCTATCTTTGAGAGTGTTGATGCATTTTTATACAATGTTTGCACACTCGGGTTTAAACCATTCCTGATCAGATCAATCAAAAGCTGCTTCTGGCTGCCACAAAACAGTCAATCTTTGGTCTAATGAATAACTCAAGTCCAACTATCTGTGGTTATAATAATAGCAGCTTCTGGTGAGAGCATTAAATGTTAACTTAGACACACACTAATGGAGAAGTATTAAAATATTAAATTGGGAAAAAAAGGACTATTGTAGAATATGAATCCTTACTGGAGAAGAGCTTTGTACAGGGATTTTATATAGTGTTCTCTGATTTTTTAGAGTTGCAGTAAATAGCAGGTTGAATAGGATTAAAATAATTAGCTTTCTCTTATCAGCACACTGCCTCACACTGCTTCTCTATTCTAGTTTGTTCTATTATTGCCATGTCTAATATTCAACAAGTCATTTCCTGTTATTAAAAGGAACTGACATTTTACTTTTTCTAGAATGTTCTTATTCGTATCTGAATATGATTAAGTTGAATGTTCTTCATTTTCAAAAAATTAATGAAAATTAATTTCATGACCAATTTAACATTAAATGTGTGTTAGTCAAAGAAGAGTCATACTAAAAAATTGGGTGGGGAAATTCTGTCATTCAGGTAGTTATAATTTTTGCATTTGCTGGAGAAAGTTACAGTGTTTTTCAAAGTATGTTCCTAAAATACTTGCATCAGAGTTACCTGGGTTACCAGTTGAAGGTGCAGATTTTTTGGCCACACCCAGAATTGGTGAATCAGAATTTCATAGAGTATTACTATAAATGTCAAGAGGGTTTTATGTTAAGCGAAATAAGTCAGGCAGAGAAAGACAAATACTGTATGGTTTCACTTATATATGGAATCTAAAAATTAAAAAAAAAACAGAATCATAGAAACAGAGACCAAAGGGATGGTTACTGAAAGGGAAGGGGGTGGAGGAAAAGGGAAAGGGGAATAAAGCTTCTTTCTAACCTCTTCTAAGGCATCTATTTGAACAAATATTCAATAATATTGTAATAATTTTATCCAGTGACAAATGAATGCTAAAATTAATGGAGTGATCACATCGTAAGGTATAAAAGTATTGAATCACTGTATTGTACACCTGAAAATAGTATAACCAATATAAGATTGTACACCAACTATACTTAAATTTTAAAAACTAACAACATAAATTTTAAAAACTAACTATATCTTTCATAAGATATAAGAGAGTGAAGTTCGAGAACCACTGTCTTACAACAATATAGTTATAAGTGTTCCTGCAACAGAAATATGGATGCTTCCAACTATAAGAGCCCTTAGAAGTTACCTATGTCCACTCCTGAATTTACCATTTTACCACAGGGTTTGCTAGATTTAGCAAATTCAAATACAGGGCTCACAGTTAAATTTTAATTTTAAATAAACAATTTTAAAAATTTAGCATAGATATATCCTATGCAATATTTGGAATACTTACAATAAAATATTTTTGTTCATTGAAAATTCAAGTTTAACTGGGAGTTCTGTATTTTATGAGGCAACATATGATTAGGAAATTAAGATCCAGAGAGGTGGAATTTCATTCCATAATGGTATTCTGTCCATAAGATTTCTAGAACTTCTTTAGTTCCTACCTTTGCTGTACATCACTGACTTTTGCTCTACTGAAGACTTTCCTTATTGACAAGTAAACACTATTGTAAAAATTCATAACTATAGTATCAACTAAATTTCAAATGCTTAAAGAACAAGACTTTATTTTATAATGGAAAAATTATATCAGAGTGTATTTTCATAAAACATTCAAGACTACTTAATTTATCACAAAAAATGATAGCAACATGATTCTACACAATTAAGATGATTTTGTATAGATTTCCGCTTCTTACTCAGAACTTCCTGAGAGTCTTTTTATCTACCTTCTCATCTACCTACCTACCTACCTACCTACCTAAGCTCTCAAAGAGTCATTGGCTAACCAAGGGAAAATAGATGGAATTCTAAGACCTCAATTCTGCTAAGTGCTTGAATTATGAGGTTCCAGGAACTAAGGCAGGTCTGTCTGAAAACAAGATCTTAGAATTTAGGGAATTTGGGCATGGAAAGAGAAGCTTATCCTTAAGTTTTTTTTTTTAAATGTGTTTAGGGACAAGGCCAAAAAGTGGCTGGAGGAAGGAGATCATGCAACCCCATCCTTCCATCTTAAGAATAGAAGAGTCCAGGCAACTCGTTAAAAATATTTTTTCAAGATTGAATGCTTCAAGGTCATTGGCTGAATTTATTCATGAGCTGTATCTGTGCTAAAAGTGAAACAAAAACAAAACGGTTTGATATATTTGATTTAACCGAATTGATTTCTAGAGTATTTGATCTTGTTTCATATGTTTGTTTAAATTGTATCTTTCTCTAAAGAATTTAAATAGTTTTAGACTAAAACATTGATGCATACAGGTAAAGGTATTTATTTAGTACAACAAGGATTATTTCTACTCTGCAACATGTTTCATATATAAGTCAACTTCAAGCACAGTACTCCATTTTGCCCATGGAAAAAACTAAAGAGTGGTTAGATCACACCTGGCCTCTTTTCTAAGCTCAATTCAGATTCAAATAGATACTATTGAAAAGGCTTTTAAAAAGCTTTTTGTCAAGCAGCACTTATCTTTATTACATATTTGCCTAACAAAGTCTTTGCAGACTGCTTTTTGTGGTAATAATTTTTAAGTTTCTATTGATGTTAGTAGGTATCAAAGTGTTTTCACATTCATTATCTCATTTAATTCTGACAACAGTTCTGTAAGTATGCATAACAATCATCATATTTTAGATTTTACATTTTAAAAAACTGAGGTGGGCTCAAAAGAAATGAACTAATTTGCTTGAGGTCACATGAGCATTGTGGCCAAAACTCATTAACCATCATTCCACAACCACCAAAAACACCATTGCCACTTCTTACTACTTCTATTTGTATTCCTCTTTCTAGTTTATTTTCTTTAATTTCTCTCCTCTCTCTACCATCTTCTCTCCCTCCTCCTCCCTCAGAGCTTAATAGGTGCCAGGAATGAAGTTAAGTGCTTAAAGATATATTTTCATTTAATTTGCACAATGACCTCATGATTGTCCTCATTAACTGGATGAGAAAACAATGTGGGAGAGTGAAATATTACACAGTTAATATGTGATGAGCCTTCAATCAGACAAATAATTAGAAGATAGACCTTTTAACAGCCAGTTTATTGTTCTCTAAATATCTGATCCACCAAAGCACATATCTTTCAGTAAAATAATGCATTGGTATTAAAATTAGATGAAAAAATGTGATGTAGAAAAAAACTTGTCTCTGAAACTTGTATTTCTTCTGCTTTGTTTTACTCTCTTTTTATTTCCTCATAAGTTGAATGTTCTAATACTATAATGGCATCATGTATATAATGGTTCAGGCAAGGCTTTGAATATAAGGAATAAAGGCACTATCCTGGTACTTACTGAAACTAGGTGACAGATCAGTGTGAATGGCAGTATCTCTGACTTGATACCGAATCTCAGAACTTTGGATCTGTAAGTACGGTTCTTATGCTTAATTCATCTTGAAACTAGGTTTGCCTAGAGCTGCAAACCAGGCTGAACCTGCAGGCAGCAGGTAAATGGCTTTTCCTGAAGATCCTGAAAGTGGAGAAAATAAGCCAGGCTTGACACGGCATTATGTAGATGACATGCTGCTTTCATGCTTTGAAAGGTGAAAAAAATGCTAACCTACCATAAACTCAATTTACAAGTATCTTCATTCCCCAGTGCCTGGTAGATGTGCCTACAGAACTTTGGCAGTCTGTTATAGAGGTCTCTGGTTTGCTTTGGATGAACTCTGCATGCCAAACTTCCGTATAGATATTAATGTTTCCTATATAAACTTAATATTCTCAGGTTCTGCCTTCTGGAAACATTCAACTTCCTATTTTAAGTTAAGCTTTGAGAAACAACAAATCACTTCTGGGCAGGCACATTTTTTATGTTATAGAGGATACTTATACATGTTGGAGTGTAGAGATTTGAAAGCACATGCAATATTACTATTATTCATCTCAATGTAAATAAAGGTTTCAGCATATATTGGGGGATTTTTCATTCCATTTTTTCATTCTTTTTTTAAACATAACAGCTTTATTGACATATGATTCAGATGCAGTAAAATCCACCCATTTAAATAGTACACAATACAATGGTCTCCAGTATATTTTTGGAGTTGTACAACTGTCCCCACAGTTTAATTTTTCAAATTATTTTTTAATTAAAGAGAAGATTTTAATTTTTTACCTGTCTACCTCCCCCCAGGTCCCTCCCTTAACCCCTCTGGTAACTACTAGTCTATTGTCCATGTCCATGAGTCTTTGCTTGTTTGTCCTGTTCATTAGTTGCTTTAATGTTTATATCTTACATATAAGTGATATCATGTGATATTATAATTTTTCTGTCTGGCTTATTTTGCTTAGCATGATTATCTCAAAGTCCATCCATATTGTCAAAAATGGCAGTATTTCATCTCTCCTTATGGCTGAGTAATATTCCATTGTATATATGTACCACAGCTTCTTTAGCCAATCATCTATCGTAGGACACTTTGGTAGCTTCCATGTCCTGGCCAATGTGAATAATGCTGCTATGAACATTGGTGTGCAAGTATCTTTTTAGATATGGATTTTCAAGGCTTTGGGTAAATACACAGTAGAGGGATTGCTGGATCATATGGTAGAACATTTCTTAGTTTTTTGAAGAACTTCCATACTGTTTTTAATAGTGGTTGTACTAATTTGTAGTTCCATCAGCAGTGTATGAGGGTTCCTTTTTCTCCACATCCTCTCCAACATATATTATTACTTCTCTTGTTGACTATAGTTATTCTAACAAGTATGAGATGATATCTCATTGGGAATTTGATTTGCATTTCCCAAATAGCTAGTGATGTTGAGCATCTTTTCATATATTTGTCAGCCATTTGTACATCCTCTAGGGAAAAGTGTCTGTTCAGGTCCTCTGCCCATTTTTTGTTTGGATGGTTTGTTTTCTTGTTGTTATTGAGTCATATCAGTTCTTTGTATATTTTGGATATTAAGCTCTTATTAAAGTTGTTGCTTGCAAATATATTTTCACTATCAGGTGGTTGTCTCTTTACCTTATTGACAGTTTCTTTAGCTGAACAGAAGCTTTGTAGTTCAATGTAGTCCCATTCATTTATTTTGCTTTTTCTTCTCTTGCTTTTGAGGTCAAATTCATAAAAACTTCTTTAAATCCAAGGTCCTTGAGGTTAGTTCCTTTGTTTTCTTCTGTGGAGTTCATAGTTTCAGGTCTTATATTCAGGTTCTGAATCCATTTTGTGTGAATTTGGGTGTGTGGTAATGGAAAACAGTCTAGCTTCATTCTTTTGCAGGTGGCTTTCCAGTTTTCCCAGCACCATATATTGAAGAGGCTTTTCTTTCTCCACTGTATGTTTTTGGCTTTTTTGCCAAAAAATATTTTCCCATATAAATATGGTTTTTTTTTTCTGGACACTTGATTCTGTTCCACTAGTCTGGGTGTCTGTTTTTCTGCTAATACCATGCCATGTTGATTATTGTCACTTTGTAGTATAATTTGAAGTCAGGCAGAGTGATGCCCCCAGTCTAATTTTATTTTCTCAGAATGGCTTTGGCAATTTGGGATCTTTTGTGCTTCCATACAAATCTGATGAATTTTTGTTCTATATCTTTAAAAAATGCTGATGGAATTTTGATAGAGATTGCAATAAATCTGTATAATGCTTTAGGTAATATAGTCATTTTAACTATGTTGATTCTTCCAAACCAAGTCATGGAATATCGTCCCATTTCTTTGTATCTTCTTTGATTTCTTTTAGTAGAGTCTTATAGTTTTCATTACATAGATACTTCATATGTTTTGTTAAATATATTCCTATGTATTTTGTACTTTTTATTGCCATCTCAAAAGGAATTATTTTCTCTACATTTTTTTTCTGACACTTCATTATTAGGCTGTA
Organism: Eidolon dupreanum; assembly: GCA_028627145.1. NCBI lineage: Eukaryota > Metazoa > Chordata > Mammalia > Chiroptera > Pteropodidae > Eidolon > Eidolon dupreanum. The sequence goes on from CM053505.1 coordinate 69,604,155, forward strand.
GGAATGCTATGGATTTTTTAAGATTGATTTTGTATTCAGAAAATTTACTGTATTTGCTCATTGTTTCTAGTCATGTTCTTATGGAGTCTTTAGGGTTTTCTATATAGGGGAATCATGTCATCATCAAATAGTGACAGTTTGACTTCTTCATTTCCTATTTGGATGCATTTTATAACTTTCTCCTGTCTGATTGCACTCGCTAGGTCATCCAATGTTATAGTGAATAACAGTGGTGATAGTGGACAGCCTTGCTTTGTTCCTGTACTTAGGGAAAGGTTTTTAGTTTTTCACCATTAAGTATAATGTTGGCTGAGGATTTGTCATATATGTTAAAGTCCTTTATTATGTGAAGATACTTTCCTTCTATACAGATTTTATTGTGTTTTTATCATAAATCTGTGTAGTATCTTGCAGAAGGCTTTTTCTGCATCTATTGATATGATCATATTATTCTTATTTTTTAATTTGTTCATGTAGTATATGACATTAATTTATTTATGTATGTTGAACCATCCATGTGCCCCTGGGATGAAGCCCATTTGATCGTGGTGTATAATCTTTTGAATATGTTGCTGTATTCAGTTTGCTAGTATCTTATTTAGGACTTTTACATTTGTGGTCATGAGAGATATTGGTCTGCAGTTTTCTTTTTCTATGTGTGTTATCCTTACCAGGTTTTGGTATCAGAGTAATTTTGGTTTTATAAAATGAGTTGGGAAGTATTGGTTTCTCTTCAATTTTTTGGAAGAGTTTGAGGAGAATAGATATCAAATCTTCTTTGAATGTTTGGTAGAATTCACTGGTGAAGCCATCTGGTTCTGGACTTTTATTTTTTGGTAGGATTTTGATGTTTGTTTCAATTTCCATCCTCCTGATCAGTCTATTAAGATTTTCTAGTTCTTCTTGATTCAGTCTAGTAAGATTGTATTTTTCTAAGTACTGGTCCAATTCTTCTGGGTTATTAAAATTGGTATTATATACTTTTTCATAATATTCTTGCATGATCCTTTGTTTTTCTGTGATTTTGGTCATAATTTCCTCTTTCATCCCTAATTTTCTTTGTGTTCTTTCTCTTTTTTTCTTTAGTGGGTCTAGCCAGGGTTTGTCTTAACTTTCTTAAAGAATCAGCACTTGGTGGCATTTTTTTATTTCTTTTTGTTTTCAATTTCATTTGTTTCTGCTCTAATTTAGATTATTTCTTTCCTTCTGCTGATTTTAGTCTTATTTCTTTTTTTCATTTTTTTTTTTTTATGATGAAGCATTAAGTTGTCTATTTGGGCCCATTCCTGTTTTTGGAGATAGGCTTATAATGATATGAACTTTCCTCTTACGACAGCTTTTTCTGTGTCCCAAAAGTTTTGATATGTTATACTATCATTTTCATTCATTTCTTTGTATCTCTTGATCTCTCTTTTTATTTTTTCCCTGTCCGAGGTATTCTTCAGTAGCACGTTGTTGAATCTCCATGTATTTATATTTCTTCCTGTTTTCTTTTTGCAGTAGATCTCCTGTTACAAAGCATTATGATCAGAGAATATGGTTGGTATGATTTCAACCCTCTCATATTTGTTGAGGCTATCTCTGTGTCCCAGAATGTGGTCAATTCTTGACAATATTCCATGTGCACTAGAGAATAATATATAAGCAGATGTTTTGGGATGAAAGGCTCTGTGTATGTTAATTATGTTCAGTTGGTCTAATGTGTCATTTTAGGATGGAATTTCCCTATTGATTTTCTGTTTGGATAACCTGATCATATCCCATAGGGGTCTATAGGTCCTCTACTATGATAGTGTTTTAGTCTCTTTCTCCCTTTATTTCTGTTAGTAATTGCTTTACCTATTTTGTGGCTCCCTGATTTGGAACATAGATATTAATAAGTTTTATGTCTTCTTGCTGCATGATTCCCTTTATCATTATGAAGTTTCACTCAGTATCTTTCTTTACCTTTTTTATTTTGAAGTCCATTATGTCCGATATTAGTACTGTTATTCCTGTTTTTCTCAGAATGCCATTTGCTTGAAGTATCATTATCTACCCTTTCACTTTGACTCTATATTTGTCTTTGGAGCTACGATGTATCTCCTAGAGGCATCATATGGTTGGGTTTTTGTTTTTTGTTTTTTGTTTTCTTGTTTTTCTGTTTTTTGATCTGTTCTGCCGCTCTGTGCCTCTGAGTTCAGTCCATTTACCTTTAGGGTGATTATTGAAACATAAGGTCTTCTTAAAGTCATTTTATCTTTTGCTTTCTGGTAGCTTGGTGTTTCCATTGCTTCCTTGTCCTTGTGTTTCTGTTTTCTTTTGGTTGGCTTTTGTGGGTTTTCCCTCTGGTTCTTCTTGTTTTATGTTATATACTTCAGTTCTGAGTCTTTGGTGTGTGGTTACTATTACAAATATGAAAAGGATAGTTATATATATGCAATTGTCTGTTTTCTTCTGTATGTTTCTTATCTCCATTCTCCTTTGCAAATATGAATCTTTGAATCTTCCCCTTTTTAGTCATTGTAATCTCAATTTGTCCTTATGTATGTTGAATGTTCATTACTATCTTGCCATAGCAATTCTCTTATTACTATTTAATTTTATAATGACCTGATCTTAGTAAGGATTGCACTTCTCTGCTTCTATTTGCCTGATAGTCACTTTACTCCTAATTATGTATCTTTTTTGGTCATTTTGTTTAGGTGGGCTGACCTCTTTCTGTATTTCCTATTGTGCAGGCCTCCTAGTGGAGAATTCTCTCAATTTTTGTATGTCTGGAAAGGTCTTAATTTTTCCTTCATATGTAAAGGAGAGCTTTGCTGGATACATTAATCTAGGCTAGTAGTTCCTTTCACTTAATAATTTGAATATTTGATTTCATTCCTTTCAGCCTTGTAAGCTTTGTGCTGAGAAGTCCGATGATAATCAAATGGGTTTTTCTTTATAAGTTACTATTTTCTTCTCCCTGGCTGCCCTGAGAATTCTATCATTGTTGTTGATTTTGATAACTTTAATACAATGTGTCTTCTTGAAGGCCTTTTTGGATTGCGATTATTGTGTGTTCTATTGACTTCTTGATTTCAAAGCTCCAACTCATTCTTTAGCTTTGGGAAATCTCATCAACTATTTGTCTGAAAATGCTTTCTAGTCCCTGCTCCTTTTCCTTGCCTTCGATAATGCCCATTATTCTTATGTTTTCTCTCCAAATGGTTTCAGCAACTTCTTGTATTTCTCTTTCATTATTTTTCATTCTTCGGTTTCTGTCTTCTTCCTTTTGATTTATTCCTAGTTTTCTGTCTTCAATATCGCTGATCCTTTTCTCCATTTAGTTGACTGTATTTCCCAAACTTGCTATTTCATTTTTTAACTCTTGCAGTGTGTGTGTGTGTGTGTGTGTGTGTGTGTGTGTGTGTGTGTGTTTATCTCCAGAATATCTTCTGTTCTTTTTTTGAGTTTCAGTCTCCTTGCTCTGCTCATCTAGGTGTTTTTTTCAATTCCTGAACTTGTTGATATGACTCATTTTGTAATTCACTGAGTTTTTTCAGAATTACCATCTTGAATTCTGTGTCATTTAAGTTACATATTTCTATGTCTGTAAGCTTATTTTTTGGAGATTTTCTCTTTTATTCTGAGATGCCTTGTCTCCTTCATTTTTCATGGTTTTTAATGGACTATTTCTTCACCTGGGAATTAATGGTAGTGTATTCTGCTATTTTTCCACAAAGAAGATTTATTATATAAAGGTCTCTCTTTAGCCTGCTGCAAAGCTCATGTTTTTCTTTTAGCTTTCAGTTGGTGGCATCTAAGCCTCTTGGACCCCTGCTTTATACAAAGTCTTAAAAATACCTTTTTAAAATTTTCTGATAGATATTTAATCACTCTCTCTACCCTCGGTTTCAGTCCCTGTCAGTATTAGCGACAGTTTCTGTAGCATTTGCTCAGATCCCCTTGGTACTCTACGGTGATTGGTCTCAGAGGGTTTGGGGAGAGGTACACTCTGGAGTGGTAATTTGGGGCTGCAGCTCAGCTTTTGCAACTGGAGCCTGAAAATTCAACTACTGTTTCTCTGCAGTCTTGTCCCGCTTCTTTGCTTTCTTCCTTGATGACTGGGCCCTGCTGTCGGCTGCACGTAGGGCTCACATGCTCTCTCAAGCAAGGCTATTCAGGGAAGTTGCCATAACTTCTCCCCTCCCCCTCCTCTTCAGAGAGCTCTAGAGGCTGGAAGAGGTAGCTTCAGCCTCTGCAAAGTTTACTCAAATTCCCCTGGGCCTCCATGGTGATCAGTCTTGGAGGGTTTGGAGGGAAGGGTTGGAAGCTACACCTCAGCCTTGGTTTTGCAACTGGGGCTGGTAAAAATCAACTGTTGTTTCTCTATAGTCCCATCCTTCTTCTCTACTTTCTGCCCTGATGACTGGGCCCTGCTGTTGGCCAGACACCAGTATCTCACAGCTTTCTCCAGCAGGCCTCTTCAGGGAAGTCGCCACAACTTCACCCCTCCCCCTCCTCCAGCAGGGAGCTCCAGCGGCTTCGAGAAGCAGCTTCTTTATTTCTCCCAGTCCACCACCTGACACCTGGGGTTCTGACTTGTGGTAGATCCCACGCTCAGATGTGCTGGTGTGTAGTTTGGGTGTTTTTTGTTCAGTTTTAGATATTCAGCTTATTGTTGTTTCAAGGGGAGAGATCTGAGCACTTCTCTCACTCCACCTTGTTTCCAACAAACCAAACTATCATTTTTTTATAAATTCTTTTTTCTTTTTGTTGTTCTGATTGGATATATTCTGCTACCTTGTATTCTAGTTCGCTGTTCAGATCTTCTCCTTCATCCAATCTACTGCTGAATTCTTCTGGTATATTCTTCATTTCAATTATTGTATTCTTCATTTCTGTCTGGTTGTTTTTATGGTTTCTATGTTCTTTTTTATTCTTATTATCTCTCTCTTGAGGTTTTCATTGTGCTCATCCATTCTCCTTCTAAGTTCATTGAGCATCCTTATAACCATTACTTTGAACTCCATCTCTGGTAAGTTGCTTGACTACATTTCATTTAGTTTATTTTCTGGAATTTCTTTCTGTTGATCCATTTGTGTCATGTTTCTTTGTTTTCTCATTTTATTAGCCTCTCTCTGTTTGTTTCTATATGTTAGGATTATTTGTTTCATCTCTTGGCTTTGGCCAGATGGCCTAATGTGGTAGGTGTTCTGTGTGGCCCAATGACATATTCTCCCTGATCACCTATGCTGGATCTCTGGACGTGATCTTTGTGTGGGTTGTGTGTGATCTTTTGTTGTCACTAAGCCCTTTTTGGTGTTAGTACATTAGTGGATGGGATTAATGCTCAAGCTAATTGCAGGAATTGCCTGTGCCCACAGCGTAAGAGTTGCTTTGTGGGAGCTGACCCTACTGATTTGCCATAGCAGGCTTGTATATTTGTTGGGATCACTCTTTTCATGTACTGCTATGGGACTAGTCAGGTGTTAGTCTCTTGTGATCTAATGCCAGCCTTCGAGTGCATTGAGTTTGTAGCCCCTTGGAAGGGGCACTCCTGTAGGCCCAGGTCAGTTCCTGCTTTTGATTGCTCAGGGCTACCTGGTGGGATCTTCAAAGAAATCTGCAGATGTTTGTTGCCTGTGCTAGATCTATACATCTATACATAATTGGAAGAAACAATGATGTAAGCAGTGGCCCAGTTTTCCCCCATTCTTGATCTAAGGCAGTTTAGCAGAAGCACCAGTGCTGCTCAAAATCTGGCACTGCCTGTCAGTTGCCCATAAGTCTCCAGAACTGGTAGAGCCTCTTGGTGATACGCATGTTGGGTATTGCATGAGCCCTGAGAGTCTCCTGGATCCATTGAGTAAATTTCTCCCTGCCACTGCAGTGTCAGTTTACATGCCAGCACTGTCTCTGTGGTTCCATATACAAGTTTCTAATTGCAGCAAGGGCAGCTGCTACCCACCTGGGGCCTGCAAACACTCAGGCTCTATTAAGGATTAGTGAAGCTTGTTGGCATGAGTTTGTGGCCCACCACTGAATGCTTCTTCTGGATGAATAGACTTTGCTTGAGCTGCACAAACTGAGTGCTCTTGTTTGATATTGAATTCGCAACCCAAGGAAAGCACAGGATGGGACTGAGTGGCCCAGGAGCAGTCTTGGCACAGGGAATTTGTAGGTTAGGTGGTGTGTTCTCTCAGTGAGGCCTGTGGCTGTCATGCCTACATAGCACCAGACTTGCTGCCAGCTCTGGCACTGTGGGTTCCTACCATTATCAGATGTAACTGCGTGACCTACTGTTGTCTGTTATGGGCCCACAAAATCTCTGAGATCTGGCCAAGAGATACAGTATCTCATGCTGGCAGCAGTAAGCTTCCTGTCACTGTATTTCCTGAACTTTGCTCACTTTGCTGGCTGAGATTTGTTGACTGCACAGAATGTGCCACCTTGGGGGAGGGGCAGCTGCCTGTCAATGTGCAGTGGGCACTTTGTGGATTGAATGGGTCACAATATCAGGGAGTCAATGTCCATCAGGCCAGTAGCCTCGGTTTTCTGCAATTTCTGTGTCTGCATGTTCTTGCAGTAGTCACAGATCACAGAGAGACAAGCTGCTATCTGGGGCAGTCCCACAGACCTCTGTGATCCCCTCAAGAGATATTGCAGCTCATACAGGCAGGAATGGTCTTCCCACAACTGTTTTCCCTGAAATGCGCACACTGTACTAGCCAAGGTCTGTTGCTTGTGCAGAATGTGCAACCCCGGAGAAAAGCAGGGCTGATGAGGCTACCTGTCAATATGCTGCAGGCACTCTGTGGCTTGGGTTAAGTGAGATCTCAGTGAGACAACAGCCCTCAGGACAATAAAGCCTGTTTTGTTGCATCTTCTGTGCTCTGGCATTTCTGCTGTAGTCACAGATCACAGTGAGTTCAGCTGCTGTCTGAGGCAGTCCCACAGACCCCTGCAATACCCCCATGCAATAGTGCAGCTCTTGCAGGCAGTAGAGGTCTGCCTACAACTGATTTCCCAACAATGCCTGCCTGTTTTTTGCCTGCATGGATTGGGAGACCTGGGGTAGGGGCAAGGTGGTGGTGGTAGACTGTCAATGGGCCATCTGGGGCCATTTGTGGGTTGGTTGGGATGGGATCTCAGGGAGATAATGGCAGTTAGATCAATACAGACACAGTCTTGCTGCAACTTCTGTGTCCACACATTCCTGTGAAAGTTACAGATCACATCTAGACCAGCTGCTATCTTGTACTGACTCACATATCCCTGAGATCCACCCAAGGTCATGTTGGCAGCAATGATCTGCCAGAAACTGTCTCCAAAATGCATGCTCACAACTCTGGATGCCAGCTTCGAATGTTTGTCCTTGAATTGGTGCAGGATGTGGCAGCCAACCAACAACAAACACCAGGATATCTGCAAGTTGGGTGGGACAGGCTGATCTCCTCAGCACAGCAGTTCTAAATGGCCCTGTGGGAAGGGTCTGCATAGGCAAGTTGGCACCATCTGTAAATTGCCCTGGAGGTGGGGGGCGACTAATGCACAATGGTGGCTGCCCATCCAGCCCTGGTTCTGGTGCCAGGAAATGCAGTCTTTCCCTCTATGAACCTTGTGTGAGCCTCTGACTTACCATCAGTGCCTCAGGTGAATGTCCTCAGGTAAGAGAGCCTATATGTGGGCTCTTCAAAAGGGCATCTCGGGTTTCAGTCTCCTTCCATCTCACCTAGACAGCTCGAATCCTCTCTGGTTTTTGGAAACTCCTTTTTTCTGGGCTGGTGCCCTGGCCTGGGGAGCCTCTGAATGAGATCAGGAACCCCTTCTCCTTCAGAGAAGCCACTGCAGCCTCACTCTCCCTCGCAGTGTTCCTCTACCATCTCCACGTGCAGATTCAGCCTGATTCTCAACTTTGCCCTTCCTACTGGCTTCAATTGGCTCCTTCTTTATATTATCAGACATACATGCTATGATCAGCTGGACTTCAGGTGATTCTCCATGTTGATTATTTTATAATTTGGTTGTAATTTCAATGTGGATCTGGGAGGAAGCAAACCCTGCTTTTACCTAGTCCACCATTTTCCTCTTGAGTTTTGCACTTATAATTCTTTGTATTTCTGTAGATTTCTGTAATTTTCTTATAATTCTTTGTATTTCTATAGATTTTGCTGTTATTTCTCTTTCATTTATGATTTTATTTGTTTGGATCCTCTCTTTTTTCTTAATGAGTATAATTAAAGGTTTATCAATTTTATCTTTTCAAAGAACCAGCTCTTGGATTCATTGATCTTTTGTATTGTTTTTTAGACTCTAGTTCACATATAGACCAGCTGCTATCTGGTACTGACTCACATATCCCTGAGATCCACCCAAGGTCATGTTGGCAGCAATGATCTGCCAGAAACTGTCTCCAAAATGCATGCTCACAGCTCTGGATGCCAACTTAAAATGTTTGTCATTTATTTCCACTCTAATCTTTATTATTTCCTTCCTTATACTCATTTTTTACTTCATTTGTTCTTCTTTTTCCAGTCCCTTTAGGTGTAAAGTAGATAATTTATTTGAGCTGTTTCTTGTGGTAGGCCTTTAGTGCTATAAATTTTCTCTCAAAACTGTTTTGGCTATGTCACAGATGTTGGGTCACTGTATTTTTATTTTCATTTGTCTTAAGATATATTTTGATTTTATTGTTAACCCATCATTGTTTAGTAGCATGTATTTAGCCTCCATATATTTGTGTGATTTTCAGTTTTCTTTTTGTAATTGATTTCTAGTGTCATACCTTTGTGATCGGAGGAGGTGCTTGATATGCTTTCAGTCTTCTTAAATGTATTAAGAGTTGTTCTGTGGGATAACATGGTTTTTCCTGGAAAATGTTCCATATGCAATTGAAAACAATGTATATTCTGCTTTTGGGTGAAATGTCCTAAAAATATTAATTAAGTATGTCTGGTCTAATGTATTGGTTAAGGTCATTGTTTCTTTGTTAATTTTTTGTCTGGATGATCTATCCATTCATGTCAATGGGTGTTAAAGTACCTTACTATGATTGTATTATTGGCAGTTTTTCCCATTATGCTTGTCAATATGTGCTTTATACATTTCAGTGCTCCTACGTTCAATGCATAGATGTTTTTGAGAGAGTTATCCTCTGTTAAATTTATCTATTTAATATTATGAAATGCCCTTCCTTGACACTTGTTATAGCCCTTGTTTGACAATCTATTTTGTCTTATATAAGTAATACTAACCCAGTTTTTGTTTGTTTCCATTTGCACAAAATATCTTTTTCCATCTCTTTATTTTCAGTCTGTGTTTGCCATTTGCTCTGAAGTGGGTCTTTTGTGGGCAGCATATATATGCATCTTGCTTTATTTTTGTCCATTTATCCCCTTATGACTTTTGATTGGAGTATTTGGTTCATTTACATTTAAAGTTATTATTGATAGGTATGTAGTTATTTCCATTTTATTGTTTTCTGATTTTATTTTTTTTGTGGTTCACTGTTCCTTTCTTATTCTCTTGCTGTTTTCTCTTGGATGTTGATGACTGTATATATTATAGTGTTGTTTGGATTGCTTTCTCTCCACTTCTTATATACTTTTTGTAGATTTTTGGTTTGTAGTTACCATGTGCTTTATATATACAAAGCTCTGTTTTTAGCATTCTATTCTAAGTGGATTGCTTAAGTTCAAACACCATCTAAAATCACTACAATTTTTACTCTCTCACTCCATGTTCATGTTTTAGTCAATATTTTTTACTTCTTTTGTCTGTGTTTCCATTAATTTATTATTGTAACTACACATTATCTTCCCCCTTTTGACTTTTAATCTTTGTACTAGATTTATAATTGTTTGATGCACTGCTTTTACTAAGTGTTTGCTTTGTTTGTGATCATTTTTCATTCCTATATTTTCTTATTCATATTTTTATTCTTTTCTACTTAAACAAGTCCCCGTAACATTTTTTTTAAATACTGGTTTAGAGGTGATGAACTCTTTTAGCATTTTTTTTTTTTGTCTAGGAAGCTCTTTATCAGTCCTTGATTCTAGATGATAGCTTTGCTGGGTCGAGTAATCTTGGTTGTGGGTCCTTGATTTTCATCACTTTGAATATTTTGTGGCATTCCCTCTGGCTTATAAAGTTTCTGTTGAGAAATCAGTTGATAATCTTATGAAAGCTCCTTTATAGTTAGCTGACTGGTTTTCTCTAGCTGCTTTCAAGATTCTCTCTTTGTCTTTAACCTTTGGTGTTTTAATTATGATATGTCTTGATGTGGGCCTCTTTGGGTTTATCTTGTTTGGGATTCTCTGCACTTCTAGGGCTTCTATGTCTATTTCTTTTGTAAGGTTAGGGAAGTTTTCCATCATTATTCTCTCAATAGGTTTTCGATTTCTTCCTCTCTCTTCTTTCCTTCTGGTACCCCTATGATGCAAATGTTCATATGCTTGATGCTGTCCATTGGGTGTTTTCTGCTACCTTATCTTCTAAATTACTGATTCAATCCTCAGCTTCATCTAATCTGTTAATTCCTTGTAAGCTACTCTTCATCAGTTATTCTTCATTTCTTATCGTTTTTGGCTTCTATTTCGATTTTTATGTTTATTATATCTTTGTTAAGTTTCCCACTGAGATCATTAAGCATTCTTAGAAGTAGTGTTTTGAACTTTGCATCGGGGAAATTGCTCTTCTCCATTTTGCTTAATTCTTTTTCTGGAGCTTTGCCCTGTTCTTCCACTTGAGACTTGTTTGTCTCCCCATTTTGGCTGCCTCCCTGGGTTTGTTTCCATGTATTAGGTAGGGCTGCTATGCATCCTTGTCTTTGTAGAGTAGCCTTTATAGTAGGTGTCCTATGAGGTCCAGTGGCACTGTCTCTCTGTTCACTTGAGCTGGGTGCTCTAGGTGTGTCCATTTTTTTGGGTTGTGTGTGCCCTCCATGTAGTTGATTTTTGATTTGCAAGTAAATAGAAGGAATTGATTCTTGGGTTGATTTGTTGTAAGAACTGGCTAGTGATTACAGCAGAGGAGCTGTTGTACAGTGGCTGACCTTATGGAGCAGGATTCATTTTTGCAGGTCTCTGTTGCCTGCACAGTCAGTTCTCTGGGTGTGTTGCCCTCAGATGTGCCCCTGGATGTTGCTCCTGTATGGTCTGAAGGCAGCAACTGGGCTTGCTGGTGCAGGGGCCCCTGAGGGTGGCCCTCCTGCAGGCTGAAGTTTGGCTTCAGCTTGTTCCTTGCTCAAGGCCACTTGGCATGAGCTACCAATCAATCCACAGATGTCTAACACCCACATTGGGCCTGGAAGTGCCTTAAGAGACCAAGCCACTCACCAAGGCTGGTTACCACTAGTGCCAGCTTGGGTCCGCTCAGCAAGAGGTACAGGGCTCACTAAGGCTAGATATTACTTGTTTGGGTTGTGTGAACCTTTGAGAGATTTTAGAAATGTCTGTAGCATGAACCAAGACATCCTGTTTGCATGGAAAATCCACCGGAAGAGATTTTGGTGGGCTAGAAAATTGTATGGTGTGGGGTCTCAGGGAATCACCTGGGTGAGGCAATGAATGCTAGCCAGGTTGATGGAGACTCAGGTATGGCACCTGTCTGCCTCTGTTTGCCAGGACCAGGGAGGGCTCAACAAAGGAACAATGCCCTCCACCAGAATTTCTGTCTGGGAGAAAACTTCCCCTCTAGCCCTCACCCTGAAGCCAGACAACTCGATTCTTCCCTGTATGTCCCAGGCTCCTTTCAAGCTGCTTCCCCAGTGCTGGAGCTCAGAGTGATTGAGTCTCTATCAGCAAGTAAGTCCACACGTGGGCCCTTTAAGAGGAGTGCATGGCACTTCAGCAACCCTCTGTTTCACTCAGCTACAAAGTTCACTGCTTTTCATAGCCAGAAGTTGTGGAGACTTCTCTTCCCAGTATGGGAACCCTGGGATGAGAAGCCCGTTGTGAGTCTGGAACACCCTGCTCCTCCAGGGAAACCTCCATAGCTGAGATACCCTTCCTGAATTTTAACCTTCACAGGTGTGTGTAGGACCTGTCAGTTCCATTTCTCTGCCCCACCTACCAGTTTCAAGGTGACTTCATCTGTATGTCCTTAGTTCTAGGCTCTGTTTAGCTAGACTTTGGGTGACTAGAAATTATAGTTATTCTGTAGTTGTCATTTTGATGTGGTCATAAGAGAAGGCAAGCACAGCATTTTCCTACTCTGTCATATTTCTTACTGTAGACTTGGAAGTGTAAGTTATATATGTAAAAAAATGATATTTGGGAGCCTCCTCCTTGGAGTCCAAAATTCTATTTGCACTAGGCCATCATTAGTGAAGTTGAACCAGGGCATTTCTCTGCAAAGAATATGGGGACAAATTCATGGTTTGGAAATGCTACTTAAGGGAAATTCCTGAGATTCCACACCTATATGATTATATATGATAATTTTCAACAGCAATTTTACTTAGATTTTTCATAGTTTATAATCGATGATATAAAAATTGACTACTAATGCATATCTATGTTGTACCATTCTCTTAATTCTTCTCAATATGGAAGCAACTTTAATATTTGTTATATCATAAAAAAACAGCTACAATTTGAATAATTCATTCAATCAAGTAACTGGATTTTGAATGATATCAAATGACCAGTTTGACTTTCAGTAAATTGAGTGGTCATTTGACACTTTGAGGAGCATTAACTTGTCACCATCATCATTACTTTGAAATAGTTTTTATTAAACATCCAGAGTTGCAAGTTAGCCAAATGCTCATAGACTCTTACCTTTAGGAGTTTATGATCTGGAAACTCAACACATCCAGATAAGCTAATTGTTATTTAGCAGAATACTGCTGTAGGACTTTGAGAAATGCTATTAATCAGATGACAAGATAATTTTTTTCCCCTAAAGTGCCAAACTATCAGCCGAAAAGTAATGTAGTGCACATGTTGGGTTTTGTAAATGATCTTCTCACTTGAGGTGGTATTATTTGAGCTGAATTCAAACTAGATATATCCTTTCCCCTGAAAAGCAGCACTTCAGAGAGAGAAAATGACATGTCTCAGCTTACCAAAAGCAAATTAGTTCTTCAAGAATCTGGGACAGGTAATGATTGTGGGCAATGCAGTCAGGAAAATGGAATTTGTGGCATCAGAATAGCTATGCTCTGTTCCAGCTTTGTCCCTTATGAATGAGTATTGGGTAATTTATTGAACTTTCTGCATCATAGTTTAGTTACTCATCTATAAAATGAGAAAGCTATAATTGTGTTATGCCATTAGATTTGAAAACTGTGCAGAGATCCTGTATGAAAAGTGAACCTAAAATGAATTTATACAAGAACAGTCACAATAACAAATGTTTCCTTCCAAGTAGGCTAAGAGGTCTATACTTTTGAAAAAAAAAATTACGTATTTGTATAAAATGCAATTTTAATTTTTGAAAAGTATTTATGGGGTGTAGTAGTTTAACCCTTTAGAAATTACTTTAATCCAGTTAAAATATTTTGTTACTAGGTTTAATTTAGAGCTTTTTTTTCCTGTTATTAATGAATTATTTCTAATCAATGCACTATATCTTATCAATAATTCATCTTTAGAAGTTCCTTTTTTGGAGAAATCCTAGAATGTAAGATTGGGATGCTTGTTAGAAATAATGTATTCCTACTCTTTATATGAGACCATAAGGAACTTTTTTTATTAATTAATTAATTTTTATGGTGATGTTGGTTATTGAAATCCAGTAAGCTTCAGCTGTATATTTTAACAGTAAGATATATATCTATATAGATCTATATAGATATATATATAGATATAGATATATATATATATCTATATAGATCTATATAGATCTATATAGATATATATATATAGTGTGTGTGTGTGTGTGTGTGTGTGTGTGTGTGTGTTAACCGCCCGTAGTTAGATTTCTCTCAGTCACCACATATTTGACTCTGGACTACCTCCTCCCTCCCCACTACCCTCTGGAAACCACCAGTCCACTGTCCATGTCCATGAGTCTCTGTTTGTCCTGTTTGTTTGTTGCCTTTAGGTTTATATCCCACACATAAGTGATATCATATGATTTTCAACTTTTTCTGTCTGGTTTATTTCACTTAAAATGATTATCTGAAGGTCTATCCATGTTGTCGCAAATGGAAGTGATTCATCTCTTCTTATGGGTGAGGAATATTTCATTGGATACATGTTCTACAGCTTATTTAGCCAATCATCTATTGTAGGACACTTCAGTTGCTTCCATGTCCTGGCCACTGTGAATAGTGCTGCTATGAACATCGATGTGCGAATATCTTTTTGGATATGGGTTTTCAAGTCTTTGGGGTAAATACCCAATAGAGGGGTTGCTGGATCATATGGTAGATCAATTCTTAGTTTTTTGAGAAAACTCCATACTGTTTTTCATAGTGGCTGTAGAAATTTGCGGTCCCACCAGCAGTGTATGAGGGTTTCTTTTTCTCCAAATCTTCTCGAGCATTTGTTATTACTTATCCTGTTGATTATAGCTATTCTAACAGGTGTGAGATGGTATCTCATTGTGGTTTTGATTTGCATTTCCCTAATAGCTAGCAATGTTGAATATCTTTTCATATATTTGCTGGTCATTTGTTTGTCCTCTAGGGAGAAGTGTCTGTTCAGATCCTCTGCCCATTTGTCGATTGAATCACTTGTTTTTCTGTTGTTATTGAGTTGTATGAGTTCTTTGTATATTTTGAATATTAGGCCCTTATCAGAGGAGTTTCTAGCAAATATATTTGCCCAAGTAGATCGTTCTTTCTTTACCTTGTTGATGGTTTCCATAAGGAACTTTTGAGACTGAACTACTTGCCCAGGTATAGCAATAATTTGGAAAGCCAGTTGTAGAATCCACATTTCCTGACTCCTTATGTCAGTACTTTTATAAGTATTTCTGTCCTCTAATCTTTTATTTCTACAAAGAGTGTGACAATATAAAACCACGATAGTAAGGGAAACTTTATGAACTTGGAAGAGGCAGCTGGTATTTGTGAGTGTGCCCTACTATGTGCCACGGAACAGTGCTAAAGCCTGTACATATGCTATTTCATATAGTCTTTAAGTACCTCTGTCTTACCATTATCAACTGTTCAGAGATCAAGAATCAGAATGAGAAAATTTAAGTAACTTATTCAGAGTCACCCTGCTAGAAATGATGGAATAAATATTCATAGTCTTATCTATCCAGCACAAAAAACCATCATCTTTCCATTACATAATACTTTCTCCTTGTGAGATGTGCCATTGTCACTTCAAATATTCTTTTGGGCCCAAAAAGATGAGTCAACAACAATGATTAGATAACACTGGAAAGTAATTCTTGAGCAATTCTCTATTTTCTCTTTCCTTGGTCTTGCATATTTCCTTGATCCTGTCCATTCTTGGATATCCAGCTCTACTAAGCTGTTTTAGTATCCTTTTTGGGCCCAGCCTCATCAAGAGAATACTTAAAATTACCTATTCTTATGCTTTTTCTCCATTTATATATTATATTATCTCTTCTTATATTTTTCTCCACTTAAACTTTTTATTGCCTAAATGATTAACTTTTATATTTATGTGGAAGGAATATATGATATTAACATTATTCAGAAGTGATAGAGACTTACTGTATTTTCTTCCAGACATTATTCTATGTGATCAGTGACATTCATCAATTAATATGACACTTTTACCATACCCATTAGGTAAAAACAGGGCTCACCTAATCTAGTTTCAGTGCTCCAAACTCAAACTATGATATACAAAGCACAAGCTGAATAAGTTCAGGAACAGCCTGAGAACAATTTATTCATTTGATGTTCAAAAGGGAAAATTCTGTGTAGAGATTAAAAAAATAGGAATTATAAATTCTTAGTAATGTATACATTAAATAAAATAATGACCGTAATGTGCTAGCACATACATAAATGCTCAAAAAGAGTTAGTTTTTGTCATATATTACCTGGATATTACAGAATAATGCAGAAAGTAAAGCGAATCTCATTTTGTTTAGAGTTAGAAAATACTAGAAAAGGTTCATTTGATTGCATGTGTGTGGATGGGGGGACTTGGTAATTATACAGATGTAATATAAAAGTTTTAGATTGACTTATAAAATAAACTGTTATGACCTCAATTTATTTCTGATATTTGGAAT
Organism: Eidolon dupreanum; assembly: GCA_028627145.1. Classification (NCBI taxonomy): domain Eukaryota; kingdom Metazoa; phylum Chordata; class Mammalia; order Chiroptera; family Pteropodidae; genus Eidolon; species Eidolon dupreanum. The sequence continues at coordinate 69,620,292 of CM053505.1, forward strand.
AAGTTAGTAAAATGTATTCTTTTCTAACAATATAATTAATAACTAAATCCTGAAGCCCTTAATTGTCAAAGATCAAATGTTTTCCCCTAAGCAGATACATAGAGAGAAAATATCATTGCTCGTCTTCCACTGAAACATGTTGAGAAGTAAGGATGAAACCTGCACATTTGCATGCCCTGATTACTCATAACAGGAGAGAATACTGTATATTTTAATATATAATTGTATTCAAAAAATAAAGAAGCATTGCTTATTCTAATGAAAAACAGTTTCTAAAAATATCCAGGATTGAATGTGTCTTGAGATATGTACCAAAAACCTTTATTTGGCTTTCAAATCAAAGATGTGATTTGGAGCTGTTGGACAGGTATGTTAATATAGGGAATATTTCTGGCCAGGGGACTGTCTATTTTGCCTAAACTGACTCCTCTGCCATCATTGCCTATTTATAGAACAATGTGGCATAGCTGTACGGAAAAACCTTGTTTTATCTCAATTGTAGGGCTGCATATTAACCTGGGAGTAGGAATCTATCTTTTCCCGTCACCCACTTTTAAAACAAATGCAGAGTATTTCTTTCAATTTTTATAAATCTATTACTTATATTTCTTTATTGAAAGCTACTATCATGTTATCTCATATTTAGTGGAATGAGTACATAATTTGTTCCAACTCTTTAGGGAGAATTACTACTTATAAACCTCAAATTTTAATGAAATTTGACTTCATCTAAGAGGTAATATAAAATGCTAGATTTCTTTTTGCAAACATTTGATATATTAAGTAAGAGAAGCATAGAAAAAATAGTTCTCCAAGAAATTCAGCATTATAAATAATCATTTCTACATATTAGCTATGACAAATAGGCATGTCTTACTCCTTTTTAGAGAAATGCTAAGTGCATATTACTAAACACAGTAATCAGGCAAAATAGTGATTTGGGAGATCTTATGATTTAATTTTCAGAAAGTTTTGTTATTCAGTGATTCAAATTAGTAGTGTATTTGAAAATAATTTTTGATGAATAAAATTGCACATAACACGAATTCACCTAATCAAATTCTTTAGCATGATTTTGAGACATATTCGTTGATTTGTTAATCTATATGAAAATGATGAGCTAGTAATATAAAACAGGATCTGACCTTAGAAATGGAGAATCCATATAATTCAACATATGTGCTTCATCACAACCTGGCCTCAGTCAATCTAACTGATAAACATTTACTAAAGTGCTCTGATTTTGGAAAGGTCATTGTATGATATAAGACACAGTGGGGTCTATATGACTGCCTATAAATGTGAGTGTGCTAGGAAGTTTATGGAAGAATCAATATTATTGGTATAAAAGAAACTAAAGGCTCCCCTTCTATAAGAAAGATTTCCTATTGTCTTTGCCTCTTCCATTACTTCAAGTATCATGCTGCTTTTAAGAGAACAAATAGAGAAATAGGAGACAGAATGGCTAGTCATGGTTAAAAAAGTTTCTATTGATGATAATTTGTTAATGAACAGACAAAAGGGCCTTCCCTTTCATGCAAGGCACACACAAAAAGACATTATGAAAAGACAATAAAAATTATCCATGATTTCAATCATTCTTTTTTTCTTCTGATTGGGACATGGACGTCTCTCGGGAGGTGGGGGAGGCATTATTCTGCCTACCACAGGTAGTAGTAGTTGCCAAATTTCTCCACTACAAAGGTATTATTTTTACTTCTCCACACTTTTCTTTGGAACTAAATTATTAAGTGGACACTCAAGAGGGAAGGGAGATGATGCTCTACCTCCTGGAAGGGAGATTATCAAGCACACATGAATATGTGCGCATAAACATACATGCCCATACCATTTGGAATTCTTCTATAAGAAAGATTTGTCTCTCCTTCTCTATTTATTTATTTATTAAAACATTTGTATCTATCAGTATTAACAGAGGAAGATTTATTTTATTCCTGGATTATGATCCCAACTTTTTAAAATTGTTTTACTTGGCTGATTGTTTATTTTTGTTGTTTAAATTATTAAAATTATATACAATTATTAGTTTTAAAAATGATAAGCATAGACAGTGAAAGTTAAGTCTATCCTTTTTTAATCTTATTCCCCAGAGATAACCATTATCAGTTTATATGTTTTAGATTTTTTTCTAAAAATATATAATTTGGCTATAATGTATGCAGATGCTTTTTAAATCACTTTACAAAGGGTTGTAAGTCACATTTTGTACAATTTTACTTTCTCATACAACAAAATGTCTTTGCGATTGCTGCATATTAGTATATTTATATGTGTATATGCCTACTTCATTAATTTAAATGGCTGCACAGTATTCCCATAGTATGTATATGTCTTATTTATGTAGTCGCCTCTTGATGTACTCATGAATCATTTCCACTTTTTCAATATTCCAAGCAATACTGCAGTGAACTTTCTTATATATTTTGTACAATGTGCTAGTATTTCTATGTAATTAAAAACTTTCAGTTTCTTTCTAGCTCTGATTCTTTTCTTCCTCAGTATTTTTAGAAAGATACAAGCAGAACTGGAATTCAAGTATAATTTTCAAAGAGTTAAATCATGTAAGTAAAAAATGAAAATGTGTCTAAGATTTTACTTATTAATTCATTAATTATTGAAGGAAGCAGTATGATTTTAAGATTAGTTTAAAAATTTGGAAGCTAGATAATCAGGAATATTAAATTAATTCACTTGTAATTGCAACACTGGTTAATATCCTATAAAGCAATAAAATGTGTCTGAGATCATCTTTTCTACAGGGCAGAACCTCTACCTTGCAAAAGGCATTTGCATGTCTATGACGAGAAATCATTTTCATTGCTATCAGTTTTCTACAACTAACAGCTACCACCACAACATTGTAAAATAGCAAGTTAATTGAAGGTGCTTACAACTATGAAATCGGATAAACCTGAGAGGATCCACTATATAACTCCCAGCTCTCCTCTGAAATGACTCTCTTTTTTGCCCATTTTCAAGTCTTAGAAAATTATTTGTAACATGGAATTAAATTATTAAATCACATAGACTACAAAATTTATACTTGGAAGCAAGAACCATTGTTCATTTACTCTTACAAGAAGAGAAATTTCCCCCTAATTAGCCTCTATGAAATCAGTAATACCATCTTTGGTCTGTATACTGCCATCTTTGTATATTTAAGTTCAGGTATAGGACAACAATAGTCTTAAGAACTTTGATTGCAGTTAAGGCATGCTATCAATAATCATGGAAGGGTGCCTTGATTAGAGCCTGCCATAATGTGGTTAACATAGAAGTTAGATGCTAGTTTTCTTCTATCATATCTTTGTTCTTTGAAGTTAGGATTAACAAAGTATCAGTATGAACTATGTGACAAATACTAAATGAGATATAAACTTGTTTCTACTATTCCACCAAATTAGAAAATAACCTCAGATACAACATTTTAAAACACATTTTAAAACAACAAGACTTTAAAAGAGATAAAAGGTATAAAACAATTATGATGACTCCACAAATAAAAAAGTATCGAACCTGCATTATTTCATTTCATTCCTCTAATCACTCAATGAGGTAAAACAAGTATCTATTTATAGATGAGGATGCCAGGGAGCTGAAAATTTGTGCTAGTTCTCCATGGTTAAACAACCAGTGAGTTTCAGAATTGGGAATTGAAGTTCAATTTATTTTATTTTTTATTTTTTATATTATGGTGACATTGGTTAATGTGATTTGTTGGGAGAAGTATCTGTTTAGGTCCACTGCCCAGTTTTTAATCAGATTGTTTGTTTGTTTGTTGTTAAGTTGTATGAGTTCTTTGTATATTTTAGATATTAGATCCTTATTGGAGGTGTTGCTCGTAAATATATCTTCCCATTTGGATGATTGTCTCTTTGCCTTGTTGATGGTTTCTTTAGCTGTTCAGAAGGTTTTTAATTTAATGTAGTCCCATTCATGTATTTTTGCTTTTAATTCCCTTGCCTTTGAAGTCAAATTCATAAAATCCTCTTTAAGCCCAAAGTCCATGAGTTTAGTGCCTATCTTTCCTTCTATGCAATTTATTGTTTCAATTTTTGTGTTCAGATCCTTGATCCATTTTGAGTTATATTTGGTGTGTGATGATAGGCAACAATCTAATAACAATCTTTGTATGCAGGTGGCTTTTCAGTTTTCCCAGCACCATTTATTGAAGTGGCTTTCCTTTCTCCACTGTATGTTTTAGGCTTTTTTGTCAAAATTTTTTTGCCCATATAAACATGGGTTTACTTCTGGACTCTCAATTCGGTTCCACTGACCTGGGTGTCTGTGTTTTTTTTCGGCCAATATCATATTGTTTTGATTATTGTCACTTTGTAGTATAATTTGAAGTCAGGCAGAGTAATACCTTCAGCCTCATTCCTTATTCTCAGGATGGCTTTGTCAATTTGGGGTCTTTTGTGCTTTCATATGAATCTGATGATTTTTTGTTCTGTTTCTTTAAAAGATGTCAATGGGATTTTGCTGGGAATTGCATTAAATCTGTATAATGCTTTATGTAATAAGGTCATTTCAACTATGTTGATTCTTCTAATCCAAGAAGTAGGAATATCTTTCAATTTTTTAGTATCTTCTCCGATTTCCCTTAATAGAGTCATGTAGTTTTCATTATATAGGTCCTTCACTTTTTTCATTGTATTTATTCATATGTATTTTATTCTTATTATTGCAATTACAAAAGGAATTATTATTTTCCATTTCCCTTTCTGACAATTCATTATTAGAGTATAGGAATGCTATGAATATTTTTCTCACTTATAATCCTTTTAATTTTATTTATTAATTTGTGATATTGATTGACAAAATCCAGTAAGTTTCAGGTGTAAAATTTAACAGTAAGGCATATAAATATATTACATTTTCTGTTCCCCTCCCATAGTTAGATTTCTTTCTGTCACCACATATTTGACCCTTTTAACTCTATCTACCTCCTTCCTCCCCCCATCTGCCTACCCTGTGGTAACCACTAGTCTATTGTCCATGTCCATGAGCCTCTGTTTGTTTGTCTTGTTCGTTTGTAGCTTTTAGGTTTATATCTCACATATAAGTGATATCATGTGGTTTTGACTATTTCTCCCTGGCTTATTTCACTTAGCATGATTATCTCAAGATCCATCCATGTTGTCACAAATGGCAGTATTTCATCTCTTCTTATGGCTCAGTAATATTTTATTTTATATATGCACCACAGCTTCTTTATCCAATCATCAATTGTAGGACATTTTGGTTACTTCCAAGTCCTGGCCACTGTGAATAATGCTGCTGTGAACATCGGTGTGCAAATCTCATTTCAGATATGGGTTTTCAAGACTTTGGGGTAAATACCTAGTAGAGGGATTGCTGGATCATATTGTAGATCAATTCTTAGTTTTTTGAAGAACCTCCATACTGTTTTCCATAGTGGCTGTACCACTTTTCAGTCCCAGAAGCAGTGTATGAGAATTCTTTCTTCTCTGCATCCTCTCTAACATTGATATTATTTGTCCTATTGATTACAGCTATTCTAATAAGTATGAGATGGTATCTCATTGTGGTTTTGATTTGCATTTCCCTAATAGCTAGCAATGTTGAGTATCTTTTCAAATATTTGTTGGCCATTTTATGTCCTCTTGGGAGAAGTTTCTGTTCAGGTCATCCGCCAATTTTTCGATGTGATTATTTGTTTATTTGTTGTTATTGAGTTATATGAGTTCCTTGTATACTTTGGATATAGGCCATTATCAGAGGCATTGCTTGCAAATATATTTTCCATTCTGGATTGTTGTCTCTTTACCTTGTTGATCTTTTCTTTTGCTGAGCAGAAGTTTTTTAGTTTGATGTTTCCACATTCATTTATTCTTGTGTTTACTCCCTTTACCATTGAGATCAAATTCATAAAATCCTCTTTAAGTTTAATGTCCATGGATTTAGTTCCCATGTTTTCTTCTATACAATTTATTGTTTTGAGTGTATTCAGGTTCTGAATCCATTTTGTGTTAATTTGGGTGTGTGGTAAGAGACAACAGTCTAGTTTCATTCTTTTACAGGTGGCTTTCCAGTTTTCTCAGCACCATTTATTGAAGAAGCTTTCCTTTCGCCACTGTATGTTTTTGGCTTTTTTTATCAAAAATTATTTGCCCATACAAATGTAGGTTTATTTCTGAACTCTTGATTCTCTTCCATTGGTCCGTGTGCCTCTTTTTCTGTCAATACCATGCTGTTTTGATTATTGTGGCTTTGTAGTATAATTGAAGTCAGGCAGAGTGATGCCTCTAGCCTCATTCTTTTTTCTCAGGATGGTTTTGACATTTCAGAGTCTTTTTTGCTTCCATACAAATCTGATGATTGTTTCATTCTATTTCTTTAGAAGATGTCGATAAGATTTTGATGGGGGTTGCATTTTATCTGTATAATGCTTTAAGTAACATGGTCATTTTAACTGTGTTGTTTCTTCCAGTCCAAGAACACAGAATATCTCCTTTTTTTTTCTTCTTTGATTTCTTTTAATAGGGTCCCATAGATTTTATTATATAAGCCCATCACGTGCTTAGTTAGATTTATTCCTAGTTATTTTATTCTTTTTGTTGCAATTGCAAAGAGAACCACTTTTTCTATTCCCTTTTTTTTCTGAGAATTCATTATTAGATTAAAGGAACACTATGGAATTTTGAACATTGATTTTACATACAGAAACTTTATTATATTTGCTTATTTTTTCTAGTAGTGTTCTTGTGGCATCTTTAGGGTTTTCTGCATAGAGAATCATGTCATCCACAAATAGTGACAGTTTGACTTCTTAGTTTTCCATTTGGATGCCTTTTATATCTTTCTCTTGCCTGATTGCATTTGCTAGGACTTCTGAGGATATAGTGAATAACAGTGACAAGAGTGCACAGCCTTGTCTTGTTCTTGATCTTAGAAGGAAGGTTTTTGCTTTTTCACCTTTAAGTATAACATTGGCTGAGAGTTTGTAATATATAGGCTTTATTATGTTATGATTCATTCCTTCTATACCAAATTTAAGTGTTTTGATCATAAATGGCTGCTATATCTTTTTCAAGGGTTCTTCTGCATCTATTGATATAATCATATGATTCTTATTTTTTAATTTGTTTATGTGGTGTATAACATAAATTGATTGGCAGATGTTGAACCATCTCTGTGCCCCTGGGAATAAGCCCACTTGATCATGGTGTAAAAGGATTTATTTAGGATTTTTGCATCTGCGTTCATGAGAGATATTGGTTCATAGTTTTCATTTTTTGTGTTACCTTTAACAGGTTTTGTTTTCGGGGTATTTTGGCTGCACAAAATAATTTGAGAAGTATTGCCCCCTCTTCAATTTTTTTGGAAGAGTTTGAAGAGAATAGGTATTAAATCTCCTTGAATGCCTGTAGAATTCACTGCTGAAGCCATCTGGTCCTGAACTTTTACTTTTTGGTAAGTTTTTATGATTGTTTCAATTTCCATACTGTCGATTTGTCTATTTTAGATGTTCCAGTCCTTCTTGATTCAGTCTAGGAAGGCTGTATTTTTCTAAGTACTGGTCCATTTCTTTTCAGTTATTAAATATGATGTTATATACTTTTTCAAAGTCTTCTTGTATGATCTTTTGAATTTCTGTGGTGTCTGTTGTAATTTCTTCTCTTTCATCCCCGATTTTGTTTATTTGTGTGCTTTCTCTCTTTTCTCTATCGAGTCTAGCCAGGAGTTTGTCAATTTTATTAACCTTCTCAAAGAATGAGCTCTTTGTTGCATTTATTTTTTATTGTTTTTGTTGTTGTTGTTGTTGTTGTTTTCAATTTCATTTATTTCTGCTCTAACTTTTACTATTTCTTTCCTTCTGCTGACTTTTTAGGCTTAATTTGTTCTTTCTATTTACTTTTCCAAGGTGAAGTGTTAGGTTGTTTATTTGTGCTCATTCTTAGTTTTTGAGATGGGCCTTCAATGATATGAACTTATAACTTATATGAACTCTTATAACTGTTTTTGCCATGTCCCAAAAGTTTTGATATGTTGTATTACCATTATCATTCATTTCTATGTATCTCTTTATCACTCTTTTTATTTCTTCTCTGACCCAGTTATTCTTCAGTAATATGTTGTTTAATATCCATATATTTGTGGTTCTTCCCACGTTTACAGTTGATCTCTAGTTTCAGAGAATATGGTTGGTATGATTTCAATCCTCTTATATTTGTCGAGGCTATCTCTGTGTCCCAGTGTGTGGTCAATTCTTGATAATGTTCCATGTGCACTAGAGAAGAATGTATAAGCAACTGTTTTGAGATGGAAGGTTCTGTAAATGTCAATTATGTCCAGTTGGTCTAATGTGTCATTTAAGGATGTTCTTTCCTTAATGATTTTCTATTTGGATGATCTTTCCATATTCAGCAGTGGAGTATTTACATCCCCTGCTACAATAGTATTTTGGTCTGTTTCTCCCTTTAGTCTTATTAGTAATTGCTCTATAAATTTTATTATATTTTACATTTATATTTTACATACAGGCTCCTGATTGGGTACATAGATATTAATAAGTGTGATGTCTCCTGGTACATGATTCCCTTTATCATTATGAAGTATTCCTCAATAGCTTTCTTTACCTTTTTTATTATGAAGTCTACTTCATTTGATATTAGTACTGCTACTCCTGCTTTTCTCTGAATGCCATTTTCTTGAAGTATCATTTTCCACCTTTTCACTTTGAGTCTATCTTTGTCTTTACAACTGAGATGTGTCTCCTGGAGGCAACATATAGTTGGCTTTCATTTTTTGATCCAATCTACAACTTTGTGCCTTTTTATCAGTAAGTTCAGTCTATTTAAATTTACAATGATTATTAAAATATTAGGTTTTCCTACACTCTTTTTGAGTTTTGTTTTCTGGTAGTTCGGTGTTTCCATTGCTTCCTTATCCGTGTGTGTGTGTGTGTGTGTGTGTGTGTGTGTGTGTGTGTGTGTTTTGATTGGCTTTTGTGGGTTTTCCCTCTGGTCTTTCTTGTTTTATGTTTTATACTTCAGTTCTGAATCTTTGCTGTTTGGTTATCATAATGAATATGTAGAGGACAGTTATATATATACAACCCTCCATTTTCTACTGTGTATGTCTTTTCTCCATCCCCCTTTGTGAATTTGGATTTTTGAATCCTCCCCTTTTTAATTACTGTTGTATCAGTTTGTCCCTATGTATGCTGAACTTTCATTACTATCTTGCTATAGCAAATCTCTTCTTATTTATGCTTATAATGCCCTGTTCTCAGTAGGAGTTGCACTCCTCTGTTTCTATCTGCCTGCCAGTCACTTTATTCTTACGTTTTTGTTTTTTTTTTTTTCATTTTGTTTTAGGTGAGCTGACCCCTTTCAGTATTTCCTGTTATACATGCCTCATAGTGGAAAATTTCCTTATTTTTTTATGTCTGGAAAGGTCTTTATTCTCCTTCATACCTAAAGGAGAGCTTTGCTGGATACAGTATTCTTTGCTGCTAGTTCCTTTCATTTAATAGTTTGAATATTTGATTCCACTATTTTCTGGCTTGTAAGTTTGTTCTGAAAAGTCCAATGATAATCTAATGGGTTTTCCTTTATAATTACCACCTTCTTTTCCCTGGCTGCCTTGAGAATTCTTTCATCATCATTGATTTTTGATAATTTTAATACAGTGTGTCTTAGTGAAGTCCTTTATGGGTTGAGATTATTGGGAGTTCTGTTGACTTCTTGAATTCCAAGCTTCAGCTCAATCCTTAGATTTGGGAAATTCTCCTCAACTAGTTGTCTGAAAATGCTTTCTAATTTCTGTTTCTTTTCCTCCCCTTTGAAAATGCCCATTATTCTTATGTCTCCTCTCCTCCTGGTATCAGCTAGTTCTTGTATTTCTCTTTCATTATTTTTTATTCGTTGGTTTCTCTCTTCTCCCTTCTTATTTATTTCTAGATTTCTGTCTCCACAATCACTGATTCTTTCCTCCATTTGGTTACTCTATTTCCCAAGCTTATTATTTCATTTTTCATCTCTTTCACTGTGTTTTTCATCTCTTGAAGTTCTCTTTGGTTCTTTTTAAGTGTTTCAGTCTCCTTGCTAATGAACTCATTTTGATGATCCAGTTTTTTTTTTTTTTCATTCCTGAAACTGTTCATGTGAATCCATTTGGATATCCTTGAGTTTTTTTCAGGAGTATCGTTCTGCATTTTCTGTCATTTATGTCACTTATTTGTATATATTTAAATTTATTTTATAGAGATTTTTCTCTTTCTTTCCACGTTGCCTTGTCACCTTGGTTGTGCAAGTTGTTTAATGGAGTATTTCTCCACCTGGGCATTAATGGAAATGTACTATGCTTTTTTTTTTTTTTTTCAGAAAGATTTATTTTATAAATGTCTCTCTTTATCCTTTCACTAAAAAAAGGCATTTTTCTTTTGGTTTTCAGTAGGTGGCATCTAATCCTCTTGGATCCCTGCTTTATATAGTGTCTTAATAATGCTTTTTTTATTTCTTATAGATGCTCCATCCTGCTCACTATTTTCAGTCTCAGTCCCTGTCAGTGTTAGCAACAGTTGTGGTAGCTTTTGCTAAGATTCCCTTGGGGTTCTGCAGTGTTTGGTTTGGGAGGTTACTGGGGCAGGTGCCCTCTGGGTTGGGGTTGGGGCTGTGCCTCAGCCTGGCGTTTTGGAACTGGGGCTGGTAATAATCAACTGTTACTTCTCTGTCATATCCACTTCTCTGCTCTCTGCACTGATCCCTGTGCACTGCTGCTGCATGGTACTCACAGCTACCTCAGGCAAGGCTGTTTAGGGAAATTGGTACACCTTCTCCCTTTTCTCTCCTCCAGGGAGCTCTGGCTGTGAGAGACAGCTTCTTAGTTTCTCCTAGTGTACTGCCCAACTCCTGTGGTTCTGACCTGTGGTAGCTCTTATTCACAGATATTTCCAGATGCCTCTGTGTGCTTGTTGGATGTTTTTCGTTGAGTTTTAGATGTTCAGCTTATTGTTGTTTAAAGGGGAGAAACCTGGAAACATCTCTCATTCCACCATGTTTCTGACATCAGTTCTCAAATTCTTGATTAGTTGTTGAATCAATAATTTTTCTATGGCACATCACTTGAAAATTGTTATATGTGTGTGTGTGTGTGTGTGTATGTGTGTGTGTATCTTATAGAAAAATCATTCAATACTTCATGTAAATTTATATTTTATATATTTATTATATATTTAATCATCTTTGCTACATATAATCTATCAAAATATGTATTGACTACCTAATAGCAGGGCACTCTATTAATGCTGAGGGTAATGCTTAGATTACAAAAATACTTTTTCATTCAAAAAACTAAAAAATCTAGGAATGCATGTAATGATCATTAATTTAACAACTGCTTCTTAAGCACCAAGAATGTTGGGTCTTGTTCTAGGCAGTGGAAGCATTTTAAAAATTTTGTCTCAAGGTTGAAAGCCCAGATTACAAATTTCCATGTCTACAGGTGCCAGTCAGTAACATATATCACTGAAAGTGCCAAAGACAGTGAAAAATATGATAATGCATGCACTATCTAATTGGTAGAGGCTACTCATTTTAGTTGCATATGAAAAGGCAGACTTGGGGTTGCCAGCTTTCTCAGATTTTTAGAAAAGAAGGAAATCTGGGTTGTATGTGAAATATGGTAAACTAAGTTTATTTATTTATAAAATGCTGAGTGGGCCAAACAAAACACATTTGTGTGCCAAATCTGGCTCATTTACTGACAACTTGTGACCACTGCATTAAAGATTATAGACAACTGAAGTTCAAAGACAATCAGCACTATTGGAGTATCAAGGAAAAGACAGTAACTTGAGCCTAAGGTAGCCAGTGTAGATTATAAAAAGGAGGTAGGGGTATTGAACAGGAGACCACACAGAATGGGAGAGTCCTGGCTCCAGAGTGCTTCATTTACCTATGTCCTTGTTTGTGAATTGAAACAAGGAACCCACATAATAATAGCACAGTAAGCATTTTTGCTAAAAGCAACATTTTATTAGTCATATCATATTTGGGTTCAATTATCTCTGTCAAAAACTTTACCTGTCCCCATCCTCAAGGAAATAATATGACATCCTTCCATCTGACAAACATCAATGTAATCTTTTGTCCTAGCCAGCTAAAATGCAAACACTGCAGTGAGTCCAGAGAATAAAGACAATGACATTATTTTTTGTTTGTTTCCAGATTTATAGAAGTATAATACATAATTAGTTGCTCATATTTACATTATATCATTCAATGAGATTTTTTTCAATTATAGTTGGCATACAATAATATATTAGTTTCAGTTGCACAGCATAGTGATTAGAGATCTATATAACTCACAAAGTGATCACCCCCATAAATCTTGTACCCTTCTTCCCCTTTACATAGTTATTTCAACATTGTTAACTATTTTCTTTATGCTACACTTCACATCTCCATATCTATTTTGTAACTATCCATTTGTACTTCTTAATCCACAGAGGGGCATATACCAGAAGTTTAAGCATCACAAACACCTTATATTCCTACCATTGACAGCTCTAGGCTATGGACAAGAATTAGTCAAGAGACTGGCAGCAGCAATGGTGTACAAAATGATTCTCAATAGCACCACAACAGACAGAATTAAAGAAAATGTATAGGCAGCCCTCTCTCTCTTTCTGATCTAACCTTTGGCTTTCCAATAGTGACAAATAGTTTTAGCATAATAAGGTACATTACCGAATACCTACCCTGATGGACAATAGAATTACTATGCCTATTTAATATATGAGGAAACTGAGGCTAATACAAATCAAATAACTTACATTAGATCGTACTTATAGAAATAGGTTGAGGTAGAAATCAAACCTATATCTATAGGCCTCCAAAGCCCATGCTCTTTCTACCATATTATGTGGCTTTTCTTTATATCTCAGGATGTTATCCACCATACTTCAAATGGAGTCAGCTATGCTGGCTCCTAGTGAACATATCTTTACCACTTGTCCTCCCCCTTGTGAAATAATATTAACATGGCCAATTCATTCATACACTTATGTGATAATAACCAGAAAGTGTGCATGCTATTCCAGAAATTTTTGGTACATCCATTAGCCCACAGTTAGTGTGGTTTTATGGTCAGCTATAAAATGTTTCCAAACTTTTGGTGAAACAGCCAGAGAAAAGTAGAAAGTCCTGGGAATTCTCCAGATAGGAGCTGGAAAGGACCTTAGAGATCAAATCCAGCCCCCTATTTTTATAGGTGGAAGCACTCTTCTACTATTTATGCATGAAGTCTCATTCATTCTCTTATTTATTCTTTCTGCTTCCCTTCCAAGTCCCTTCCAAAACCAGAAATGGCATCTGTGGATGAACTTATTTTCTTTGGTGTCCTAATTCCAAACACTGAGTAGGCTTAGAAACCAGGACTAACGATTTGGTATATTAGATGGCATCCATTAAAATATGCATTTTTGGGAGCTGTGGAACAAATGTGTTTGTACCAGTAAATTAATAAGGCTGAAATTACACAGCAAAATGGCCCTAAGAATCATGACATAAAAGGCAAAATACTGTATGACTTGTTTATAGATTAGAAAGTAAGAGCAAGCTGATCTCTGGGGGAGCTGGAGCAGGCAAAAGCAGAAAAAAATGGGTAAAGTGCTGACTCTACTTTATTGCCTAGATTAGTCTCAGTCTATTAAGATGATACCATGGCCCAGAGTTCATAATGATCTATATAGTTTGTTGTATTAATACAAATAAATTTATCTATAGACTGGTATGATAGTTTAGTTCTCCTTAACCAAAACAAAAAAATAAATAAATAAACATAGCACTAATAAATATTTTTTGTTTGAGAAAAATAAGAGTTAATAAGAAAAGATGTATAATGACAGTTCATAACAATTATATCCTGCCATAAAAGACCACACTAGATTGAACTACGGTTTCAGCTGTACAGCCCACAGAAACCATGTTTCCAGGCCCAGTTCACCAGCTTGGGCAGGCCATTAGTGAAAAAATTTAGTAAACATAATGATGTCTGCAATAAAACAGATTGAGGGACATCCCAATATCTTTCCCCTTAAAACAACAATAATCTGAACACCTAAAACTCAACAAAAAATACAGAACCTGCACATCGGCACATCTGAGTGTGGGATCTATACATAAGAGCTACCACAGGTCAGAATCCCTGGAGTCACACAGTAGACTAGGAGAAAAAAAGAAGCTGCTTCTCACAGCCAGAGCTCCCTGCAGGAGGAGAGGGAGGGGAGAAATTGTGGCTGGTTCCCTGAACAACTGTGTCTGAGAGAGCTGTGAGCTTCACGAAGCAAAACTGCCCAGGAATCAGGGCAGAAAGCAAAGAAGTGGGAATGGCAGAAAAGCAACAGATGATTATTACCAGCTACAGGTGCAAAACACGAGGCTGAGCCACAGCCCCATGCCCCAACCCAGAGGCCCCACCCTCCATAACCTCCAAGACTGAACACCGTGGAGCTCCAAGGGAATCTGAGCAAATGCTAATGAAACTGTCGCTAATACTGACAAGGGATGAGGCTGAAGGCGGTGAGTAGGATTGAATACCTATAAGCATTAAAAAGGGCATTATTGAGACTTTTATATAAAGCAGGGATCCAAGAGGATTAGACACCACCTACTGGAAACCAAAAGAAAAATGCCTTTTTTTTTCTTGCGACAGGCTAAAGAGTGACCTTTATATAATCTTCTTTCTGAAAAAACAACAAAATATAATTCCATTAATGTCCAGGTGGGTAAATATTCCATGAACAACCAAGGTGACAAGGCATCTCAGAAAGAAAGAGAAAAATCTTCAGAAAATAAACTTAAAGAAACACAAAGAAATTGGTGACAGAATGAAAAAGAATTCAGGATGGTACTTCTGAAAAAAACTCAGTGAGATCCAAAACAATTTATATCAACAATTCCAGGAATGGGAAAAAGAAATAACTAGATAAAGAGAATGAGTTCTTTAGCAAGAAGATTAAAACCCTCAAAAAGAACTAAATAGAACTTCAGGAGATGAAGAATACACTGAAAGAAATGAAAAAGGAAATAGCAAGCTTTAAAAATAAAGTTGACCAAATGGAGAAGATCAGTGATATCGAAGACAGAAATCTAAAAATAAATCAGAAGGAAGAGAGAAACCAAAGAATGAAAAATAATGAAAGAGATATACAAGAAATAGCTGATACCAGCAAGAGAGGGAATTTACAAATAACGAGCATTCTTGAAGGGGAGAGAAAAGAGCCAAGATTAGAAAGCATTTTCAGACAAATAGTTAATGGGAATTTCCCAAATCTAAGGAATGAGCTAGAGCTTGGAATTCCAGGAGTCAACAAAACACCCAATTATCTCAACCCAAAATGGCCTTCACCAAGACACATTTTATTAAACTGATCAAAAATCAATGATGAAGACAGAAATTTCAGGGCAGCAAGGGAAAAGAAAATGGTAACTATAAATGAAACACTATTAGATTATCATTGGACTTCTCAGCACAAATCTTAAAAGCCAGAAAGGAGTGGAATCAAATATTCAAACTATGAAATGAAAGGAACTATCAGCGAAGAATAATGTATCCAGCAAAGCTCTACTTAAAATATGAAGGAGAAATAAAGACCTTTCCAAACATACAAAAATTGAGGGAATTCTCCACTAGGAGGCCTGCACAACAGGAAATACTGAAAGGGGTCAGCTCACCTAAAACAACATGACAAAAAAATACATAACTATGACTAAACGACTTTCAAGTAGATAGAAACAGAGTAGTGAAACCCTTATTAAGACCAGGCATTATAAGCTTAAATAATAAAAACAGAATTGTTGTAGCAAGATAGTAATGAAAGTTCAGCATACATATGAAAAAATTGAGACAAGCATGACTGAAAAGGAGAGGGGTCAAAAATCCAGATTTGCAAAAGGGAATGGAGATAAGGCATACACAATAGAAAATGGACTAATGCACACACACACACACACACACACACACACACACACAATCACACACACTATCCTCTACATATTCTTATTGGTAACCACATGTTAAAGATTCAGAACTGAAGTATATAACATAAAACAAGGACCAGACAGAAAACTCACAAAACATAACCAAAATTAAAGAAAAGGAAAAAGACACACAAGGGCAAGAAAGCAATAGAAACACCAAGCTACCAGAAAGTAAAATATAACATAGTTATAGGAAGTCCTCATATTTCATTAATCACCATAAATGTAAGTGGATTGAACTCACAAATGAAAAGGGAGAGTGGCATATTGGATCATAAAACAAAACTGGGCTATATGCAACCTACAGTAGACACATCTCAGTCCCAACGACAAACATAGACTCAAAGTGAAAGGGTGCAAAATGATATTTCATGTAAATGGCATTCAGAGAATAGAAAGATTAGTGGCACTAATATCAGATGAAATAGACTTCAAAATAGAAAATGTAGAGAAAGATACTGAGAGACACTTCGTAATGATAAAAAGAAACACGCACCAGGAGACATAACAATAATATCTATGTTCCCAATTGGGGAGTCCAGAAATATATAAAGCAATTAGTAACAGAACTAAAGTGGGAAACAGACCAAAACACTATCATAGTAGGGAATCTAAATACTCCACTACCGAATATGGACAGATCATCCAAATAGAAAATTGATAAGGAAACAACACCCTTAAATGACACATTAGACCAACTGGACATAATTGACATTTACAGAACCTTCCATCTCAAAAAAGCTGCTTATACATTCTTCTCAAGTGCACATGGAACATTATCAAGGATTGATCACATACTGGGACACAGAGATAGCCTCAGCAAATATAAGAGGGTTGAAATCATACCAGCCATAACTTCTGATCATAATGCTTTGAAGCTAGGGATCAACTGTAATAAAAAAGCGGGAATAACCACAAATATATGCAGATTAAATAACATGATCCTGAAGAATGACTCTGTCAGAGAAGAAATAAAGAGAGAGATCAAGAGATACATAAAACAAATTATAATGATAGTACAACATGGCAAAAGTGGTCATGAGAGGAAAGTTCATGTCTTTACAGGCCTACCTCAAAACACAAGACTGAGCCTAAATAAACAACCTAATGCTTCAACTTATAAAACTAGAAAAAGGAAAACAAATGAAGCCTAAAGTCAGCAGAAGGAAAGAAATAATCAAAATTAGAGCAAAATTAAATAAAATTGAAAACCAAAAAAAAAAAAAAAACAATAGACAAAATGAATGCAACAAAAAGCTGGTTCTTTGAGAAATATAATAAAATTTACAAACCCTTACCTAAACTCACAAAAGAAAAAAGAGAAAGGACACAAACAAAATCAGGGAAGAAAGGGGAAATTATGACAGACGCCTCAGAAATACATAGGATCATACAATAATGCTATGAAAAAGTATATAACACCAAATTTAATAACCTAGAAGAAATGGACAAGTACTTAGAAAGATACATCTTTCTGGGACTGAATCAAGAATAACTAAAATATCTAAATAGACAGATCAGCAGTATGGGAATTGAAATAATCATCAAAACCTACCAAAAAGTAAAATTTCATGACCACACCAGTGAATTCTATCAAGCATTCAAAGAAGATATAAGACCTATTCTCCTGAAATTCTTCAAAAAAAATCGAAGAGGATGCAATACTTCCCAACTCATTTTATAAGGTCAATATTACCCTGGTACCAAAATCTGGTAAAGATAACCCCCCAAAATTAAAACAATAGACCTATATCTCCCATGAACACAGATGCAAAAATCCTAAACAAGATACTAGCAAACTGAATACAGGAATATATTGAAAATTTATTGACCATGATCCAGTGGGCTTTATACCAGAGACACAGGAATGGTTCACCATACCCAAATTGATTAATGTGATACACCACATAAACAAATTAAAAAATAAGAATGATATGATCATATCAATAGATGCAAAAAAAAAAACCTTAGACAAGATACAGCATCCTTTTATAATCAAAACACTTAACAAAATCAGTATAGAAGGAAAGTACCTTAACATAATAAAAGCCATATATGACAAACCCTCAGCCAACATTATATGTAATGGTGAAAACTAAAAACCTTCCCAAGATCAGGAACAAGGCAAGGCTCTCTACTATCACCCCTGTTACTCAATATAACATTGGAGGTCCTAATGAGTTGAGTCAGGTAAGAGAAAGATATCAAAGGTATCCAAATGGGAAACAAAGAAGTCAAACAGTCACTATTTGCGGATGACATGATCCTCTATATAGAAAACCCTGAGACTCAACAAGAACATTACTAGAAACAGTAAAGAAATACAGTAAAGTTTCTGGATACAAAATCAATGTTCAAAAATCCATAGCATCTCTATACTCTAATAATGAAGTGTCAGAAAAAGAAGTGGAAAAAATAATTCCTTTTGCTGTTGCAACAAAATAATAAAATACCTAAGAATAAATTTAACGAAATATGTGAATGACGTACATAATGAAAACTATAAGATCGTATGAAAAGAAATCAAAGAAGATACAAAGAAATGGAAAGATATTTTGTGTTCTTGGATCGGAAGAATCAACATATTTAAATGATCTTATTACCTAAAGCATTATACAAATTTAATGCAATCTTCATCAAAATCACATCAGTATTTTTTAAAGAAACAGAACACAAAATCATCAGATTTCTATGGAAGCACAAAAGACCCTGAATTGCCAAGCCATTCTGAGAAAAAAGAATGAGGCTGAAGAAATCATTCTGCCCAACCTCAATCTATACAAAAAGTGACAGTAATCAAAACAGCATGGTATTGACAGAAAAAAGAGACACACAGAACAGTGGAACAGAATCAAGAGTCCAGAAATAAACCCTTGTATATATGGGGAATAATTTTCAACAAAAGAGCCAAAAACATACAGTGGATAAAGGAAAATCTCTTCTATATATGGTGCTGGGAAAACTGGAAAGCCAACTTCATGCAAAAAAAAAAAATGAAACTAGACTGTTGTCTATCACCATATACCAAAATTAACTCAAAATGTGTCAAGGACCTATGTATAAGACCCAAAACAATAAAGTGCATAAAAAAAAACCATAGGAACTAATATCATGGACCTTAGACTTAAAGATTTTATGAATTTGACCTCAATGACAAGGGAGGTAAAAGCAAAAAGAAATTAATGGGACTACAAACTAACACCCTTCTGCACAGCAAAGGAACCATCAACAAGGTAAAGAGACCACCATCTGAATGGGAACATATATTTCCAAGCAAAACCTCCAATAAGGGCCTAATATTCAAAATATACAAAGAGCTCATATATTTCAATAACAACAACAACTACAAAAAAACAAATGATCCAATCAAAAAATGGGCAGAGGATCTGAACAGATAGTTCTCCCTAGAAGGCATACAAATGGCCAACAAATATTTGAAAAGACGCTCAACATTGTTAGCTATTAGGGAAATGCTAATCAAAACCACAATGAGCTACCATCTCACATTGGTTAGAATAGCTATAATCAACAGGACAAATAATAACAAATATTGGAGAGGATGCAGAGAAAAAGGAACCCTCACACACTGCTGGTAGGACTGCAAATTGGTACAGCCACTATGGAAAGCAGTATGAAGTTTTCTCAAAAAACTAAGAATTGATCTACCATATGATCCAGAAATCCCTCTATTTACCCCAAAGCCTTGAAAACCCATATACGAAAAGATATTTGCACACCAATGTTCATAGCAGCATTATTCATAGTGGCCAGGATATGGAAGCAAACGAAGTGTCCTACGATAGATGATTGGCTAAAGAAGCGGTGGTACATATATACAATGGAATATTACTCATCCATAAGAGATAAAATACTGCCATTTTTGACAACATGGATGGACCTCAAGATTATCATGCTAAGCGAAATAAGCCAGACAGAAAAATTTTAAAACCACATCATATCACTTATATGTGGGATATAAATCGAAAAGCAGCAAATATACAGGACAAACAGAGACTAATGGACATGGATAGTACACTACTGGTTACCAGAGTGTAGGTGAGAAGGGGGGAGGTAGGAGATAGATGAGGTAAAAGAAATCAAATATGTGGTGACAAAAAGAAATTTAACTTTGGGAGGTGAACATACAATGCAATATGTAAATGCCTTACTGTACATCTGAAACTTACTAGATTACATTAACTAATGCCACCATAAAAATATTTTTTTTTAAAAAATAGAAATATAGTAAATAAATTGAAAAAAAAGCCACATTAAACTATAGCATGCACTAGAAATAGTTCAGAATGAAAAGTACCTGATGCCATGGATGCATTTAATTCCAAATTAAGCAGGTAACTTGCAAAAAAGAATAAATCAACAATTCGTCAACTTTTGACACAGCTTTTCTTTCAGATAGTGCTGCTGGCTAAAGTCATCATTTAAGCTGATACTTTTTTCCTGAAGGGATTTTTATTTTAATATGCTTCTGGGATGTGTTTCTAGAGATATGTCAAGCAGCATAAAATAAGTAATTTAATATAGTGACTTTTCCTCAGAGTTCACCTATAATATTTAAGTGTTTAGGCCAATAATGCCCAGAGAGTTTTATGTTTTCCTTTGTTCTTCAATATTCCCCAGAGCTTCTGGCTCTAGAAATCAGTCA
Source organism: Eidolon dupreanum (assembly GCA_028627145.1). Classification (NCBI taxonomy): domain Eukaryota; kingdom Metazoa; phylum Chordata; class Mammalia; order Chiroptera; family Pteropodidae; genus Eidolon; species Eidolon dupreanum. The sequence continues at coordinate 69,640,989 of CM053505.1, forward strand.
AGGGAGCTTCTCAGCATGTCTATCTCAGCCTTCTCTGTCTTCCAGAGCTTTGTGGAAATCTCCAGCTAAAATCCAGCTTCCCTTCTAGTAGTGCATATGCAAGTTTTGGTCACCTGCTCAGGAAAATTCTTCTTTTTAGTATTTCAGTTTCCATATACTCTTGATGCATTTTGAACATTCAATCAATTTTCATTTGCTAATTGACTATTTTCTAATTCTTTAGCTTTTTCTCATTCATTTTTAAACTTTATTGGATAAATAGCAAATTTAGTAGGCCATTTCAAAGGACTTATTCATAAGTTTTCAAAATCTGATCAAACTGTTTTATGCAACTTAAACCTATGCCAAAATAAACATTAGTCACAAATCTTTTTAAATGCAAAAATTAAAATTACGACTTTTAGAAATATATAGGAGCATTTTCAACATGTAAGTTTTAATTTCCTAGTCCATGATGTAAAGATGACATTCAGAATAACCAGAAGGCATATTAGATATAAACTGAACTACAATTAACCCCATCTCTCTTACTTCTCTGTCCTATCCAATTAATTAGCAAGTTTTGTTGATTTTGTGTCCTAAATAATTTTCCATCTGAATACGTCTCTCCATCTCCATCACTACCTAGTCCAAGTTACCATCATTTCCTGTTTAGATTATTACAAAACTTTATAACTGGCTTTTTGCTTTCATTTTTTTCTCTTGTGTAGACTGAATAATGCCTCTGCCAACATACCACTTACACACACACCTTAATCCCTGGAGACTATATATATATATATATATATATATATATATATATATATATATATAAACTTTCATAGTAACATATACATAAAATATGATTAAATTAGGGATCTTGAGATGGGGAGATCATCCTGGACTATATGGTTTGCTCCAATGTAATCACAAGGATCCTTATAAGAGGGAGGCAGAGTCAGAAAAATGTTGTGATTGGAGCTGACATCTGAGAGGCAAGAAGATGCTACACTGGTAGCTTTGAAAATGGAGGGAGGAGCCAGGAGGCAAGGAATGCAGGTGGCATCTTGAAAGGCAAAATGCAAGGATACTAATTCTCCCCTAGAGCCCTCAGAAGGACTTCTGCCTTGATTTTAGCCTGTTGAGCTGACTTTGGACCTTTTATATGCAGGACTGTAAGATAGTAAATTTGTATGAGTTAAGCCACTAAGTTTGTATTAATTTGTTCCAGCAGCAATAGAAAACTAACTCTGAGAAGAGTTCTAACATGTCCTCCAAGGCTCTGTGTTATAGGTTAAATTGTGTTTCTCAAAAATCTATATGTTGAAGTCCTAAGCCAAGTACTTCAGAATATGACTTCATTTAGAGACAGCATCTTTGCAGAGGTAATCAAGTTAATGTGTAACCATTAGAGTTGGCCCTAATCCAATATGACTGGTGGTCTTATAAAAAAAATAAATTTAAATACAGCCACACACACAGAGAAGACAATGCAAAGAGACATACGAAGAAGATGGCCATGGGGAAAGACCCGAGATCCTCCCCTTATAGCCCTCAGAAGGAACCAAACCCACCAACAGCTTGATTTTGGACTTTTAGTCTCCAGAATTGTGAGATGGCAAAATTCTGTTGTTTAAGCCACCTAGTTTGTGGTACTTTGTTACCCTAGCAAACTAATATACCCTGCATGACCTGGCCATTGCTTATTTCTCAAAGTCTATCTCGAGCTATTCTCCCCTTTAGCCTTCTCTTCCCTCCAGCCACATGGGCCTCTTTTTTTCAAGCCTTCACACATGCCTAGAGATATTTCTCTCCCTACCCCTCTTTACTTGGTTAACACCTTAGTGGTTCTTCAGGCGTCAGCTAAAATATCACCCAGAGACTTTCCCCGAGCAGCAATGTAAAGGCGGCAACAGTCTTCATTATGCACTCATAATACCTTGGCATTTTTTAATAATAGCTCATATGAAAATTTTAATTACAAATGCATTTTAAAGGTTATTCAATTAATGTCTGTCAGTGACTATGCCTGTATTGTTAACTACTATGTATGCTACACCTAGCACATTGTCTAGTACATAATAGGTAGTCAATAAATATTTGTTGAATGAATGGATAAATTCATGCCATGAGATAAAAGATCTCATAAAAACTCTGCTTCAAATTCATTTTCTCATCTAAGTCTCACATTTCAAGAACAGAAACCTGATAGGCTTACAGTCTTAGTTGCCTTGTATATTGAGGACTCAGACTCCCAGATAAATTGACATCTGACAGCTTATGATCTGCAGCACTGTTTCAAACCCAGGGAAACTTCTGAAGTACTGGGTCTCAAGAAGGTAACATTTCTGATATATGCAAGCAAGGAAAAAGCTCAGTGAAAGAAATGAAACTACCAAATATTCACTATTATAAAAATAGAGGAAATTTAAAAGGAAAGCAATTTTTAAGAAATTTTGCTTCTCATAAGGTTGGTAGGTTTCATGTTTCCCCTAATAATTTTCTTTATTAAGAGATACTGTAACCAAGTTCATCTTGATAATTGTTTCAACGCTCCATTTCATCTTGTATGCATATATATTACTGTCATGGTCATAAATGAAGTCAAAAGTCATAGAACTAGATAGATACTTAAGCCTTAATATATACAAACCTTTGCTTCATGATACTGCCTTTTTAACAATCCGTATTAGTTTATTTTCAGACAGTTTCCTAACACTTGGTAAAAAACTCTCTTCAGGATATAAGGGACAAGGAACACAGGTATCAATTTGCAATGACTTTTCAAAATTGCTCTTGAGTGACAAGCTTATGAGTCATGGTGTTTATGCTATAAATTCATTGTAAATTCTCATATCATGGTCTATCATCATTTTAGGCTGGCATGCTTTCAAGTCTTCTCAATAGCACTAGCAATTAGTTGTTTTTCTTTCTGACGGCTTTAACATCCTACTCTTTAGAATGTTGATTTGCATTATAAAAAATTTAAAAATACCCCTATTAGAGTTGTCTACTGAAATACTAAATCTGAGCTAGCCATTAAGACTAAGGGCCCCAGCTGAAACTGAAAATCAGGTTTTGAAGCTTCTATATTAGCTATCTCTTTGAGATGTTGGATGGTGTTAACAATATCACCATTGATTCAACTGTTTTTACAGTTGAATTAGTTGTTACAGTAATCATCTCAATCAAGCTATCTAGTCCTTTTGGCCATTAAGAAGACTAAACCAAATCAACTATTCAATCTTTTGTCAATCAAACCATAAAATGGTCAATATAATCAATCCTGTTAAGCTAGCTTCAATCTTGCAGAGGAAAGCTGCTATACCACCACACTTCCTGGGAAGTAAGATTGCTTTCCTTTCCCTGACTGCTAGCGCAGAATTATATTCTACTGCTTCTATGGTAAAGGCATCATTCATAAATAACGACAGCTCAGTAGTTATGTAAGTTGAGTTTTGGGTTTTTAAATATTAATGTTCACAAAACACCTATGCAAATGATGCCAGTTTTTTTTTAAATATACATACAGTGATTGGTTTCTTTGGGTCATCTGTAAAATTTAGTATGCATTCCTTTATGTGGCCAGAATCTTAAAAATTAAAAAGATGAGAAATGAAAGCGGAGGTGGGAATTACAGTGAATTACATAAAGGCAGTTACTGAACTACTTTAACACATAAGAAAACAACAAAGCACTGTGTCAAAAATTAATTATTTGAGTATAGGCACATTTATGGATATCAAAGAATTTTGAGAAAGTATGAGTATTATTAAAGGTACAAATAAATCATAACATGTTGGCTAAAACATTACTAAGAATTAAATTGAACTGTTTTTTTCAAGATAGAAAACATAATTCTTTGTAACATTTTTTTGGAACTCTGTTTCAGTAAACAACACTTGTAATATTTGCAAATGAGATAAGGATATTATAATCATGGTTTTTTTAATCTTATGATTTTATATATTATATTCTATATAAGAGTTTAATATTTGTTATTCCTTATGGTGGAATCAGGGTAGCTACATTATTTCCATATAAATATAGAGTGTTTCATTTTACATCTTCAAATTGGGTCATTGCAGCCAGAATATTCATATCAAATTGTAGTTCCTGGACACACAGATAGAATTGTCAAAATATTCTCATAAATTGAGTAAATTTTTGCTCTGAGCAAAAACAACAGACTAGAAAAAAAAATGAGTACCCTATAAACTACCTATTAGCCCACACATGAGAGTAAACTCATATCAAGTAGAAATTATGCCTGTAACATAAAACACACATACACATGCATACAGAGCTACACACTTGGTGGTATTAATTGGAAATAGATTTTTAGAGAATATCTTGGCAGAAATCCTGGTCCCCTAATTAGAAGTTATTAACATCATTTAATTTCAGTGATAGGAACAATTTTAGTGTGTCAAATGTTAATGTAGCAATATAATCAAGAGTCACATGTTAACCTTTGATAATGGAACCTATAAAGAAATCCTAGGGCTGAAGAAAACATTAACAACCCAACATTCTCATTGATCCCAAGAAATTGAGATGCCAAGCTGCAATCAGAGGTCAGAAAGAAGAGACACTATATTCTCCAGTAGGAGGATTGTCTCTGGAAAACATTTTGGGAGAGACTTCCCCCAGCCACATGCAAAGTGGAATTTAAAAGAACGAGTTTACAGAGAAGACAAATAATAAGTTGCTCAGGTAAAAAGCAATGGGGTCCTGGATTAAGATTGATTATAGTGATAGCTGTGATTGAATGGCTTTGTGATGAAGATTCTACATGACTCAATGCAAAATGGGTTAAAGTATTGTGATGTTTCCCCCTTATAATTAAGCCAGATACTTGTGCTATTTATCTGCTACAGGAATGTATTATTGTGTCTATTAATTATTTTTTCTCCTGTTTATTCACTTCTTAGTTATTGGGACTTTCGTCTCAGCCTACAATTAACCACAAATGTATATGGCTTCAAAATAACTATATGAAAAAGCAAAACAAAACCTGCCTTTAGCCTCGAATTCTCCTCATGTATCAGAATATCATTCTACTTCCCCTTACTGCTAAATGCCCTGAGAAAGTAGTTTATCATTTGTCTCCCTCATTTCAGCTCATTTCAAAAATTAAATGAACATTTAATGATCACCTATGTACCAGGTGATACGCAAGGGGTTGAGAACACAAAGTCGAATATCATCCTAATTCTGAAGGAGCATGCAGCTAGTAGGGAAAACATGTATAAACAAATATAAATATTCCACCATCTGAATTCTTGTTGTATAAACTCAGGAAACAAAAATTTTAGGATAAATTTTTAGAGTTCGGACAGATATCCCTCATTATCTATCTCTTACTACTCAAAACTCAGGAACCAAATATATTCAGATCATGTGTTCTTTCTTATCCAAACTCTCACAGTTCAAACTTGAGAACCAAATAGATTTGGACAGTGAGGGACACTTTGTTTTATAATATGATATGATACTTCAAATAGCACAAATATGTACAATAAACATAAATAGTACAACTTCTGCTATAAAGCCAATGCTACTTTCATATTTGACAAATCTAATCTTACTGCTTTGAAAACTGTTGGTCTCATCTGTGGCCATACCACCCTGAACAAGCCCAATCCCATCTGATCTCGGAAGCTAAGCAGGGTCGGGCCTGGTTAGTACTTGGATGGGAGACCACCTAGGAAGACCAGGTGCTGTAGGCATAAAAAAAATATTAAAAACAAGGGATTGTAAGCTGGTAAGGTCCTTGCAATCTGTAAGGTCAGCCAAGGGTTGCCTCAACTAAAAAATAAAAATAAAAATAAATAAATAAATAAATAAACGAATAAATAAATAAATAAACTGTTAGTCTCCCCCTCAGTCTTAATATGTTCCTTCACTGACCTCCCTGACAAAATTTATTCTCAATGGGGAAAAAATGGTGTAGATGATAGAGGCTCCATTCATCACTCTGATGACCAAATAAAAGTTGTAACAGAAACAAGGAGAAAATAACAAGGAAAAGTCACCTGGAATTTAGATGAACAAGCCATACAACTAGGGAGAAATCAAAGAAATCACCCTGCAACAGCAGAAGGTAAAACGGGGTGAGGACATGAGGCTTCCCAGTCCTGAGCAGCTGAGAAGGACAGAAGCCGTGGCAGCAGCAGTAGCAGATGCCTCTTAAGGAGCCATGCCCATGAGTGGAATTTCACCATGACTGACCTGCTTGCTCAGTGCACCAATGCCAATTCAGGTGTGCACAGCGGGCACCAGGGACATATAGGGAGACATTGTCAGAGTGAGGGCCTACAGGAAACTTGCTCTGTACAGAAGTGCTGTTGATATCCCTTTGCTCCTCTGTTGAGACCACACCCCTCCCAGTGTGCTGGATGCAGCACTGCCATAGCCCAGACATCATCAAAATGGATAACAGAGGTCATTCTACCCTGAGGATTCCCTGAAACTCTGCCTCCCCTAACTCGTGGCCCAAACAAGCCACATCCAGATATGTCCTCGGTGAGTCATGTGCTCCTTGCTGAGTGGAGCCTAGACTTACACTGGAGGCAGCTGGCCTTGGTTTCTGGTGTGGCCTTTTAAGGCAACTATAAGCACAACATCTGTGGATTGCTTGATGAATCTTAACAGGTGGCCCCAGAGGGGCACAGGATGGGGCTAAATTTGGCCTGCAGCTTAACCCCTCTCAGGACTATGCCACTGGACACTTACTTCACAAAGCTGCACTAATTACACTAGAGACTTAGGAGCTTTGCTTAGTGCATGGAAACAGACACAAAAAGAAAGCCAAAATGGGAAGACAAAGAAGCAGAAACCATATGGGAGAGCAGAACAGAGACCCAGAAATAACGAAGTCAAGCAATCTAACAGAGGCAGAGTTCAAAACACGAGTTATAAAGATGCTCAACAAACTTAGGAGAAGTGTAGATGAATTCAGTGAGAACTTTAACAAAGAGCTAAAAAGCATAAAAATGGAAATGGAAATTATGAAAGAGAACAAGTCAGAAATGAAGAACACATTATCTGAGATGAGAAGTATATTAAATAGAATAAACAAAATAAATAAAGAAAAGGATCAAATGACCTATATAGAGGATGGGAAAGCCAAGGACATTTAATCAGAATGGCAAAAAGAAAAAAAGCCAAGACTATGAATATAGTTTAAGGAGCCTATAGGAGACCATTAAAGGTCAAAATATCCATCTCATCCAAGGAATATCCATACCGAAAGGAAAACAAGATGTTGAACAGCTATTTGAAGAAATAATGATGGAGAAATTTCCTAACCTGGTGAAGGAAATAGACATAAAACCCCAGGAAGCTCAGAGAATTCCCAAAACCAGGAATCCAGAGATGCCCACACCAAGATACATCATAATTAAAATGCCAAAGGTTAAATACAAAGAGAGAATCTTAAAAGCAGCAAGAGAAAAGCAGATAGTTACCTACAAGGGAGTACCAATAAGATTGGCAGCTGATTTCACAAAAGAAACTATACAGTACAGAAGGGCTTAGCACAAAATATTTGATGTGATGAAGATCCGGGATCTACAACTGAGAATACTTTATCAAGCAAAGCCATCATTTAGAGTCAAAGGACAGATAAAAAGCTTTCCAGACAAAAATAAGCTAAAGAAATTTATCACCACCAATCTAATATTATAGGAGATGTTGGAGGGACTTCTTTAAGAAGAAAAAAACATATATCAAAAACAGGAATAAAGAATGATAACAACTACATTCCTATCAATAAGTACCTAAAATGGAAAAGAATTAAGTGCTCCAACTAAAAGATAGAGTGGATGACTGGATAAGAAAACAATGCCCCTACCTGCTGCCTACAAGAGACTCACTTCAAATTAAAAGACACACACAGACTGAAAGAAAGAGGATGGAAAAGGTATTGCCTTGATGGACCTAGAAGGTATTTAAGGCAGTCAAAGATAAATACCATACGATTTCACTTACATGTGGAATCAAAGAACAAAAAGAAAAAACTAATCAAAAACAGACTCATCAATATAGTGGACATTTTGGTGAAGGACAGAGGGGAGGGGTCTTGGGGGGCTGGGAGAATGAGGTGAAATGGTTAAAGAAGTACAAATTAGTAGCTGATGGATGGTCACAGGGATGGGGAACATGGCACAAGGAATGCAGCAGCATTAATACATTGGCTAGGTTGAGGGTCAGGGTCGAGAGGAAGCAATTGGGGAGATCATTTTAGGAACTATATAGATGTCTATCAATGTACTGTAAACTTGAAACTAAATTAAATAAATAAATTAATTTAAAAAATCTATTGTCTACATTTCCCCTTGCAACTCTTTTTCTTTTTTAACATCCTTCAGTAATGTCTTCCCTTCAATCCATAGTGGTATACTCTAGACCCATGCTATTCAAAGTATGGTGCACAACCAACAACATCAATATCATCTCAAATTATTAGAAATGCATTACCTCAGGTTGCATCCCAGACTGAATGTATCAGAATCTGTGATTTAATAAGATATCTCGGTGACTCATATATACCTTCAATCTCATTAAATGGAAAAAAGGCATTTGACAAAGTCCAACATCAATTTCTGATGAAAATCCTGAGAAAAGTAGTACTACAAGGGAACTTCCACAACCTGAGGAAACTACAAAATTATAGTTTTCATATTTAATGGCAAGAGATTAAATACCTTCCCATGAAGATTGAGAACAAGACAAGAAGGTTTACTCTCACCACTCTTATTTAGCATTGTTCTGAAGGTACTAGCCACTAGAAAAGGCAAGAAAAAGAACTAAAAGACAAGCAGATTGAAAAGGAAGAAATAAAACTATCTCTATTCACAGATGACATGATTTTCTATGTAAAAATCCTCAAGGAAAAACCAAAAGAAGCCAAACACAAAAGGTCATTTATTATGTGATTCCATTTATATGCAATGTACACAATATATAAATTCATAGAGATATGATAGCAGCACATACTATTTAGAATACTAAAATTAAAAAATAAACTGAAATTACAAAGTATCAGCAGGGATGCAAAACAATCAGAACATTACTGGCAGGAAAACAGTTTGAGAGTGTCTTAAAAACTTAAACATAAGCTTACCATGTAACCCAGCAATTCCATTCTTAAATATTTGCCAGAGTTAAATTAAAAATCATGTTCCCTATAAAACCTGTATACTCTAAATTGGAAACAACCTAAATGTCTTTAATTGGTGAGTGGATATCAAACTGTGATACATTCATAAAATGGAATATTACTTTGTAATAACAATAAACTATTTCATTCAACATATATTAATGTCAAATGCATTATATAGGATTCATTTTTTATGATATTCTATAAAAGTCAAAATTAGAGACAACTAATAGATAAATCATCGTTGGAGCTGACAGAAGTTTTGATTATAAAGGAGCAAGAGGGACTTATGGAGTGATTGAATTATACACTAAATAAGATGACTAACTATATGAAATTTATACCTTTAAAAAAAACATGCAGCTCAAATATCCCTTTCTCTAGGACACATTTTCTCATTTTTAGTGTCAGAATTATGTTTGTCATTTTCTTGTAACTTTATCACATATATTAACCTTTGTATCATTATTGGTTTCGTGGATACCCTTATTTTACATTGACTGTGAGCTCCTTGATGGCAAGAGCTGTATCCTTCTAATATTTAGCACATCTGGACTTTGCACAATATAGGTGCTCCAGAAATATTTTAAATGAAGGGGAAGAAGACTTCAAGTGTTTTTAAGCTTGAATGAGTGAGGCAGTGATGGTGCTACTAACAAAGACGAGGAGCCAAGAACAGAGGCAAAGAATTAGGTAGATAACATTAACTGGAATGATGGACATGACCCATTGCATTTTCCTCAACTGACTACATGCCATAAATATTTAGACCAAGCAAAAATCAGAGCCCAGTGTGATTGATATAGCATTACCACATACAGAGAAGAACCAAGAGACTGTGCAAGGCTGGGACAGGTAAGATAAGTAACTAAAATCAGCAATATAGAATACATAGCAGTGGCTGAACTCAAAATCCTAAGGCCACAAAATACAGTGGGGTTTTTGCCACGGAAGACAAGAAATAAGGCAGCATTCTTGAACACACTGATTCTGAGAGAATAATCCGGAGTTTAAAGCATAAAGTTTAATGATAACAGCAACTACATTTGCATAGTGCTTTCTACTTTTCGAACTGCTTTCACAGTCATTATCTTGTTTGGTCCATGTAGGATTTTAATTAGCAAAGTTATTTACATATTATACATATTTTCCCACTACCAAATAAAGCAATAAGATTTCCATAGACATTTATGATTCGTTTCTTATTAGCTCGATACTCTAAACATTTCCATTCTTTCACTTCATAAGCATAGTTCAGTCTCCTCTTTTATCTAACAGTTTGTTCTATAGGCCAATATTCTCTTGTTTATCTAGAGTATTTCTGCTATCATGGCAAGGTTTTTAGTTTCATATTATATTTTATTCAGATATAATTGACATATAAGAATACATTAGTTTCAGGTATATAACATAATATGACATTTGTATAAATTATAAAATGATCATCATAATAACTAGTTAACATTTATCACCATACATAGCTACATTTCTTTTCTTGTCATGAGAACTGTTAAGATCTACTCTCTTTGCAACTTTTGAATATGAATAAAGCATTATTAAGTATAGTCATCATGCTGTATAGCACATTTCCACAGCTTATAACTGGAAGTTTGTACCTTTTGACCATCTTTATCCATCTTACCCAACCTACACACAGTAAATTTTTATTCAACTTATGAGGCTAAATATTTACACTTTTTTGCTTTTCTTTAATAGTACCTGATGAATTTTTCTGGAGATCTGATAGTGCTTTCCATTATTGTCATCCATAATCTGACTATCCTAAAAAGATTTTCAGTGAGAAACCTCTAAAGATGAAGAGCTAAGGTATGTCTTTCAACTTTTCATAATCTTCTCTTGAGCAAATATGATGTCTCCTTGAAACTTTGCATTAATTTTAAGCAGTTGTTCATTATGTACAGCAAGGCATTGTAGGTTTGCCCTGGTTTTTCTAGTTCCTGTAACCAAATAAAGATACTTAAAATATTTCTCTGGATTGAGTTCATCAGTTCTAATTTTACAAGCAGTCTTTCAATTTCTTTTCTTATAACACTTTCATTTCTCACTTATCCTAAATCTTCAGTCTTTAGTGTCCATTCTAAAACACTCCTCTTGGTTTCTGAACCTGTTTTTCCTTTTTGTGCAGAGAGAAGGTTTCTCATCAATCATTCATGTTTTCTCTTTCAATGCTGTAAAGACAGTCTTTGCAACAAATTACTGATACATGCTACAACATGAATGAACCTTGAAAGCTAATTGCTATGTGAAAAAAGCCAGATACAAAAAAGCACATACAAATTGCTTCCATTTACATAAAATATCCAGAATGAGCAATTTCATAGAGGCAAAAAGATTAGTCAATAATATTGTAATAACTATGTGTGATATCACATAAGTACTACACATCAGGTGATCACTTTGTAAGTTATATAAATGTCTAATAACTTTGCTGTACACCTGAAACTAATATAACTTATGCCAACCGTAATTGAAAAATTAAAAATATATATATATATATTTGTAAAAACATAGGTTAGTAGTTGCCTGATGGGGGAATTGTTGCTAATATATATGAGATTTTGCATGGACGGACCTTGAGATAATCATGCTAAGCGAAATAAGACAGACAGCAAAAGTTATAAACACAATATATCACTTATATGTGGGATATTAACCTAAAAGCAAAAAAAGAACAGGACAAACAAACAGAAAAATAGATATGGACAATAGACTAGTGGTTACCAGAAGTTAGGGGGAAGAAGGAGGAGAGAGGTAGAGGGGGTGATATGTGGTGACAGAAAGAAATATGTGGTGACAGAAAGAAATCTAGCTATGGGTGATGAACACTAATGCAATATGTGTGTGTGTGTATGTGTGTGTGTGTGTGTGTGTGTGTGTGTATAATTGTTCAATTGAATACCTGAAACTTAATGGATTTTGCTAACCAATATCACCATAATAATAAAAAATACGAGTTTTTGGAGGGAAAGATGAAAATCTAAACCTGGATTTTGAGGATGGTTGTAAAACTCCCTAAATGTAGTGAAAAAAATCACTGAATTGTATATTTAAAATGGATGAATGTATGATATGTAAATTATATCTCAATAAAGTTGTCTTAAAAGATTACCAAGAACAACTGTGGTATTAGGGGCAAGCTTCAAAGTGTCAGATCATTGTAGACCACCCTTCCTCCTGTGACACAAAATGGACTTCCTTCTAATACTGCCCTATCATTATAAAAGGACTATAAAAGGCCTTAGTGAATGTTCATAGATTATCAGTGGGAACTATATATCATTAAAATAAAGGAAAATCCTCACGCAAAATGTTTGAATAGTCTTGCTTCATATTCTAATGATTTTAAATCTCCCACAGTTGCTCTGACACTAACTGCCAATCTGCCTAGTTCTCTGCATACTGCCAACACCATTTTTCTTTGCCAGACTTCCATTTGCTGCTAATATAAGCTCAAAATATTCAGGTACATTTCCCCCCACATCCATAACATACTCTGACACCAAGTTCTTATCCAACATTTTTGAAAAGATTTGACCCACCCCACTATTAATAAACTCTAACACAGACTTTTAAGTGAATAAAAGTTTTACATATTTTGATCATAAAAGTTATTCTACTTATTGTAAAACTTCAACAGAAAAAAATCATATATATGGAAGAAAAAATCTACTACCCATGTATAATTAGCTAACATTTTGTAATTACATCCTCAAGACAGATATATAAAAATGAAATGATTACTATGCATAAAATTTAGAACCTGGATCACTTTCCATATCAATATGCAATCAAATACAGTCATATATCACTTGAAGAGCTGCAAATTGTTTTATCATAGGGATTAACAAAATTTTTTAGTAGTAATCACTTAAATTATTCCTAAAGTTTGCCAAATATGAAAAACATTGAAATGAGCATCCTTATTCCAAGATCTTTTAAACTTGTCTGATAAGTATTAGAAGTAGAATCACTAAATGAAAGGATGTTCACTTTTCAATTAAGGTTAATTTTATAAATTTCTGAACAGAAAGATATGACCACTTTATGTTTTTATATTCACTGCATTTATAGTACCATTCCCCCAACACTCTCTCCAAAACTAAGTCTCAATATTTGCATCACTGTAAATTCAAAGGGTTTAAAAAGTATAAACAGAGGTTTGGAAAAATATGGCAGAGTGAGAGACATCCCCAGATCTCTCCCCTCGAAACAACAATAAGCTGAGCATCCAAAAGTCAACAAAAAACACCCACACTGTACACCAGCACATTTCAGCATGGGATCTGGGCATAAGAGCTACCACAGGTCAAAACCCTGGGTGTTGGGCAGTGGAATGGGATAAAGAAGCTGCCTCTCACAGTTGCTGGAGCTCCCTGTGAGAGGAGGAAGAGGGGAGAAGGTGTGTCAAGTTCCCTGAAAAGCCTTACCTGGGAGACTTGTGAGTTCTACCCAGCCATAGGCAGGTCTCATGCATCAGGGCAGAAAGCAAAGAAGTGGGATGGGACCACAGAAACAACAGTTAATTTTTACCAGCTGCAGTTCCAAAATCGAGGCTGAGCCACAGCCCCCAACTCTGAACCCCATACTCTCTGAGTCCAAACACTGCAGAGTCCCAAGGGAAATGGAGCGAATGCTACTGAGAATGTCGTTGACACTGACAGAGAATGAAACTGAGGGTAGCAAGCATGTTTAAATATCTAAAGAAAATAAAAAGTCATTATTAAGGCTTTATATAATGCAAGGATCCAAGAGGTTTAGACACCACTTACTGGAACCAAAAGAAAAGCACCATCTTTCCAGCACACAAAAGAGAGACTTTTATATAATAAATCTTCCTTCTGGAAAAACAGCAGAATACACTAACATTAATGCCCAAGTAGAGAAATAGTCCATTAGACATCATAAACAACCAAGGTAACAAGGCACCTCAGAAAGAAAGAAAAAAATCTCTAAAAAATAAGCTTACAGACATAGAAATATGCAACTTAAATGACATAGAATTCAAGATGGTACTTCTGAAAAAACTCAATGAATTTCAAAATTAGTCATATCAACAATTTCAGGAATTGAAAAAAACAGCTAGATGAGTGGAGCAAGGAGATTGAAACTCAAAAAAAGAACAAAAGATATTCTGGAGATAAAAACACACGCGCATGTGCACACACACACACACACACACACACACACACTGCAAAAGCTGAAAAATGAAATAGCAAGCTTGGGAAATAGAGTAGACCAAATGGAGCAAAGGATCAGTGATATCAAAAACAGAAATCTAGAAATAAATCAGAAGAAAGAAGGGAGAAACCAAAGAATGAAAAATAATGAAAGAGAAATACAAGAAGTAGCTGATACCATCAGGAGAGGAAACATAAGAATAATGGGCATTACCGAAGGCGAGGGGATAGAGCAGGGACTAGAAAGCATTTTCAGACAATTAGTTGACAAGAATTTCTCAAATCCAAAGAATGAACTGGAGCTTGGAATTCAAGAAATCACCAAAACACCCAATTATCTCAACCCAAAAAGGCGTTCAACAGGACTTGTTGTATTACAATTATCAAAAATCAACAACACAATGACAACGATGAAAATCTCAAGGCAGCCAGGGAGAAGAAAACGGTAACTTATAAAGGAAAACCCATTAGATTATCATCTAACTTCTCAGCACAAAGCTTAAAAGCCTGAAAGGAATGGAATCAAATATTCAAACTATTAAGTGAAAAGAACTACCGGCCTAGAATAACATATCCAGCTAAACTCTCCTTTAGATATGAAGGAGAAATTAAGACCTTTCCAGTCATAAAAAAATTGAGGGAATTCTCCACTATGAGTCCTGAACTACAGAAAATACTGAAAGTGGTAGCCTCACCTAAAACAAAATGACAAAAAACAACAAACAACAACAACAAACAATTAGGAGTAAGGTGATTATTAGTTGGAAAGCAGAGGAGTTCAACCCTTACTAAGAACAGGACACTATAAGCTTAAAATAAGAAGAAATTTGCTATAGCAAGATAATAATGAACATTCAGCATACATAGAGACAAACTGAGACAAAAATGACAGAAAAGGGAAGGATTCAAAGATCCAAATTTGAAAAAGAAAATGGAGATAAGGCACACATGAAAGAAAATAGACTGTATATATAACTATCCTTTACATATTCATAATGTTAACCACATGCCAAAGAATCAGAACCAAAGTGCATTAAAAAAAACAACAAGAAGGACCAGAAGGAAAACTTACAAAAGCCAATCGAAATAAAGAAAATGAAAGTAAACAGAAACACAAAGATACGGAAGCAATGGAAACACTGAGCTACCAGAAAACAAAATATAGTATGGCTATAAGAAGACCTCATATTCCAATAATCACTGTAAATGTAAATAAACTGAACTTACCGATAAAAAGGTACTGAGTTGCAGCATGGATCAAAAAATACAACTCAACCATAAGCTGACTCTAGGAGACACATCTCAGTCCCAAAGACAAACATAGACTTAAAGTGAAAGGGTGGAAAATGACATTTTGAGCAAATGGCGTTCAGAGAAAA
Source organism: Eidolon dupreanum (assembly GCA_028627145.1). NCBI lineage: Eukaryota > Metazoa > Chordata > Mammalia > Chiroptera > Pteropodidae > Eidolon > Eidolon dupreanum. The sequence continues at coordinate 69,656,711 of CM053505.1, forward strand.
GTGGGAGTAGCGGTACTAATAGCAAATGAAATACACTTTAAAATTTTTTAAAAAAGTAAGGAAAAATACTGAGGGACATTTCATAATGATAAAGGGAATCAGGTACCAAGAAGACATAACACTTATTAATGCCTATGCTCCTAATCAGGAAGCATCGAAATATGTAAAGAAATCACTAAGAGAACTAAAGGGAGGAATAGACCAAAACACTATCATAGTAGAGGACCTAAATACCCCACTGTCGGATATGGACATATCATCCAAACAGAAAATCAATAAGAAAATAACAGCCTTAAATGACATATTTCACCAAATGACACTTTAGACATAATTGACATTTACAGAGTCTTTCATCTCAAATCAGCGGCTTATACTTTCCTCTCTAGTGCACATGGAACATTCTCAATAATCAATCACATACTGGGACACAGAGATAGCCTCAATAAATATAAGAGGGTTGAAATTATACCAACTATATTCTCTGATCATAAAGCTTTGAAACTAGAGATCAACTGCAAAAAGAAATGAGGAAGAAACACAAAAGCATGGAAATTAAACAACATGCTACTGAAGAATAACTGGGTCAGAAAGAAATAAAAAGAGATCAAGAGATACATATACATGAATTATAATGATACTAAACATATTAAAATTTTTGAGACATGGCAAAAGCGGTCATAAGAGGAAAGTTCATATCATTACAGGCCTATCTCCAAAAACAAGAATGAACCCAAATAAATAACCTAACACTTCTTAAAAAACTAGAAAAGGAAGAACAAATGAAGCCTAAATTCAGCAGAATGAAAGAAATAATCAAAATTAGAGCACAAAAACAAAACAAAAAAAAAAAAACAAAACAAAACAAAAGTTGAAAACAAAACAAAACAAAAGATAGAAAAAATAAATACAACAAAGAACTAGTTCTTTGAGAAGGTTAATAAAGTTGACACACCCGGCTAGACTTACTAAAGAAAAAAGAGAAAAAGAGAAAAGACACAAATAAACATAATCAGAGATTTTAAAAGGAAAAATGATGACAGACATCACAGAAATATTAAGGATCATACAAGAATGCTATGAAAAAGTATATAATATGAAATTTAATAACCTAGAAATTTTCCTATTTAGAAAGATACAACCTTCCTAGATTGAATCAAGAACTGTAAAATTTAAATAGACCAATCAGCAAAATGAAAATTGAAATGATCAACAAAAACCTATCAAAAAGTGAAAGTCCAGGATGAGATGGCTTCACCAGTGAATTCTACCAAACATTCAAAGAAGTTTTAATACCTATTCTCAAACTCTTCAAAAGAATTGAAGAGGAGGCAATACTTTCTAATACATTTTATGAAGCCAATATTACCCTGATACCAAAACCTGGTAAGGATAACACAAAAAAGAAAACCACAGACCAATATCTCTCATGAACACAGATGCAAAAATTCTAAATAAGATACTGGTGAACTGAATACAGCAACATATTCAAAAGATTATATGCCATGATCAAGTGGGCTTCATCCCAGAGGCACAGAAATGGTCCAACATATGCAAATAGATTAACATGATACACCACATAAACAAATTAAAAAATAAGAATCATATTATCATATCAATAGATGCAGGAAAAGTTTTTGACAAGATACAGTCCCATTTAAGATCAAAACACTTAACAAATTCAGAATAGAAGGAATGTACCTTAACATAATAAAGGTCATCTATGACAAACCCTCAGTCAACATTATACTTAATGGTGAAAACTAAAAACCTTCCCTCTAAGATCAGGAGCAAGGTAAGGCTATTGCCACTGTTATCCAATATAACATTGTTGGTCCCAGCTAGTGCAATCAGACAAGAGAAAGATATAAAAGGCATCCAGATAAGAAATCAAGAAGTCAAACTGTCACTATTTGCAGATGACATGATTCTCTATATAGAAAACCCTAAAGACTCAAAAAGAATGCTACTGGAAAGAAACAATAAGCAAATACAGTAAACTTTCTAGATATAAAATCAATGTTCAAAAATCCATAGCATTCCTATACTCAAATAATAAAGTGTCAGAAACAGAACTGGAAAATAATAATTCCTTTTACTGTTGCAATAAAAAGAATAAAATACCTTGGAATAAATTTAACCAAACATGTGAAGTACCTATATAATGAAAACTACAAGATCTTATTAAAAAAAAACTGAAGAAGATATAAAGAGATGGAAAGATATTCCATGTTCATGGATTGCAAGAATCAACATAGTTAAAATGACCATATTACCTAAAACATTATGCAGATTTGATGCAATGCCTATCAAAATCCCATCAGCATTTTTAAATGAATAGAACAAAAAAAAATCATCAGATTTGTATGGAAGCATAAAAGACCCCAAATCACCAAAGCCATCCTGAGAAAGAAGAATGAGGCTGGAGGCATCACTCTGCCTGACTTCAAATTACATTACAAAGTGACAAGAATCAAAACCACATGGTATTGGTAGAAAATCAGACACACAGACCAGTGAAACAGAATCAAGAATCTAGTTGTAAACTCATATTTATATAGGCAAATAATTTTCGACAAAAAAGCCAAAAACATACAATGGAGAAAGGAAAGCCTCTTTAATACATAGTGCTGGGAAAACTGGAAAGCCACCTGCAAAAGAACAAAACTAGACTGTTGTCTATCACCACACACCAAAATGAACTCAAAATTGATGAAGGACCTGAATATAAGATCTGAAACTATAAATTCCATAGAAGGAAACATAGGAACTAAACTCAATGACCTTGGACTTAAAGACTATTTTATGAATTTGACCTCCAAAGCAAGAGAAGTAAAAGCTAAAATAAATGAATGGAACTACATCAAACTAAAAAGCTTCTGCTCAGCACAAGAAATCCTTAACAAGGTAAAGAGACAACCATCTGAAAAGGAAAATATATTTGCAAGCAACACTTCTGATAAGGGCCTAATATCTAAAATATACAAGGAACTCATGCAACAATAACAACAAAAAAAACAAATTATCCGGTCAAAAATTTGGCAGACGACCTAAACAGACACTTCTCTCTAGAGGTCATATGAATGACCAACAAATATTTGAAAGATGCTCAACGTCACTAGCTGTTAGGAAAATTCAAATCCAAACCACAATGAGATACCACCTCACACCTGTTAGAATAGCTGTAATCAACAGAACAAGTAATAACACATGTTCATGAGCATACAGAGAAAAAGGAATCCTCATACACTGCTGGTGGGACTACAATTTTGAACAACCACTATGGAAAACAGTATGGAGATCCCTGAAAAAAACTAACAATGGATCTACCATATGATCCAGGAATCCCTCTCCTGCATATTTACCGCAAAGACTTGAAAACTCATATTCAAAAAGATATTTGCACATCAACGTTCATAGCAGCATTATTCACAGTGTCCAAGACATGGAAACAACCAAAGTGTCCTATGATACATGATTTCATAAAGAAGCAGTGGTATGTATATACAATGGAATATTCCTCAGCCATAAGAAGAGATGAAATACTGTCATTTGAGACAACATGGATGGGCCTCGAGATAATCATACTACGCAAAATAAGCCAGACTGAAAAAGTTGAAAATCACATGATATCATGTACATGTGGGCTACAAACCTAAAAGTAAGAAATGAACAGGACAAACAAGCAGAGACTCATGGACATGGACTGCAGACTAGTGGTTACCAGAGGGTAGGGACTGGGGGAGGAGCGGGGACATAGATGAGGTAAAGGGGGAGGGTGAAGTGGGCAAAGGGGAATCAAATATATGATAGCTGAAGGAAACTGGACTTTGGGTGGTAAACACACCCAAATATACACCCAAACTGTATAGAATATGCAGTTGTCATATTATAATGTATGCTTAAAAATTATAATTGTATTAACAAAAAGTATAAACATTCTTTCTTTATACTTCATATATCTAATTTATAATTTAGTTTAATTTTTATTTAAAATTTGTATTTTCACTTATTACAATGTTCTACGGAGTTGTTAGTTTGAGGAGTCGAACTATGAGTCTAATATGTATGGTACTGTATACATGGCACCTTGACTTTAGTGGACCTATTTTGTGGCTGGATATTTTTATAGAACTGTCTGTTGCAAAGAACACGTTGGCTTCTGACTAAACCTGGAGTCTTTGTAATTAGTATCCATCATTTTTTCTCTCATTTATCTCTCTAATAATCTATAGATCTTGCCAAATTTCTCTATGTATTTTCCATACTCATGTAAGTTGCTGAGCCTACCCCTCTCACCCTAGGAAGCCAGAACTATTGTAATTGTGATTTCTAAGACTATATGCGATTTAATGTGAGGTCAAATGGAACAAATCAATAAGAATATGGTTACTGGGATTAGATCTAGATTTGAATCCCAGTTCCTCAATGTAGTCTTCTAACCCTAAAAAGTGTTTTTGATTTTTCTACATCTCAGTATCCTCATTTATAAAATGGAATAAATTATAATACCCTTAGAGTATTATTTTGATGATTTAATGGGATATTACATGTTCTGCACTTACAGTGACTGTCAAAAATTATAATTTATATATAGCCTTTTTAGTATTATTAGCTATATATATAAATAATAGAGATAGACGATGGAAAAAAAATAACTAGATTCTTTGGAACTGAAACTTTCTCTTTCATATACATTGGAAACTGAGTGACTAGACAGAAATCTGCCTGAATTCTAGCATCTATAGGAGCACCCAACTGACCTTAGAAATCACTGCAGTAAAAAAACTAAATACAAACCAAGAACATACAGTCATACCTAATTCTGCCTCTTTAATACCAATGTCAAATGGCTTCACTATGCTACAATCCACCATACTTTCAAACAAATCCAAAGTCCAAAATAGAGATCACCAAACAGATTAAGTGAAACAAGGCCAGGAATGATAGCTGTCATAGTAAAATACTAATACTAAGCCTACTACTGCTCTACTACTGTTGCAGCTGCAGCTGGTACTACTACTAGTACTACTAAACTGGCTGGTACTAGAATCATCAGGCTCACAGGCTTCTGTTTCCTCTGAAGAGTAGTAGTTCGGTTTTGGCCTAGGGCCCTAGATGTGAGCCATCTAAAACTTTCCACCTGACTTCTAAAATTTAGGAGAACATATTTAACTAAGATGTGAGCAACGAAGCAGGAAAACAGATGCCTTGGATAACTACAGCTAGACTTTTCATCCCTCAATCCAAGGAGGTATTCTAGGATCTAATTCTGAGCTCTATCTTCCTTATAGCTTTCTTGGTATTTGCATAATAAACAAAATATAAAGAGGCAGGCAATTTCCAATTTTCATTCTCCAAGATGAACAGAATGCCAAGAAGCATGTTCAGGGAAATGGAGGGTAAACCCTTCCCTCAAATTAGCTTACAGCATTCATCCTGTGAATCCTAATATTGCTCAGCTGTAAGCAGTCTCTCTAGTATTGTAGCAAATGTTGGCCAAAGAATGTAATGTCTGCAAATATTTATGTTGCACAGGCAACTTAGAAACTTCCATGGCAATCCAGCTGGTTCTCAAAAATAATGAAACATTAGTGTAGCCTTATGGAAGGAACCAAGTTGTCTCTCAGTATAGAAGCCAAAAGTCATAAAATGGTGTAGTTCAATCTGTATTACAACCCAGGTCTCTTGACCCCCTTTCTGAGACACTTTTCACACTATTTCTTAAGTCGGTAATCTATTGTTTTATGCCAAAGATCTGTATTCTGAAAAGGGAAGGAATGTTGCTGTTGCTAGCTAATTCTTTCTAAGCAGGGACAGAGCATAGGAATGTCTGTCAACTGCTACTTCTGGTCCAAGATAGTGTTATCAAGCAGCAGGAAGAGTAGGATGAAAATTTCCTCAGCTTTCTAAACATGCCCTTACAAATCTCAGCTCTTCAGGTGTGGGTGGGGGGCACTAGGTGAGGGTTATATTCTTTGTGGTCTGTAGACCTTTGGATTCATTCATCACATTATTTGCTTTTAAAAAACTAAATGAACCTAAAGACATAAGCTAGGGTCAGGGAAGTTTCAAGGTCAAGAGGAGTATTAACATGGCAGTAATAAGGTTTGACCAGCCTTAGGCATCATAAAATCACAATAGGAAAAGGTAGTCAATGAAAAAATAGCCCAGTTGTGAGCTGGGCTATGGACCCTCACATGAGAAGATAAATACAACCTATAATAATAACATTGTTTCATTATAACATTGATGAGATGCCTTAGAAACTTAACTCTTATTTGTATCAGTTAACCATTGGTAAAATTGGTTTTGTTATATGTTGTTTCACTTAAAGTTTCAGAACCTATGGATAACATTAAGATTTATTGTACATGCCCTAGATATGAAAAAATGCATAGTCTTTTACGTATTTTGGATAGTCCTTTTAGGCCACATACCTTGCCTATATAAACAGTGCTACTACCTACCCACAGAGGTAGACACCCAACTCAAGAGTAGCCAACCCACTGAACAAATAGTAGCCAGTGACATTTTCTCTCTCAGGAATTTGAACTATGCATAGAAAGTGAGAATGTTGAGTTTTAGCTGATTTAAGATTAGTTTTCTTGCTTGCAAACAAAAGAGATTTCCCTAAGACAATAATAGAGAAAATTTTTTTTTATTTTGGACTTCCAGTCAAGATGGAAGCATAGGTAAACACTGTGCTTGCCTCCTCCCCTGACCACATCAAAATTACAAATTAACTACAGAATGACCATCATTGAGAATCACCTGAAGCATAGTTGACCAGAACTCCTATAACTAAAGATATAAAGAAGCCATGTCGAGACTAGTAGAAGGGGAAGAAACACCAAATGCACTGGTCCCACATCCACATATGGAGGTTAAGAATTGGGAGGAATATCTCATCTGTGGTGGTCTCCCCTGAGGAGCAAGGGGTCCCAGCCTCACACCCAGCTCACCAGCCAGGAGCATAGGTGCCTAGAAGAGAAGTCCCCACATTTGTCTGTGAAAAGCAGCAAGGTTTCCATCCAGGTGAAATAAAGGGCTACTATAGATACAAGCATCCTCTTAAAGGGCCTACACATGGAATTACTCATTCAACTTGCTTTGAATTCTAGTGCTGGGGCATCATCTCAAAAAGCACCAGGGACATACAGGGAGGAGCTGAATTGTCTGGCTTCAGGATGAGGGCTGTAGGGGGAAGCTCTGACCATAACAGAAGTGTCAGCAGAGGCCAATGATCCTTTGTTGAGCCCTCCCCCCCACCTAGTTGGCAGGCAAAGGCAAGTGACATATCTGAATCTCCATCAACTTGGCTGATGTCACTCACCCACCCTGGTGATTCCCTGAGACCCAGCCCCACCCAAAACATGCACCTCTTTCAGCATCTGTTCCTAACAAGCTGCCAGCTTTGGCACATGTTGCAAACTTTCCTAGAATATCACAAAGGTCCACAAACCCCGAATGACCAGCAGCTGGCCTGGGTGGGCCCTTTATGTCTTGCTTAGTAGCCCTGGAACTACTGGCAGTCAACTTAGTTCACAGTATAGTCTCTCCCAGGTGTCTCCAAGTCCAGCACAGGCAGCTACCAACTTTAGATCACTTTGTAGCTCCTACTAGCTGGCCCTGGGCCAGGCACAGGCAGCAGCTGAACTGAACCACATGGAAGCCCCTCCCAAGAGGTCTCAGAACCAACATACCTCATGACTGACTTCAGACCATACCAGAGCACCACCCAATTAGCTCCACAAAAGACACACCCAATCGGTGGACTCTTCAGACACCAGAGTCATGCTAAAATGAAGCCCACTCTATGGGGTCAGTCACTACACAACAGTTTGTGTGCTATAATCATATCTAATCCTCACAGTCAGCCTGAGGGTTAATCTTATCCCCTGGCATGCCAATAGCAATTAAAGCTCAACCACAATAGGAAGGCACACACAACCCACATAAGGGGTACACCTGGGGCACAGGGGTGACAAGAGAGTCTGCACCATTGGGTGCCAAAAGAAACCTATTACATAAGGCCACTCTGTTAAGACAAAGAGACATACCAGATATAACTAATACATAGAAACAAACAGAGGGAGACAGCCAAAATTAAAAAAAAAAAAAAAAACATGTCTCAAATTAAAGAACAGAACGACACTCCAAAAAATAACAAAATGGAAGCAAACAATCTACCAGATGCAGAGTACAAAACACTGGTTATAAAATTTCTCAATAACTTTGGGGAAGAATAGATGAACTAAGTGGGAACTTACAAAAATAAACAAAAACCATTAAAAAGAACCATTCAGAACTGAAGAATACAATAACTGAAATGAAGAATATAGGGAATGAACAGCAGATTAGACAAAGCAGAGAATCAAATGAGCAATGTAGAAGACAAGAGAGCAGAAATACCCAATAAAAACAACAAAAAGAAAAATAATTCAAAAAATAAGGATAGTTTAAGAGACTTCTGAGACAGCAAGTGTACCAACATTTGTATCATAGGGGTACCAAAGGGAGAAGAGAAAGAGCAAGGAATTGAAAACTCTTTTGAAGAAATAATGACGAAAAATTTTCCTAACCTGGTGAAGGAAATAGTTATACAAGCCCAGAAAGCACAGAAAGTCCTGAAAAGAACCCGAAGAGGCCTACACCAAGACACATCATAATTAAAATGTCAAAGGTTAAGGACAATGAGAATCTTAAAAGCACCAAGAGAAAAGTAGTTAGTTACCTACAAGGGAGATCTCATAAGACTGTCAGCTGATTTCTCAACAGATATTGCAGGCCACAAGGGATTGACAACGAATACTGAAAGTGGTGAAAAGCAAGACTAACTCTACCCAGCAAAGCTATCATTTAGAATCAAAGGACAGATTAAGAGCTTCTCAGACAAAAAAGCTAAAGGAATTTATCACCACAAAATAATAATAGAAGAAATGTTAAAGGGACTTTTTAATAAAAATAAAAATATCATAAATATGAATAATAAAATGGCAATAACTACATACCTATCAATAATTCCTTTAAATGTAAATAGATTAAATGCTCCAATCAAAAGACACCGTTTGGCTAAATAGAGGAGGAAACAAAAGCCAGACATAAATTGCCTAGAAGAGAGTAATTTCGGATCAAAAGGCACACACAGACTAAAAGTATAAGAATGGAAAAAGATATTTCATGAAAATGGAAACTAAAAAAGCTGGCCTAGCAATACTTATCCCAGAAAAAGTAGATTTGAAAACAAAGGCTATAACAAGATACAAAGAAAAACATTTTATATACAATAACTAAAATATAAAAGCAACCTAGGTATCCATTGATAAATGACTGGATAAAGAAGAAGTGGTTACATATATGCAATGGAATATTACTTGGTCATAAAAAGAATGAAATCTTACCATTTGCAACAACACAGATAGACCTAGAAGATATAATAATTGACATAAGTCAAATTGAAGAAAGACAAATACCATATGATTTCACTTTTATGTGTAAAGAATAAAATAACCAAAACAGAAACAAACTTATAGATAGAGATCAATCTAATGGTTGCCACATGGGAGGAGTGTTGGGTGAAAAAGGTGAAGGAGTTAAGAAGTACAAATTGACAGTTACAAAGTAGTTATAAGGATTTAAAATACAGAATAGTGAATATAGTCAATAACATTGTAATATCTATGTAAAGTGCCAGGTGGACACTGGATTTATCAGGGAGATCACTTCATAAGTTACATAAATGTTTAACCACTATGCTATATACCTGGAACTAATATAATATTAAATGTCAACTGTAATTAGAAAATAAAAAGTAATAAAATTAAGATTAAAAAATATTTTTTTTTACCTCAACTTAAAAAGTTCAACAAATCTCTCCATAAAAGGTAAATAGGGAACTTAGAGTTTCTTTAGATTTAGGTGTTGGCTGTGGTTAACAGTTATTGTAATCAGGAGAAGCAAATTTTTTAATTTCAGCAGAGGAAAGAAGAAACCAATGTTCCAACCTTAAAAAGGCTACCTAGAAAGCTGGAACTATGGGTTTATCAAATAATTTATCAAGCATAAGAACAACCAGTGATTATATAAGAAAGTTCTTTCCACTTCTTTCCCTTTGGATAGAATGCAGGAAAGTCCATAGTCTTTCTAATCATGAATGGGAGAGTCTGGGGAAAGAATTCCTGAGCTACCGTGGAGTTATGTTTGCTGCAGAATTTACCACTTGGCAGCCTCAGGGTATTACCTTAGAAAATACACAGGACTTTTCCATTAGAAGAGTAAATAATGTTGGAAGACTAATAATTATTATAGAAAAGTAATAACAGCTAACATTGATATATCCATTATGAAAAGAACAACAAAAATGAAAAACGAGATCTCTACTAGAAGGTTTGAAAAATAAAATGGAAATTCAAACCTAGACTAGAATGCTGAACAACCAACACAGAATCACATTATCTGATCAGGAGAAAATAATGTGAAGGTGGAAACATTTTACCAAAAATCTATACAGAAAAGACAAAAGGATGACATATACCTTTGAGGAAGAGTCCTATGAGGAAGAACCTGTAATTCCATAAAGTAAAGTGAAACATGCCCTGAAAGTTTTGGAGAGAAATAACTCGCCAGGGGTAGATTGAATACCAGTGGAGTTTTTTTCAAGGTACAGAGACATAATCTGTCAAAATCCTAACAAGAATATGTTGACAAATATAGAAAACAAAAAAAATGACCTACAGACTGGAAAAATTCAATATACATCCCAAATTTTCAAGAACAGAAATGCCAAAGATTATTGTAAAAGGACCTCACAAGTAAAGTGATGCTCAGGGTGATACAACAAAGAGTTCCACCTAACATAGAGCAAGAACTGCTAGATGTTTAAGGTGGATTCAGAAAAGAAAGAGGAACTAGAAATTTAATTGAGAAAACTATTGGGACACTAGAGAGTTCCTAAGAATTTCAGAAGAAAGTTAGTCTATGTTTTATACACTATTGTAAAGCTTTTGACTGTGTGGATCATGAAAAGTTATGGGTTGCTCTGAAAGAAATGGGCATACTTCAACACTTGGTTTTCCTGATATTGTGGACAGGAAGCCACTGATGGGACATAATATGGAGAGACAGAATGGTTCTCTATAAGCAATGGTATCAGACAAGAGTATATTGTCTCTTCCTATCCATTTAATCTGTACTCAGAATATATCATACAAAAAAACTGGGCTAGACTCAGAAAAGTGAAAATTGGTAAAAGGAATATCAGTATCTTAAGATATGCAGATAATACTATCTTACTATCAGAATGTATCAATGATTTGAAATGACTTCTCATCAAAGTGAAAGAAGAAATTCTGAAAGCAGGATTGCATCTGAATATCAAGTAGGCAAAAGTCATGTCGACAGAGGTAATACACAACTTTAACAGACAGCAAAAGTATTGAAATTGTTGAAGATTTTGCTTACCTTGATTCAGTCATTAGTTCAAATGGAGACTGCAGCCAAGAAATCAAGAGAAGGCTGAGGCTCAGAAGGGAAGCACTGTGAGAATTAGGAAAGATAATAAAAAACAAAGATGTGTCATTAGAGACCAAAGCTACGATCATATCCCCACCTTCATTCATATTACTATGTATGGATGAGAAGATGGGCAGTGAGGAAGACTGAAAGGAAAAAAAAAGTTTTGATTCATTTGAAATATGGTGTTGGAAAAGAGTTCTACAGATACCCTGGACAAACAGAAAAATGTTCAAGTGGGTACTAGAGCAACTTAAGTCTGAAACATCACTGGAGGTAAAACTGACAAAACTGAAATCCTATTTTGGGCACATCATGAGAAGGCAGGGTTTTTGGGAAAAGACAATACTAGTGAGAAAAATAGAAGGGGCAGGGAAGGAGGAAGGCCAAATATGAGATGGATTGACTCCATAAAAGAAGCCACAGGCATGAGTCTACAGGAGCTGAGCAGAACTGTTGAAGATAGGACATTGTGAATATCGTTCATTCATTGGGCCACCAGGAGGGAAAACACTGACTCAATGGTACATCACAAAAATGTGCTTCTACCATGTTCTCAGTGTTTTACACATATGAACATATTTAACCTTCATAACAAGGCACTTTTAGTATTATTATCCCCCACTTTATAGGCACAGAGAGGTTAAGAAGCATGCCAAAAGTGACAGACTTATTAAATGTTAGAGCCAAGATTGGAACACAGGTTGTCTAGCCCCCACGTCAGTGCTCCTAACCAGTGTACTACTCTGCTTCTCTATTAAGACCAGTAAATAGCTGACTAAATTGGAGAGAACCTGGTATCCAAACTGTGATTATTGGTTTATGAGAGAGCATCTTTTTAAAAATATATTTTTTTAAATTTTTAACTACAGTTGGCATATGATATTATATTGGTTTCAAGTGTACAAAATATAATTAGATATTTATATAACTTGCAGTGATCACCCTTATAATAAATCTAGCACTCATCTAACATCATACATAGTTATTACTATATTATTGATGATATTCCTTATTGCTGTACTTTACATCTTCATAACTATTTTGTAACTTCCAATTTGTACTTCTTAATCTTTTCCCCATTTTCACCCCCCAAACTCCCTCCTGATTGGCAACCATCAAAATATTCTCTGTATCTATTAGTTTGTTTCTGTTTTGTTTGTTTATTTTATTCTTTAGATTCCACATATACATGAAATCATATTGCATTTGTTTTTCTCTGTCTGACTTACTCCACTCAGCACAATACACTCTAGGTCCACCCAAGTTGTTGCAGAGGGCAAGATTTCATTATTTTTTATGGCTAAGTAATATCCCATTTGTGTGTTTGTATGTGTGTATGTATCTCACCTCTTCTTTATCCATGCATCCATTGATGGATACCGAGGTAGCCTCCATATATTGACTATTGTAAATACTGCTGCAATGAATAGATGGATTTACGTGTCCCTTCGCGGTCGTATTTTGGGTTTCTTCAGATGTGTACCCAGAGGTGGGATAACTGGGTCCTTCTTTGTCTCTTGTTATAGCTTTTGTTTTAAAGTCTGTTTTGTAAGTATTTCTATCCCAGCTTTTATTTTCCATTTTCATAAAACATCTTTTTCCATCTCTTCATCTTCAGTTTGTGTGTGTATTTCAATATGAAGTAACTCTCTTGTAGGCAGCATATGTAAGGGTCTTGTTTTCTTATCCATTTGTACACCCTATTTTTGATTGGAGCATTGAATCCATTGATATTTGAAGTAATTATTAATAAATATGTAGTTACTGCCATTTTATTATTCAGATTTTTTTATCTTTTTTTTTTCCTTCTTCTTAAAGAAGTCCTTCCAACATTTCCTATAATACTGGCTTGGTGATGATGAACTCCTTTAGCTTTTGTTTATCTGGGAAGCTCTTTATCTGCACTTCAATTCTAAATGATAGCTTTGCTGGGTAGAGTAGTCTTGGTTGTAGGTCCTTGCTTTTCATCACTTTCAATATTTGATGCCAATCCCTTGTGGTCTGCAGTGTCTGTTGAGAAGTCAGTTGACAATCTTATGAGATCTCCCTTGTAGGTAACTAACTGCATTTCTCCTGCTGCTTTTAAGATTCTCATTGTCTTTAAACTTTGGCATTTTAATTATATGTCTTGGTTAGGCCTCTTTGGGTTCATCTTGTTTGGGAATCTCTGTGCTTCCTGGGCTTGTATGTCTATTTCTTCACCAGGTTAGGAAAGTTTTCCATCATTATTTCTTGAAATGGGTTTTCAATGCCTTGCTCTTTCTCTCTTCTTTTTGAATCCCTATGATGTGAATTTTTACATGCTTGATGTTGTCCCAGCAACCCCGTAAAGGACTCTCATTTTTTTTTTTTTTTGTATTCTTTTCATTGTTGCTTTTGTGATTGGGTGTTTTCGGTTACCTTATCTTCTAAATTGCCGATTCAACTTCTGCTTTATCTAATCTACTGATGATTCCTCATATAGTAGTCTTCATTTCAGTTATTATATTCTACAGTTCTGACTGGTTCTTTTTGTGTTTTCTATCTCCATCTTTACGTTTTCTATTTCTTTGTTAAAGTTCTCTTTGAGTTCATCTACTCTTCACCCAAGTTCATTGAGCATCCTTATAACCAGTGTTTTGAACTCTGCACCTAGTAGATTGCTTGTTTCCATTTTGTTTACTTTTCTTGAGCTTTGTTCTGTTCTTTCAAGTGGGATATGTTTCTTCGTCTTCCTATTTTGGCTGCCTCCCTGTGTTTGTTTCTATATATTAGGTAGGGCTGCTATGTCTCCCAGTCTTAGTAGATTGGCTGTATGTAATAGGTGTCCTTTGGGTCCCAGTACTAATAGTACAGTCACCCTTGTCAAGTACTTAGCCAAGTACTCCAGGTGTGTCCCTTGTATGGGTTGTATGTGTTCACCTATTATAGTTGAGCCTTGTTTGCTGTTTGCACGTCAGTGGGAGAGATTGACATTTAAGTTAATTGGTTCTGATGGCTGGCCACTGATGACAGTGGAGGAGCTGTTGTGCAAGGGCTGACCCTATGGGTCAGGATTCACTGTAGCAGGGCTCTCTGGTGCCTGTCCAGTCTGGTCTTTGGATGTGCCATTTTCAGATGTAACCCCAGATGGTACTCCAAAGCTAGCCACCAGGCATGTAGGCCAGGACCTCCTGGGAGGGTTCCCTCCATAAACCAAATTCAGTGGCAGCCTGTGCACTGCCCAGGGCCACCTGGCATAAGTCACCAAGCAATCCACAGATGGCTACCACCCATACTGGGCTTGGAGGTGCCTTGAGCACCCAAGTCTTGAACCAAGGTCAGCTTCTCTGTGCTGGACTCGAGTCTGCTCATCAAGAGTATGGGGCATGCTGAGACCAGATTCTGCTTGTTTGGGTTTTGTGAACCTTTGAAAGATTTTAGGAAAGTTCACAGCTTGAGCCAAGACAGGCCATTTGTATAGAAAAGCCACCAGAAGTGGCTTGGATAGGCCATTATATTGGGGGGGGGCAAGGTCTCAAGGAGTCACCTGGTCAGGGTGACCAGTGTTAGTCAGGTTGATGGAGACTCAGATATGGCGGCTACCTGTGTCTACATGCCAGGATGTGGGGCTCAACAAATGAACGATGCACTCTGCCAGCACATCTGTCTGGGAGAAAGCTGACCCTCCAACCCTTTCCTCAAAGCCAGGTAATTGGGCTTCTCCACATTTGTCCCTGGTACATTTTGAGCTGCTGCCCCAGTGCTGGAGCTCAGAGCCATTGAGTCCATCAGCCATTAATTTGAGCACTGGCCCCTTAAGAAGAATCTCTGCAACTTCAGCCACCCTGTATCTCAATCGGTCACAATTTCTGCTGGGTTTTACAGCCAAAAGTTTTAGGGACTCTCTTCCTGGCACTGGATCCCTGGTTTGGGGAGACTGATGCTTTACATATGTTTTCTTACTTAATTCTCATAGCATTTTGAATACATAAAATTTCCCCATTTTCATATATGGAAACTGAAGCTTAAAGATGTTTAATAATTCACCAAGTCCATCCAGCTCATAAGTGACAGAATTGGAAATTTAACAGAGCGCTGACTGGTTGCAAAGTCTGTGCTTTTGTCACTACTCTCCATTCTTTATGTCAAATATTTACTTGATCTTAATGTTATTTGATCTTTTATTCTATGTTCTACCCACTTCTCTGGCTATCAGATACAGTAGTTCCTCATTTAGCTACAATTTTGCTTTCCAGGGATTTCAGTTACACATGATCAAACACAGTCCAAAAATATTAAATGGAAAATTCTAGAAATAAACAATTTATAAATTTTAAATTGCTTGTCATTCCATCCATCCCACCCAGGACATGAATTAACCCTTTATCCAGTGTATCTATACTGTATATGCTACCTGCCTGATTCACTGAATCTTGGTTTTCAGATTTACTGTCAAGGTATCACTGTGCTTGTGTTCAACTATTTTACTTAATGATGACCCCAAAGTACAAGAGTTGTGATGCTGACAATTTGGGTATGCTAAAGAGAAGCTATAAAGTATAAATATGTATAGAGAAAAACATAGCATATATAGAGTTCAGTAATATCCATATTCCCAGGCATCCATTGCAGATGTTGAAACATATCTCACTTGGATAACGGGGTACTACTGTACTTTGTTTTCTATCTAGTAATCTCATGTTGTTTTCCTACTCTACAGTTTCCTTCAATTCCCTCTCCCTATTCTCCTCCCCGCTTTGCCACCTCCTTGAGTAAGTCAAAAAGTTCTGTCAGTTCTTCTTTCTCTCTGTTCCTCAAATCAATTCCTGGCTCTCCATCCTGACTGTCACTCTCTTGTTCAGATTCTACAATCTCTCTATTACTGTTACCTTTCTAACTGCTTTCTTGTCTTCAGTCTTGGTTCCCTCTGCAGTCATCCTCTACCCAGAATTACAGATTTTTCACAAAATCTCCCATTTAGGCCTCAATGACATCCCATTGCATGCAGAATAAAGTCCAAACTCTTTAACAAACAAAAAGATACTCTGTGATCTGGCTCCTCCCTCTCTCTCCAGCCCCTTTCCTGCCAATACCTAGTTCATGCACTATTACCCCACCTAAACTTTAGCTGCAACCAACTACTAGTTGCTCCTTGGACAAGTCATTATCTTTCATAATTTCAAGGCTTTGTACAAGTTGTTCTCTCTAATTAGAATGCTCTTCCTTTCTTATTCACATTGTGGAAATCTAATTGTCTTTTTAAATCAAGTTCAAAATCTGGTTTCACTTTGAAAACCTCAACTTCCCCAAGAAAAATAAATCCTTTCCTTATTTGGGCTCTCACTATAAAATTTTCTCCCAGCTTTATTTAAATATAATAGAAAATTTTTGCTCATATTTACAATTCATATTGTACAATTCAATGAGCCTTTTTGTCTATTATAGTTGGCATATAATAATATATTAGTTTCAGTTGTATAACATAGTGATTAGACCTCAAGTGATCACCCCACTAAATCTAGTACACCTCTTCCCCCTTACATATTTATTACAATATTGTTGACTATTTTTCTTATGCTACATTCTACATCTCCATATCTATTTTGCAACTATCCACTTGTATTTCTTAATCCCTTCACCATTTTTTAACCATCTCCCCAAAAACCCTTCTGTCTAGTAGCCCTCAATATATTCTCTGTATCTGTAAGTTAGTTTTCATTTTTGTTGTTATTGTTGTTTGTTTTGTTCTTTAGATCCCACATTTATGTGAAATCATGTGATATTTGTCTTTCTCTATCTGACTTACTTTATTTAGTGCATACCCTCTAGGTCCATCAAGGCAATATCTTTTTCCATCCTCTTCCTTTTAGTCTATGTCTTTTAATCTGAAGTGAGTCTCTTGTAGGCATCATATGTAGGGGTCTGGTTTTCTTATCCGTTCAGCCACCCTATCCTTTGGTTGGAGTACTTAATTCTTCCATTTGAGGTACTTGTTAATAGGAATTGTTACACAGCAAAGGAACAATCGATACCGCCAGCACTTCTGCCTGGGAGAAATTCTCGCCTCCGACCCTTGCTCCAACAACTAACTCATCACACTCCTGTAAGTCCCTGTTGCCCACCCCCCAAATGGGCTAATGGGCACTGTTGCTCAGAGCAAGCAAGTCTGTCACTGCAAAAGTCTGGTCGTGGACACGGCCCCTTTAAGAGGTATCTGCAGCTGCCACAGCCTGTCCCATTCAGCTGCTAGGGGCCAGGTAAACTTAAGTCCTCTCCCCATCCTACCTTCTCCCATTGGAGGGTGATTTCTTATTTGTTTTCCTAGTTGTAGGGCTTGTTCATCTAGATCCCAGGTGACACTGCTTATTATTTACTCTGTGTTTCTATGCCTCCGTCATAGTACTTACTGCACTATAACTACTAATTGATATGTTTCTCTTCCCAGCTGGAGCTCAAACTTATTATTAACAATGACTGCTTTACTGATTTTCTATCTCTAGAATTTAACATAGGATTGACATACATTAAGTGTTCAAAATGTACACATTGAATAAAATAATAAATTACTTTTGTCTGTGGTAGACAAAGTAATAACCACCTCTAAAGATGTCCATTTCCTAATTTCTTGATTCTGAGAATGTGTCTCTTTACATGGAGAAAGGAAAATTATATTCATGGATAGAATTAAGCTGCTAATTAGCTGACCTTAAAATAAGATTAACCTGGATTATCCTGGTGGGCTCAATGTAATCACAGAAGTTCTTATAAGTGGAAGAGGAGAGCAGAAAGTAGAGTCAGATTCAGAGGGAGATATGACTCTGGAAGAGAGAATCATAGAGATCACAACATGAGAACTTAACTCAATGTTGCTGGAGTTGAGGGAGGCTTTAAGCCGACGAAAGTGAGTGGTCTCTAGAAGCTGGAATAAGCAAGAAAATATATTCTTACCTAGAGCCTCCTGAAGTAAACACAGCTTTCTGAAACCTTCATTGGCACCCAGAAAGGCCTATGTTAAGAATTCTGATCTAAAGATATGTAAAATAATAAATTGTTTTGGGCCACAGGTTTGTGGTAATTTGTCACAGCAGCCATTAAAAATATATACAATGACCAAAGTAAGTGTTTTGTTTTGTTTTATCCCAAGAAAGTACTGCCATTCATGTTATGATAGTCATCCTAACTGCAGGTCTAAGCTCTCACGTCTATCAGGGGGATCACTTGAATATCCTCAAAATGCAGATTCTGGACTCCCAACCCAAGATGGTCTCATTGAATTAATCTGGTGGATTGAGACTCAGAAGTCTGTGTTCTGACAAGTACCTACAGGTGCTAATTTTCAGGTAATATGAGGATTACATTTTTGAGAAACATAATATCATTAATGTGTATTGGTTTAGAAGTTAAAGGGACTTTGATCCAACCTATATACTCATTGGATGCACAGCCCTCACCCCTTATATATCACTGCTGCTTCTCTGCTTATAATTTAACTCTCCTAACCTTTACTACTATCATCGTCTGTTGAATTAAACCACATCCCAAATCTACACACTCAGTTAGACAGGTACGTCTGCTCCTGGCTACAGAAACTCCCTCTGTGAGTGTTGTTACTTTTCATTTATCCTCTCCATTTCTCCCTCTCAACTGTGTATATACAAATGACCAGTGGTCAGCTATTTTATTTCATTATCCTCCCAATCTCCTAACTGCTAAATCTTTTCCTAAACATTGGTTGCTATGTATATGGTTGACATTCCTTGTTCTGACCAATCAGACATTCAGTCGTGTTAACTTTAGTGTTGATTTGTCAAGGTTACAACTCTTGAATGAATGTGTTTCCATGACTGTTTTAAGCCAAAATCTTTGACTAGATTTTCTATCAGCACACCTTGCTGCCCTTTAAAACAGGGGTTTTCAAACAACAGTGTGCAAAAGAATCAAAGAACTAGTTAAAAAAGAAGATTCATACCAATACTCTCAGAAATTCTGATTAATTAAATTTGAGTTTGTCCTCAAGGATCTACATTTTAAATAAGTACCCCAGGTGATGCTAACAAGTACAGTCCATTTACCAGACTTTGAGAAGCACCACTCTAGGGGGATTTAGTTAAGTTTCATGAGACTGACATTATACCCCTTTATTACCTTGATGATGGAAATATTGCAACCTTTCTGAGCACCCGAAATGCATCAGATTGTACTTATTCAGTCAAATCCTTTCAGTATATAAATTATTTTGGGGGGCTTTGAGAGGTGCAGTAACTCTTCGAGGTCTTGGTTGATGAATAAGTGTATCACGTCAGTCATTTACTAATTGACCCTGTCGTCTAAATAAGTTAATGCACTCCCCAGGGGACATGCTAGCTTAATAGTCTAGTCATCTATTTCTAAAAGCCTTAAAAATGGATGTCATTACGATGACACTATCCTTTCAATACAAACCTTAAGCCTGCCATAAAATATTACATTTAAAATCTTTGAATTCTCAGAATGAACTTTATTAGGGCTAAGATTTGCATGCTTATACAAGCTCATGCTCTCACCTCTATCAGTGTGAAAAAAAATCTCCAATAATGAAACAATAAACAATTCAAACCTGCTCAGCAGCTAATATTTCATCCTAATGAAATATCCTGGGGAAATAATTAGGATAGTTTAACCATTAAAATAGTATGGAGTTTAGGGCAAGTTTTAGAGTGGTCCTGAGTCCTTCAGGACCTTGGAAATCTGCTACAGGGTGATGCTTTTCTGGGGTAACACAGACAGAGGAAATTAAAGTTGCTAGGGACATAGCTATTGGAGACAAGAAACAATGCTCTAATCAGACTCTTTCCAAAGACTTTATATAAAAGCATGGTCTCATTCATTCAGACAATGGCATATATACTGGTTAACTGACTTTTATTTATAAATTGCAAAATATCTACAGTAAAACAAAAGTTTAAAAGCAATGGAAAACTCTAATACTTATTACTAACCTAATTTAATTCCCAGCTTTTAAAATGTTGGTCTACTTTTTTTCTCACCTGCAGGCTGTCTCAAGCCCTTTTAAAATTCCCTAGTTCCAAGTTACCATTTTTTCCCTACTATTTCGAATACCAATATTAATTTTACATTTATTTGTTTGTTTGTTTGTTTATATTCCCACATTGTTCTTAAAAAGAGTTAAACTAGGACAGGTATTAATTACCTATTTTAAATCTTTTTCAGTTGCCTTGAACATGAAGGCCCTGGAGAGAGTAGCAGTTTCTTAACCCACACAGCTTTTTTTCCTTTCTAGGATTCCACAATTCTGAGACATACCTCTTACTTCTTTCTCAAGCAGCACTGAACCACCTTTTAGAGAGTATATAAGCCTTTCCTTCCTCCACTTTTGTCTTTCCTTTCCCCAATTTTCATTGTGTTTCTAATTCATTCATTCAAGTCTATTCCTTTTAAACATAATCTGTTTTTTTAAAGGTACTATCCACAGAGAATTTCAAACAATGTGCCTAAAAACACTCGAAGGCTTTGTTACTGTGATTTTCATGTAACCTTGGTTTTTTTTTTCTTTTATGTATAGGCATTCTCTGAACATTGAATCTGTGTTTGTGTACATTTCCTCTATGGCTGAAGCTGCCCACACAAAATAAACTGGCATGCACAAAATTAAATATATTACAGTCAATCACAAGGATGATCAAATATACTTTATCAACTACAGCATGGTTGAATTGTTTGCCTCATAGACATGGTGTTAATGTTAAAAAAGTCCAGAGATTACTAACAGAATACATTTGCATGCTATTTTACAATTCATAAGCCCTTTCTCAAACTTGGTCTGCATTTAAGTGTTGAAAGATTAATGCTGATTTTCCAAAGATCACAAAGCTAATAAGTATCAGAATATTTAATTTTTACCTGGCATTTGGTAATCTGTGAATACACAGATTAGACAAATACACAGACTAGAGTCTATGTAAATACTATAACCAAAGGCCCAGCATAGTGCCATTGTAAATTTTAAATAAATATTAATTGAATGAGTTCAAACTCATTTTGAGGATACGTGGTGTAATAAAAAAGAGCCCATGAAGCTTTTAATTTCCTGCCAGGGCTAGCCCCATTCTTGAGACAGTTCTTTTTGCATCATGTTGTCATGGCTCACATGATAAAAAATAGGCCCTGTCACCTTAGTCTAGTAATAATTGATTGTTTCTAAGATAATAGACAATTATATATGACTCAGACACCAGGAAAGCCAAATACCTATAGTTTGTTTGAAACTGCCCAATTAAGGATAACTCAAATTGGATGATGATTAACTAATTAGATTATATTTTTATCTTAGATTACATTTTATATTAGATTGTATTGTTGGTAGGTATGGAGTTAGGAACACACAGAGCTCAGATTGTGCCCCAAAGGATTGTATCCTAAAGGCTTGGACTTCAAATAGTCATAAGGCACAGCCCAGCTATGGAAACACTGATTTTAATACTGAGTAAATACTCAGACAGAGAACATTTGTCTATACTCTCACATTATTATATCCTGTCCATAGACACTTAATAATAAGGTAAAGTAAGTATCTCTCTCATCTTCACTCTTAATGAGCCAGAATAAAATACTTTGGCTCACATTTACCTTTTTATTACATTAAAAAAGTTATTTGAATTATATGGTTGTAATACCACTGTGAAGACTCTGCCTATAGCCATTAATTGGTATAAATCTTGTCAGAGAGAAAAAAACTTTTACTCTATTATGTGCAGTGATTGGAGGCCTACAAATTAATTACATATGTATGCATGTTAGTTCACAAAGAAATATGACTCAAGGAGGCAGTTAGAATTTGGAGTTTATATACCATCTTAATTAGGGGATGAGGATGGGCAGAGGGGCAGTTCTGTGAGAACAAATATCTTTTAAGAAAAATAAATGGGCCCTTAGGAGAATAGAAGGGAGATATGATAATTGTATGACAATGTCTAGGCGATATTTTATCCAGGTGCTGACCTCTCATCTTCAGTGATAAGAATCAACCTTCAGTGGTTGTATAACTCCCCAAAAAGGGATTTATAAGAGTTAAATTCTTTTGAGAGGCTTTGCTTTTAGAAATATAAAGAGAGTTTAGAAAACACTTTTCCTGCAGCTGTTGGTTCTCAAATATGTTCAGCTGAAATAATGCCTATGCCATTGTGGCATATTCTAGATCCCTTCTGCACATAAGCTTTTGCCTAATGGCATTGGAGACCCCCTTGTTAAATAAAAGCATTTTCACTAGGATACATAAACTTTAATTGGTAACTAGTCAAATATACTTGAAGAGAAAATAACATATTTACTGTCTTTGACAAATGAAGATCTATTTACCTTGTCTTTAAAAGTATCCCAATATTATTTAGTATTCCTCTAAACACATGAAATGGTAGCACACAACTTTCAATGGAATATAACTGGGTAATAGATTGTAATATGTGTGTGCTTTTTGAAAAGAGGGTAAAAGATCATAGCTAAGCTATTTGTTTGACCAATTGCCTACAAGATTTAAATGGAAAAATCAAATGCACATGAATTACAGTGGTAAGGGAAGGGTGACTGAAGAGGAAATACTAGAATTCCTAGGAGTTTTTTCTAATACTACATATATATCCTATGAGAACATGTTTCTGAATTTATAATGAAAGTAAATAGCAATATACAACATAGTAGTCAAAATTTGCTTGAAAAAGAACTATTTCAAGTGTGCCTGTGGTGGTAGAAAAAATTAGTAAATTTATTTGTGGTATGCAGAATAATGACCTTTACCCAAGACATCTGTGTTCTAATAACCAGAAATTGTGAATGTTACCTTATATAGCAAAAGTGACATTGAGGATGTGGTTAAGGATCTTGAGACATGGAGATTATGCCACATTATTTGGGTAGATCCAATATAACCATAAGAGTCCTAATAAAAGAAAGAGGGAGGCAGGAGAGACAGAGAAGGAGGTAAGACAATAGAAGCAGAGGTTAGAGTGATAGGATTGCTGAAAGAGGGCAATGAGCCAAGGAATGCCAAAAGTTTTTAGAAGCTAGGAAAAGCAAGGCACATATTTTCCCCTAGATCCTCCAGAAGGAACGTAGCCCTGCTGATGCCTTGATGTTAGCTCAGTGAAACATGTTGAGACATGTCCAGAAATGTCAGATAATAAATTTGTATTGTTTTAAGCCACTAAGCATGGACAATTTCTTACAGCAGCACTGGGAAACTGATAATATTTATTATTCTGTTTATTTTTTCATTTCCTTAAGTCAGGGCCTGCTTATGCTTTGACTGAGTTTTGTCCCTAGTGATAACTATAAGGATGTGACATTCAGATGTTTTTGCAATGAAAAGTACCATTTCTATTTATTAATGCTCTCCATAAGACTTCAGTTAAACCATAATTAATTAAAGAAAAAACACAGCTTCATTTGATGTGTAACAAAAGCATTATCCAATCATTTAATTGCTGATCTTCCCTGCTGCACTCAAAGGCAGGAATTTGGTAAAACCTGCATAACAACTTCCTAATAACTCACATCCTAATCACTGAAAAGGAAGCCAAAGTCCACAAGAAATATGGCACAGCCTTTAGATAACAATATGAAGGGATACTAGGTAGATGATGACGTAGCCTCTGACCTTTCAGAAACAATATCTACTTCTGTGTCTGAGCTGGTGAGGATCATCTAGGCTAGCTTTAGAAAGAAAGACCTTAGTTACCTGCTCCCTGATTGGAATGAACAGCTTCCATTGAAGCCTGCCTCCCTGTAATCCTGTCCTGCTTCTTGAACCTGATCTTGACCCAATTACTGATCTAAATATTTGCAATCATAAAATGCCCTTATACAACTTGTTTTGACTACCCACACCAGCAGGTACCCACACCCAGTTTAAATATCATCTGTTTCCATCATATATTGATTCAGAATATGTGTTGATTTACAATGCTGACTATAACACAACCTATTTTTTTCCCAATTTTCATTCTTTGTTGATCTAGCACCACTGTTTTTTCCTAGGTTGGACAATCAGAAAGAGTTTATGCATTAAATTTTAAATACAGGTTCTTAGAAATGCCAGGGAGAAACATAGAGGAGTGAGAGCCATACCCTGATCTCTCCCCTTGAAACAACAATAAGCTGAATATCTAAAACTCAACAAAAAATACAAAAACTGCACACCAGCACATCTGAACTTGGGATTGGCGCATAAGAGCTACCACAGATCAGAATCCTGGGTGTCGGGCAGTGGACTGGGAGAAACAGAGAAGCTGCCTTTGGAAGCCAGAGCTCCCTGTAGGAGGAGAGGAAAAGGTGTTGCGAGTTCCCTGAACAGCTCTGCATGAGAGTGCTGTGAGCTCCACACAGTTGGCAGCTGTGCCCAGTCATCAGGACAGAAGGCAGAGAAACAGGGGTGGCAGAGATACAACAATTGATTTTTACCAGCCACTGTTGCAAAACCAAGGCTGAGCTGCAGCCCCCATTCAACAACCCAAAAGGCCCCTCCCCACATACACTCTGAGACCAACCACCGCGGAGACCCAGGGGAATCAGAGCAAATGCTACCAGAACTGTTGCTAACAATGTCAGAAACTGAGACTGAGGGTAGTGAGCATGATTAAACATCTATAAGGGAAAAAAAGACGTTATTAAAACTATATAAAGCAGAGATCCAAGAGGCTTAGACGCCACCTACTGGAAACCAAAAGAAAAACATCTTATTTGCAACAGGCTAGGGACCATTAAATAATAAATCGTCTTTCTGGGCAAAAAAAAAAAAAAAAAAAAAAAAAAAAAAAAAGCAGAACACAGTTCCATTAATGTCTAGGGGGAGAAATAGTCCATTAAACATGATGAACAACCAAGGTGACAAGGCATCTCAGAAAGAAAGAAAAATCTCCAGAAAATAAGCTTACAGATACAGAAATATGAAACTTAAATGACAGAGAATTCAGATTGGCACTTCTGAAAAACTCACTGAGATCCAAAACAAATCATATCAACAATTTTAGGAATTGAAAAAACAACTAGATGAGCAGAATGAGTTCTTTAGCAAGATTGAAACCCTAAAAAAGAATATAATAGACCTTCTGGAGATAAACACACACACATACACACACACACACTGCAAGATTTGAAAAATGAACTAACAAGCCTGGGAAATAGAGTCAACCAAATGGAGAAAAGGGTCAGTGATACCAAAGACAAAAATCTAGAAATAGAAGGAAGAAGAGAGAAACTGAGAAATAAAAAATAATGAAAGAGAAATACAAAAACTAGCTGATACCATCAGGAGAGAAAACATAAGAATAATGGGAATTCTTGAAGACAAGGAAATGGAGCAGGCCTAGAAAGCATTTTCAAATAACCGACAAGAATTTCTCAAATCTAAAGAAAGAGCCAGAGCTTGTAATTCAAGAAGTCAACAGAACACCCAATTATCTCAACCCACAAAGGCCTTCTCCAAGACACATTGTATTAAAATTTTCAAAACTCAATAATGAAGACAGAATTCTCAGGGCAGCCAGAGAAAAGAAGAGGGTAACTTATAAAAGAAAAACCCATTAGATTATCATCAGACTTCTCAACACAAAACTTACAAGCCAGAAAGGAGTGGAATAAAATATTCAAACTATTAAATAAAAGGAATTACCAGCCAAGAATAATGCTTCCAGCAAAGCTCCACTTTAGATAAGGAAGAGAAATAAAGACCTTTCCAGACATACAGAAATTCAGGGAATTCTCCACTACGAGGCTTAAACTATAAAAAATACTGAAAGGGGTCAGCTCACCCAAAACAAAATGACAACAAAAAAGAATACATAATTAGGAGTAAGGTGACTAGCAGGCTGATAAAAGGAGTGCAACACTTACTAAGAACAAGGCATTATAAGCATAAATGATAAAAAGAGATTTGCTATAGCAAGATAGTAGTGAACATTCAGTGTATATAGGGACAAATTGAGACAACAATGGCTGAAAAGCGGAGGATTCAAAGATTCAAATTCAAAAAGAGGAATGGATAAAAGTCACTTACAGAAGAAAAAGGATGACTGTGTGTATATATATATATATATATATATATATATATATATATATAACTATCCTTTACACATTCGTAATGGAAACCACACACCAAAGATTCAGAACCGAAGCATATAACATAAAACAAGAAGGATCAGAGGGAAAAACCACAAAAGCCAACAAAGATAACGAAAACAAAAACACAAGGACAAAGAAGCAATGGAAACACTGAGCTACCAGAAAGCAAAAGATAAAATGGTTATAAGAAGACCTCAGATTTCAATAATCACCCTAAATGTAAATGGACTGAACTCACCAATAAAAAGTCACAGACTTGCAGATTGGATAAAAAAATAAAATCCAACCATATGCTACCTCAGGAGACACATCTCAGTTCCAAAGACAAATATAGACCCAAAGTGAAAGGGTGGAAAATGATATTTTGAGCAAATGACATTCAGAGAAAAATGAGAGTAGTGGTACTAATATCAGATGAAATAGACTTCAAATTATAAACTGTAAAAAAATTTACTGAGGGACTCTTCATAATGATAAAGGGAATCATGCACCAGGAAGACATAACACTTATTAATATCTATGCTCCCAAACAGGGACCCTGAAGTATATAAATCAATCACTAACAGAACTAAAGGGAGAAACAGACCAAACGATATCATAGCTGGGGACCTAAATACCCCCAATGTTGGATATGGACAGATCATTAAAACAGAAAATCAATAAAGAAATAATATACCTATGATACATGAGACCAACTGCACGTAATTGACATTTATAGAGCCTTTCATCACAAAACA
The DNA here is from genome assembly GCA_028627145.1 of Eidolon dupreanum. Classification (NCBI taxonomy): domain Eukaryota; kingdom Metazoa; phylum Chordata; class Mammalia; order Chiroptera; family Pteropodidae; genus Eidolon; species Eidolon dupreanum. The sequence continues at coordinate 69,684,034 of CM053505.1, forward strand.
GCTGCTTATACTTTCTTCTCTACAGTACATAAATATTCTCAAGAATTGATCACACACTGGGACATGGAGATAGCCTCAACAAATATAAGAGTGTTGAAATCATGCAAACCATGGTCTCTGATCATAATACTTTGAAACTACAGATCAACTGTAAAAAGAAAGCAGAAAGAACCACAAATACATGGATATTAAACAACATTCTACTGAAGAATAACTGGGTCAGAGAAGAAGTAAAAAAGAGATCAAGAAATACATAGAAATGATAATAATACTATAATATATCAAAACTTTTTGGACATGGGAAAAGTGGTAATAAGAGGAAAGTTCATATCATCACAGGCCTACTTCCAAAAACAAGAACGAGCCAAAATAAACAACCTAAAGCTTCATCTTAAAAATTAAAAAAAGGTAGAACAAATGAAATGTGAAGTCTGCAGAAGGGAAGAAATAATCAAAATAGAGCAGAAATAAATGAAATTGAAAAGAAAACAAAAAAATGATAGAAAAAATAAATATAACAAACAGCTAGTTTTTTGAGATGGTTAACAACATTGACAAACCCCTGGCCAGACCCATTAAAAAAAAAAAAAGGTCACAAACTAAACCAATAATGAAAAATGATGACAGACATCTCAGAAATACAAAGGATCATATGAGAATACTATGAAAAAAATATATAACACCAATTTAATAAACTAGAAGAAATGGACAAGTTGTTAGATACAAACTTCCCAGACTGATTTAAGAACTAGAAAATCTAAATAAACTGATCAGGAGAATGGAAATTGAAACAATCATCAAAAATCTACCAAAAAAGGAAAAGTCCAGAATGAGATGGCTTCACCGGTGAATTATATCAAACATTCAAAGAAGATTTAATACCTAACATCCTCAAACTCTTTCAAAAAATTGAAGAGGAGGCGATACTCCCTAATTCATTTTAATAGGCCAATATTACTCTGATTCCAAAACCTGGTAAAGATAACACACAAAAAAAGAAAACTACAGACCAATATCTCTCATAAACCCAGATGCAAAATCCTAAATAAAATACTAACAAACCAAATACCTCAACGTACTCAAAAGATTATACACCATGATCAAGTGGGCTTCACCTCAAAGACACAGGGATGTTTCAACATACACAAATAAATTAATGTGATACACGACATAAACAAATTAAAAAATAAGAATCATATGATCATATCAATAGATGCAGAAAAAGCATTCAACAAGATATAGCATCCTTTTATGATCAAAACACTTAACAAAATCTGTATTGAAGGAAAAGTAACTTAACAAAAGACTCTGAATTGCCAAAGTCATCCTGAGAAAAAAGAATGAGACTAGAGGCATATCTCTGCTCGAAGTCAAGTTATACTACAAAACAACAGTAATTAAACAGCATAGTATCGCCTTAAAAACAGACTTATGGACCAGTGGAGAGTCCAGAAGAAATCCAATATTTATACAGGCAAATAATTTTCAACAAAAGGTGAGAAACATACAGTGAAGAAAGGAAAGCCTCTTCAATAAATGGTGCGAGGAAAAGTGGAAAGCCACCTGCAAACGAATAAAACTAGGCTGTTGTCTCACACTACACAGCAATATTAATTCAAAACTGGATTGAGGACCTGAATATAAGACCTGAAACAATAAAATGCATAGAAGAAAAAAGAGGGACTAAATTCAAGGACCTTGGACTTAAAGAAGATTTTGTGAATTTGACCTCAAAGTCAAGGGAAGTAAATGAAAAAATAAATGAATGGGCCTACATCAAACTAAAAAGCTTCTGCTCAGCAAAAGAAACCATCAACAAGATAAAGAGACAACCATCCGAATGGGAAAATATATTTGCGAGCAATACCTCTGGTAAGGGACTAATATCCAAAATATACAGAGAACTCATACTACTCAATAATAACAAAAAACAAACGATCCATCAAAATATATGCAGAGAACCTGAACAGACACTTTTCCCCAGAGGAGATACAAATGGCCAACAAATATTTAAAAAGACGCTCATCACCACTAGCTATTAGGGAAATGTAAATCAGAACCACAATGAGATATTATCTAACACCTATTCAAATAGCTATAATCAACAGGACACTAATAACACATGTTGGAGAGGATGTGGAGAAAAAAGAACCCTCATACAGTGCTGGTGGGACTGCACATTGGTACAGCCACTATGGAAAGCAGTATGGAGGTTCCTCAAAAAACTAAGAATTGATTTACCATATGATTCAGCAATCCCTCTACTGGGTTTTTACCCCAAAGGCTTGAAAACCTATATCCGAAAAGGTATTTGCACACCAATGTTCATAGCAGCATTATTCTCGGTGGCCAGGACATTGAATACATGATAGATAATTGGATAAAAAAGCAGTGGTACATAAATACAATACATAAATACAATGTAATATTACTCAGCCATAAGAAGAGATGAAATACTGCCATTTGTGACAATGTGATTAGACCTCGAGATAATCATGCTAAGTGAAATAAACCAGACAGAAAAAGTCGAAAACCATTTGGTGTCGCTTATATGTGGGATATAAACCTAAAAGCAACAAATGAACAGGAGAAACAGAGACTCATGGACATGGACAATAGATCAATGATTACCAGAAGGTAGAGGGGAGAGGGCATGGGGGAGATAGACAGAGTAAAGAGTGTCAAATATGTGGTGACAGAAAGAAATCTAACTATGGGGGGTTAACCCACAGTGTAAATATATATATGCCTTACTGCTGAAGTGTAAAGCTGAAACTTATTTGGATTTTGTTAACAAATGTCATCATAAAAAATAAATAAAAATAAAAAAATATTAAATACATTGCAGTTATGAGGATGATTTCTGAGCACTGTCAGTTCTGAGCAGCTACAACCAGCAAATGGAAATGCTGGAACTCAAATCAGTTCTGCCTGATTCCAAAGCTTTACTCTTAAATACTATAGTATATTGTCTTTTACTCAGAAAATCCTGAGTCATTTCTAAATCTACCATCCTTAGAGAATCATTCAATTCTGTGTTCATACCCTGCTGCTAGGATATGCCCACCATAGCTATCTCTTAATAAATTGTAGAATTTCAGCTATTCTGCTTTCTGCTCCAATCTTACTCCTCCAACTCAAATCCTAAATTATCTTCATTAATATGATAAGCTTTTATGTTCTAAACATTAATGCTAATGGGTTGCTTTTCATCAAAGAGTTTATGCTCAAGCCAAAACAGTGATAGATATGTGAATTTCAGGACTTAAAACAATATTTTAGTGTCTTTCCATATTACTAAAAGAATCTGAGAATTGAAGCTACCTGCTTATAAGACTGGTTATGTTCATACAATACTTGAATTAATATTCTAGAAATAAAAGAAAGCTTTTTGGGTACTGTCTGGTGCACCGTAAAAACTAAAGATCAATGGCTATTTCACAAAAACTTTGCCCAGAAGAAAGCTCAGTGCTAAAGCCAATGCACTCATGCTGCTAAAGAACAATGATAATTGCTCTCCCTGTTGTGGGATAACACTTTTCATTAAAGTATTACCCAATAAAAATCTGGAGAATCACTGGGTATTGAAGACTGATGGCCCCAGTTAAATGTTGTGATTGCAGAATTTGATTTTTCTATAATGATATTTTCTTTTAGAATGGAAGCTGAAAGGAAGCCATTGCCATATTTTTTAAGAAAGGCAAATTTGAAATAAAATGAGATAGGTAGCATGGGATAGTTGACATTCACTTGCTTTACATTCTTCTCTTGTTACCATATTTCTTCTCTCGCACAGCTGCTTTGCAGTGTATTACATGGAAGCAGTTGAGTATAGTGGCTAAGAACTGGATACAGACTCAAGCTTTGGCATAAAACATATCTAGATTCAGTTCAGTTCTGTCATTCAAAAGCCATGAGTCTGGAAAATTTAACTTCTCTGAACCTCAGATTTTGCCGTGAAAATTAAAGAATACAACAGAGCACCTTAAATATCATAATTCTAAATAAATTTTTGTGGTTGCTGTCAATCAAAAACATCTTCCAACTAGAATGTATCTAGCAATTTTGCAAACCAAGCCAAATTGAAGAGCTTCTATTCCACTACAAATATAGAGAAAAAATGATAAAATATATCAAAACTGTGTTTAGTGTGGTGATGTCTTTTGTTTCAGGTTATGACACAGTAACCAGTACCGGACTTGTCCTTCTGCTCTTAAACTAGAAAACCGGATAAAAAATGTGAAACCCTTGTTTTCATACATGGTACAATAGACAGTTTAGGTTGGAAATCCTTGAGAAGAAACAATTTGATGGGCCCAAGAAATATCCAGATAGTTCCTATTATATCTTTGGCTGACTAGAAAGTTGTCTGTGCATAGGGTGGCACTTTGTGAGGCCAGGCAAAGAGCTGCAAAAGGGGTTTGTAAGCTGAGCAATTCTCAGAACTCACACATGATTGAAAATATTCTAGTTCTCATAAGCTAGGCAGGGATCAGCAAACACTTTCATTAAAAGGCTAGATAGTAAACGTTTTAGGTTTTATGTGTCACATATGGTGTCTGTCACATAATTTGTGTGTTATCTTTTAAAAATGTAAAAATAATTCTTAGCTCTCAATTTATTCAAAAACAGTTCATGAGCTAGATTTGACCCACAAGTCATAGTTTGCTGAACTCTGAGCTAGATTGTAGAGAATCCTTTGAGCACCAGAGGCATTTAGTAGAGACCCAAATAGTCACACTTTAGTAATGGTACTAAACTAAATAAAGAATAAAGGGTATTTTTTAACTCACATTAACAAAGCTTAAACCTCAAATGAATCAAGAATAAAAAGCAATTATAAGAATAAAAGAGAGAATGTTACTAAAATCCTACAGACATTAATATGTAATTACACAATATTAACAATAATTTTAAGCCAATAAATTTAATAATCAAATGAATGGACAAATTCCATGAATGACACCAATTGTGAAAACTGACACAAGAATAAACCAAAAATCTGAATGACCTCATAATTATTCCAATAATTGAATTTATAATTGAAAACCTGTTTTACATATGGAAACTTCAAGCTCAATGGCTCCTTTGCTGAGTTCTTTGAAATGTTTAAAAATAAGTAAGACCAACCTTATACAAACACTTACAGAGAACAGAGGAATACTCTCCAACTCATTCTATGAGACCCATGTTACCCTTGTACCAAAACTAAACTAAACTATTACAAAAAAGAAATCTATTCACTAAAATCCATTATGAACACAGAAAAAGTCTTTAATAAATACAGTCATGTGACCTTTATCAATGGGGATACATTCTGAGAAATGCATTGTTAGTTTTGTTATGTGAACATCATGAAGTGCACTTACACAAACCTAGATGATAAAGCCTTCTACACACCTAAGTTATATGGTATAGCCTATTTTTCTTCAGCTATAAGCCTGAATAGCAGGTTATTGTACAAAAATCAGGAGATTAAATTAAGCACAAGAGAAAATGATACCAACAAGAGATGTGTAAACATGACATGTATGAGGCTGCTGCAGGTGTAAAATGACATACTGTTTTATAGCAAACTTTTATTATAAGTAGAAAAGAGCACACTAAAATAATGATAAAAAGTACTGTGTAGTACAGTAAGTACATAAATCAGTAACATAGTCACTTATTATCAAGTATTGCATAATATACATAACTGTATGTGCTATATTTTTATACAACTGGCAGAACAGAATGTTTGTTTACACCAACATTAGCACAAACACATGAGTAATGTATTGTACTGCAACATTATGATGACTACATCACTAGGCCATAGGAATTTTTCAGCTCTGTGGTAATCTTATGGGACTACTGTTGTATATGCACTCTGTTGCTGATGGAAACATCATTATGTGGCACATAACTGTACTAGAAAACTGAATTCAGCTATATATAAAAAGGATAATGTATCAAGAAAAAGTGAGGCTTGTCCCAAGATTACATGGCTGATTCAATGTTTGTATGTCGATCAATATAAATCATCATATAAACAAACTAAGAAGAAAAATCACATGACCATCTCAGTAGACACAGAAAAAGCATTTGTCAGAAATTCCATGTCCATTCACAAAAAATAACTCATTAAAAAAAGCATCTACAAAAAACCTACAGCTAACATGATTCTTAATAATAAAAGACAATTCTTTCTCCCCAAATCGGAATATAAGACTGTCCACTTTTACCACTTCTATTTAACTCTGTACCCGATGTCCTTGAGAGTGCCATAATACAAGAAAAGGAAATAAAAGATATCATTTTTGGAAAGTGTTAGCTACTTTTCTTTTTTGGTTCAAGTTTTTATAAATATGTTTTTAATTTTTATTTTTCAATTAAAGTTGAAAAATAAAGAGTTGACATTCAATATTATTTTATATTAGTTGCTGGTATACAACATAGTGATTAGACATTTATGTAATTTATCAAGTGATGCCCCCAATAAATCTACCCACCTGGCACCATACATGGTTATTACAATATTATTGACTACATTCCCTATGCTATACTTCACATCCCTGTGACTATTTTGTAACTATCAGCTTGTACCTCTTAATCTCCTCTTTTTCACCCAGCTCTCCAACATCCCTCCCATTTGACAATCACTAGTTTGTTCTCTGTATCTATGAATCCGTTTCTATTTTGTTTGTTCATTTATTTTGTTCTTTAGATTCTACATATAAGTGAGATAATATATTTGTCTTTCTCTGCCTGATTTATTACACTTAGTATAATACCCTCTAGGACCATCCATGTTGTTGGAAATGGTAAGATTTAATTATTTTGTGGCTGAGTAATATTCCATTGTATATATGCACCACCTCTTCTTTATCCAATTGTCTATTGATGGGTACTTAGGTTGCTTCCATATCTTGGCTATTGCAAATAGCATTGCAATAAACATAGGAATGCATCTATTTTTTCAAATTAGTGTTTTGGATTTCTTTGGATAAATATCCAGAAGTGAAATTGCTGGGTCATAAGGTAGTTGTATTTTAATTTTTTTCTGAGGAAATGACAGATTATTTTCATAGTGCCTGTACCAATTTGCAACCCACCAAGAGTGCAGGAGGGTTTCCTTTTCTCCACATCCTCGCCAACATTTGCTATTTGTTGATTTATTTATGATAACCATTCCAACAGGTGTGAAATGATAACTCATTGTGGTTTAATTTTCATGTCTCTGATGATTAGTGTCCTTGAGCATCTTTTCATATTTCTATTACCCATCTGGATGTTCTGTTTGGAGAAATACCTATTCATGTCTTCTGTCCATTTTTCAATAGGATAGTTTTTTGTTGTTGAGGTATATGAGTTCTTTATAAATTTTGGATATTAACCCCTTATTGGATATATTATAGGCAAATATCTTCTCCCATTCAGTAGGTTATCTTTTCATTTTGTTGATGGTTTCCTTTGCTGTGCAAAAACTTTTTAGTTTGATGTAGTCCCATTTCTTTATTATTTCTTTTGTTTCCCTTGTCCAAGGAGAGATATAGGGAAAAAAAATTTTACTAAGAGCAACGTAAGAGAGTTTGCTGCCTATTTTTTCTTTTTGGAGTTTTATGGTTTGGGGATTTACATTTAAGTCTTTAATCCATTTTGAGTTTATTATTGTATGTGGTACAAGAAGGTGGTCCAGTTTCATTATTTTTCACATGTATTTTTCCAGTTTTCTCAACACCATTTATTGAATAAACTGTCTTTACCCAATTGTATATTCCTGACTCTTTTGTCATAGATTAAATAACCACATAGGTATAAATTTATTTCTGGGCTCTCTATTCTGTTCTATTGATCTATGTGTCTGTTTTTGTATCAGTATCATGCTTTTAAAAAAATTTTATTTTAATAGTTTCAAGTATATAGGACATTGATTAGACATTTATATAGTTTATGAAACAATCCCCCTAATTACTCTTTCTCTCCTCTGGCTCTTCACCTAGACATTACATCAATGCTTACTATAGCTTTATAGTATAGTTTGACATCATGTAGCGTGCTATCTCCAATTTTGTTCTTCTACCTCAATATTGCTGTGACTATTCAAGCCTTTTATAGTTCCATATACATTTTAGTATTATTTGTTCTAGTTTTGTAAAAAATGCTATTGATATTTTGATAGGGGCTGCACCTATTCTATAGATTGCATTGGGTAGGATGGACATTTAGATGATGTTAATTATTCCTATACATGAACACGGTATATTCTTCCATTAATTTGTATCTTTCAATTTCTTTCTTCAAGACTTATAATTTACCTCTTTGGCTAAATTTATTCCTATGTATTTTAATTTTTTATACTATTATAAATGGAATTGCTTTCTAAATTTTTCTGATGGCTCATTATTGGTGTATCAAAATGCAACTAATTCTGTTTATTAATTTTGTATTCTATTTTACTGAACTTATTCATGAGTTCTAACAGTTTCTTGGTAGAATCTTTAGGGTTCATATATATGGTATGTCATCTGCAAATGACAGTTTTACTTCTTCCTTTCTAATTTGGATGCCTTTTACATATTTTTCATATCTGATTATTGTGGATAGACTTCCAACACTATAGTGAACAAAAGTGGCAAAAGTGAACATCCTTGTCTTGTTCCTGATGTTAAGGAAAATGCTTTTAGCTTTTCCCCATTGAGTATGATGTTAGCTGCATGTTTGTCATAATTGACCTTTATTATTTTGAAGTATGTTCCCTGTATTCCCACCTTGCTGAGAGTTTTAATCTTAAATAGATGTTGGATTTCATCAAACAGTTTTTCTATATCTATCAATATGATCATGATTATTATCTTTCAATTCATTAGTGTGGTGTATTACATTAATTGATTTGCAGATATTGTAACAACCTTGTATCTCAGGAATAAATCCAACTTGAACATGGTGTATGATATTTTTAATGTATTGCTGAATTCGGTTTGCTAATATTTTTTGAGGATATTTGCATCTATGTTGATCAGGGATATCGGCCTATTATTTTCTTTTTCTGTAATGTCTTTGGCTTTGGAATCAGGGTAATGATGATCTTGTAAAATGAGATTAGGAGCCTTAATTTCTCTTAAATTTTTTGGAATAGTTTGAGAAGGATGGGTGTTAGTGGGTTTTTTTTTTTTTTTTTTGAATGTTTAGTAAAAATTGGGTCCAGGACTTTGGTTTGGGGAGTTTTTTGATTACTGATTCAATTTTGTTAGTTATTGGTCTGTTCAGATTTTCTGTTTCTTTTTGACTCAGTCTTGGGAGATTGTATGTTTCTAAGAATGTATCTATTTCTTCCAGATTGTCCAATTTGTTGGGATATAATTGCTCATAGTATTTTCTTATGATCCTTTGCATTTCTGTGGTCTATTTGTCACCTCTCCTCTTTCATTGTTTATTTATTTGAGTCCTCTCTTTTTTTCAGATACTTTTCTAACATCTTCGATGAGTTTTGTCTGTTTTATACAATTAAATTCGTGTATTTGCACTTGAGGCCTATGAAATTACTAAACTCAATGATTATTTCTAGTACTTTTTGTTAGATTAGTTTTTCCTTTCTGATGTGGTTTCATATTTTATAAAAAGCACAAAAACAGGCCAAACTCATCTATGCTGTTAAAACAGTGTCTGGTACTTAAGAAACTTTCTTAAATGTTAGTTACTATTTTATTTATATTTTATATAATTTGGAATTTAAAATTAAATTGAATACATTAGAATTACACAACTTTATAGTACATGTATATCTTATGGTAATGACTTCCCAAAGACTTGAAATATCCAAGACAACTTTGGAAATCATCTGTCAGGTCTGCTATAAGAGAGAGTTTTCCAGGGATAAGAATTTGCTTTAACCTTGGGCATTTCATACAATTGAATTAATTCACAGTAAACTATTAACGTTGCCCTATATATGGTTGCTTTTATTATTTTATTGAAGTATACTTTACATATGGTGAAATGTATTAACCTTAAGTAGAGTCCAATCAGCTTTGAAAAATACATACAGCTTTGTAACTTATACCTCTATCAAAACATAGAACATTGTCATCATGCCAGGAAGTTTCATGATGTCCCATCCCACAGAAGAGAACTATTGATCTGTTATCATCACAGATTAGTTTTCCTTGTTTTAGAACTGTATATAAATGAAACTTTACTGTATTTTCTTTTCTGTGTCTGACATCTTTCATTCAGACTAATGCTAATTTTTTATTTTTATTTTATTATGGTAAGAGCACTTATCATGAGTAATCCTCTTAACAGATTTTTAAGTGTACAATATATTATTGTTAACTATAGATAAAATACTATACAGGAAATCTTCAGATCTTATTCATCTCACTTAATTGAAACTTCATACCTATTGAACAGCAACTTCATGTTTTCTCCTTCCCCCAGCTCCTGGCAACCACCATTCTACTCTCTACTTCTAAGAGTTTGACTACTTCAGATACCTTATATAGTGAAATTATGCAGTATTTGTCCTTTTGTGACCACCTATTTTACTTAACATAAATACCTCAAGATTCATCCATGTTGTTACATATTGTGAAATGTACTTTTTAAGGCTAAATAATATAAAATAACATGATATTTTATGTAGTCACCCACCACCAAATATTTTGGTTGTTTTTACATCTTGACAATTGTGAATAATGTTGCAATGAAAATGGTGTGTTAAAATCTCTTTGAGATCCTAATTTCAATTTTTTTGAATATATACCTAAAAGTAGAATTGCTGGGTCATACGGTAGTTTAATTTTTTAAGTGGTAGTTTTAATGTTTTGAGGAACCTCCATACTGTTTTTTTGTAGCAGCTTCATCATTTTACATTCCCATCAAGAGTCTAGAGAGGGCATTACAGAATTGATTAACCTGAAAAAATGTATGCAACATAGATTGTAGGTCCACATGATCAAGGAAAGATACGCCTTCCTAGCCTGTCATATTATATGTAAGAATTTATATAGGTGGCAGGATAATATTTTGAAATGTTAACCTCCTTTCTTCCAAACATTCAGAATCATCAGACTATCGCACATGCTTTAAATACCAAAGCAGTTCTGTGGTCACTGTTTCATGTAAAGGATGTGATAGAAAGTAGAAACAAAACCTAGATTTGATCTCTAGGGATATTAAAAAAGAGAGAAAACTCCAGTCATAGATAGGAGTTTGCAGAGAAACATTAGGGTTTTTAGAAGTGAGGGCTATCCTCTAAAAGCCAAAAGAAAATCATCAAACTAGGGGGAGGTAGAACAAGGTGTTGGTGTGATGAATGATGAAGTCAGTGGGGTAGAGGGAGAAGGTGGGATCTCAGGAGATCAGAACAGAAATGAGGATCATACTGCATAGGGCTGCTATGAAGAGCATTATTCCACTGTCTAGGAGTTTCATGGGAGTATTCTACCCATACTTTACCTTAGCAAACACAGTATGTTCACCACATATGAGGACTAAGTTATCAGTCATTCTCCTTAATATCTCTTACAAACTTCTTTCAGCAACCACCAGCACTCTACCCAGTGACTACCAGGTATGATGTTTGTCTGGCCAACTGACTAGTCAATGTGGAAAACATCTTTAGCAGTGTCCAGGGATAGCAGAAACCCAAGAGAATGGAGAAGATATTGTAACAGTGTTGAAGGAAAGCTCTCATACATGTACTTGTGAACTGAGGAAAACCAGATACCTCTTGAGCCAGGACATTGGTTAAAATCTTCTTATCCTTCAATTCCCCACTCCCATGAAAACAGCAAATAGAGAACCATCTAGACAACCAACCAAAGTCAATGAAAGACAAGTATTTTGCTTTTCCTTTTGTGAACTACTGACTACTGAGTGTATTATGGTTACATATAACACCATTCTCCAGGCAAAACTATATATATATAATTTTACTGGAGTTAAGGAAAACATTACTATATAACATAGATATGGGGTCCCTTAATTTTTTTTAGGATTGTTATAACAATGGTAGAAGGGAATATGGTATAAGGCAAGAATATAAGCTTTGCAACAGACTGATATTCTAATCTCAACTCCACTGCTTACTAGGGGTTTGTCACTGGACAAGTTACTTAAACTTTATGAACCTCAGTTTCCTCATCTGTAAGTGGAGCTAATACTACTTTCCTTGCCAGGTTGTAGTAAAAATTAGAAACTGTAATCTGATAATTGGTACTAAAACCACCTATTATAATACTTAGCACACAGAAGACATTTAGTAAATGGAATTAATGAAAAATCTTTCTGCCAAAATGCCCCCATTAAAAAATCACTTCTTTATGTTAATGAATTCCTCACTTAAACCATGCTGGTCCTAGCCAAGGTTGTAAAATACATAATTTGCCTTTAGCACCTACATTTAGATTCCTCTTTTTATGCCCTTTTGTCCTTAAATTGGTATTTGGTTAGAAAGAGATGAGAGAATGCTTTGGAGAAAATGAACAAAGAAAAATTCCCATATCTAGTTTAGATTTGTGACTTTGGAAGTCACATGATAGATGTGACATATTCAAGAACTTATTTTTCTAGAAAATGGAGCTATATCAAGCATACAACATAAATTTCTTTGACATTATGATATAGTGCCTTATCATTTAAGTACTACTCTTCAAATATGACTAAAAATATATATATGTACATCTTCCCCCAACTTCATGTATGTCTGATTACCTTAATTATCCATTACTTTCTCAAATATCATGACATAAAAATGAAAAATGGCTTTTAGTTAAGGAAATTTTAATAATGTGGAACAGCTGAGGCTATGAATTTTATGAATGCTTTTTTGAAAATAACATTAAATGGCAAAATCAGTTCCCAGAGTAACTCTGCAGCATTTTATTCTATGCAGAATATTCATTATTTTTACTTATCTATGGTGAGAAAAAGATGAAATAACTAACTTACTTTGACTTTAATTATGTAGAAACCATCATCATCTTCTTCATCATCATCTTCATCCCTTTATTGAGGACCTAGTATATAGAGGGTAATGTGTATGAAATTGTATGTACAAAGACAAGGTGCCTACATTTAAAAAACTTCAAATCAAATTAGGAAACAGGCTGTACAGACAAACATAAAAGTATTATATCAGGATCAGAGTTGATTAGTACATATACCTGATTATCAGGTACCATCTAGTGTCTGGGCTCTGGATCCCTGCTCTATATAATATAGGTACACCAACCCTCAACCTATCCACTTAGTCTCTGACTTTAATAAATGTAAACTTAAGGTATTTCAAGCCTAATTTTGCAAAATTATTCTCTACAAGCCAAATAAAACCCAGAAATAAATTTGTTACACTGTACATATTTTTAATTTAGTCTTTGAATTAGTTGTTTCCATGTTTTCTTTCTCTTCCTTCATTCCTTCCATCCTTCCTTCCTTCCTTCCTTCCTTCCTTCCTTCCTTCCTTCCTTCCTTCCTTTCTTCCTTCCTTCGTTCCTTCCTTCCTTCCTCTCTCTTTTCACTTTCTTTTTCTATCTATTTGTTGTTTTCATTTTTAAATTATTTTGTTTTACTTTATAATTCAGATTTCTAGCTTTTCTTGCAATATTAAAAGATCTGACAACACTAGATCCATTTCTCACATTACAATTAGCTTTTGCAAAATAATAGAAGCCACCTTTAGATAGGACAGAGGCACTTCATTTTTTTCATAGGCCTCACCACTCCCTTTTATTCTTACACCTGGCTTGTTTCTCTACCTTTACCTCTCAGTCTCTATAGGCACTTGAGTTTGTGACCCATAGTTTAGCCATACTCCCAGACTGAGCATGAATCTCACTCTGGTCTAATTCTGACTGAAATTTCTACCTTGTTTATCCTGACATGTTCCTTATCTAAGAAGCCCTTCCAGCATTGGCAACTCAGGACTCTTGCTTCCTGCTCCTACCCCTATCCCAATAATATTTCTTATTAAAAACTAACTCAAAATTATTAACTGCAGACCCTATTGAAAAATCACTTAATAACTATACTTTTACCAACTGCCACTGGATCAATAGTGATGAGAATATATGCTTGGATGATCAATTAAATGAAAAAAACTATTTAATTGTATGAATGTATAATCCAATACAGCAAGTTCATAAGCCTCTAAACCAAGAAAAACTTTTAACGAAACCACTCTCTTTTTTCAAAATATATAATAATAGGCAGCAATGAAACACCTATTAAAGTCATTGAATCCAGCAAGAACCACTAAGGAAAATGAAAACTTTTAGGTGATAAGTTGGTGGGGAACTCCATATTCACATAGTGCCAAAGTTTCTCTCTCATGGATTGTTAGCTAAAAATGAATAAAAGATGAGCTTTTCAATAGAGCAAACTGGTAGCCATCATCTTTACTCAGTCATCACATTAACTAGTGATCCCTTCACTAATACAGAGTCAACCACACATTGTATGTCTCTCAGTATGATGTAATATACAACACACAACCTCATCTGTGAGGTAGTCATATGGAAAATGTTTAATGTGAATCCAGTAAGCTTTATTTCTAAATTTCATTTTTCAGAACTATAAGGAATAGAGGAACAAGTTCGGTGACACCGCAAGGAAAAAACAGATAAATCCAAGAGATGACTTATTCTATAAGGTAGTATTCCCAATCTCTTCAATTGTCAACATCATAAGAAGAGAAGACAAAAGACAAAATTCATATTATATATATTTGGAGAGAGAGATTGATTTGATTTTAATTAAAAGCATGGGCAGAAAATTAATCAGACATTTTTAGCATAGGAATAGTTTGATCATTCACAGAAAGAGAAATGGTTGGTATAACATCAGAGTGCAAAGAAAAACTGTGAGTACAGATATAGGTGACCACCAACTCAGAACGGTTCACCTTGTAACCATCACCCTGAAAACATTTAGATATGAAGCCTAGTTCTCCACAATTTTTGATCTCTTACCTATCCTTTCTTTCACTAATTCCTGCTCATTAGGTATCAGCTTAGCCATTCTCCTTGTTTTGCTTTAACTTCACTCTGATGTGTTTCCACAGTACTCTGTTTTCTATCATAAGACTTAATTTACTAAATTACTTATCTGTCTTTCCCTGTGAGTAGAGAACTTCTACAGGAAAAAGCTAGCATTTCCTAAGTGTTTAGTCTAGTATCTGGTACAGCATAGGCATTTCATAAATATGACATATCCTGTTACTTAAAATTGAAATATTTCTAGATCCTCTCCTGAGATTCGGGGCCTAATTCATAATCCCTCCTAATAACTGGAGCCCAGTTATCTGACAAGATTTTATTGTCTAACTGCCTGCAACTCTGTCTTAATATCGCCTCCCAGTGGAATTTTGTCATGCTGCTCTGTTCATCTGTCAATGTATCCCTGTCACTTAATTTTCGAAAATGTCAAATTCAGTGTCAGCATTCTTTCTAGTTCTACCAAAATGCTGAGATTTTCTTTGTGAATTTTTAAATACCTGAGATATGAGTAGGTTGACTGGCACTTTAGTGATACCTTACCAACTCAATGTCCATTATCTGAATGGTAGTTAAACTTTATGTAAAAGAATTAGCCAATTGAGTTCTGAATGTCATCAAGATAATAATTTATCCTCATTGTCACTTCCCCAAAATTTTCAGTACTTTCTTCTTATAAAATTTTAAAGAGGCTATCAATTACAAATCTAGTTTAAATTTTGAGTGTCTTTAACTATTTCTGGTCTTGTAGACATCTCTTTGACAGAGTGGGCAAGTTTACAAGTATTTAGCCCCATTAAGAGAAGGCAGAAATCAGTGACTCTACAGGAATCTAAAGAATAAATTTAGTAGTAATGCTGCTTTTGTAGGGTGGAATAGAGAAGTATCTTTACTGAGACTCTTTACTGCTATTTTAGTTTTATAATTACTTTTCAAAAATCTCCTGTCATGGTGATGCCTCCATTCTCTCATTCTTATTTTAGGCTCTTACCAAGGCAGTAACAAAGCCTGTGCTATTACAATTCTGGTTGCTTTCCATTAATTTTATCTTTGATTTGGACCTATAAACTAGGTCAGCTCAAAGTTTGAGTATATAATTTCTTCTTTTCCAGTAATTAACATAACATCAATAAGTCTTGTGTTTTCAAAAAGATTTAGCAAAATGTCACCCACATCCTTAGTCCATAAAGATAAAGAGCTATATTTAGCTCGTTCTATTTAAAAATAGTTAAAATGCTGCTTGGTATGGGAGGAGAGAGTGATCTGTTCAATTCACATCTCATTTCAAAAACTTTGACATTTGAGTTTCCTTAGTGCTATTTATGGTTTGAATATTATTCCACTAAGTTTTAAATACAGTAAGCATCTAAATTGTATTATTAATCCTTATAAAACATGTCAAGTTCACTAGTCTCATATGCTGTAAATCCTGGACACGTGAAAGGTGTTTTGTGATTCTCATTGTTAGTTAAATGTATCCTAACCAGAGAATTGGATTCTAGATTGATTGTCTCCTAATAGTCATGCAGAATGCTGCCTATCAGTCTGTCAGTTTGATATGCAACCATTGTCACTTGGCAGAAGCTATAAAGCAAAAATTCAAGATCTGAATCAATCCAAGACCTGAGGCTCAGTTCCCTATATAGCATAAGAAAAACAAAGATCTACATGTTCACAAATCAGTGTCAATGCATCTACTTTGTCCTTGTGTTCCTTTAAAACATTTCCCCATGCATAAACAAATTAAGAAACAAAACAAAAAACTCTCCATGAAAATGAACTCACTCAGTATTAAAGAGGTAAAGGAAATAGGTTGTGTCTGGCTATCCTTGAGATGAGTGTTCAGACCCCAGGAAAGAGATTTCTATGGAGAACTGACACTTCCAAATCTAAAAACAAGGTGCTAATGTGGGGGATGGGATATGGGAGGTAAGTCACTGAACTGAACCTCATATAATAAACTTATCCAAACTCCATGGAAGACAGAAAACAGCAGGAACCAAAGATGGGGATTCAAGGCTTTTACAATGCGCAAATATGCATTTGTGTGTATGTGCACATATGTTTTGTCAGTGTGTGTATATACATATATACATATACACATATATACATATATACATATATACATATATACATATATACATATATACATATATACATATATACATATATACATATATACATATATACATATTATATGTATATACATATATACATATATACATATGTACATATATACATATACATACATATATATATGTATGTTCATACATACATATATATGTGGGTTGTGTATGTGTGTATGTATGTGAAGCTCTGTGGACTAGGGTGTGTGCATTTGTATGTCCAGGAAAGTTTTCAAAGCCAAAAATAGAAATAGGCTTCTGATATCATCCTCTTTGGTCTTTCTGTGTCATGAGAATATCCTTTATATTCTTTGAAAGTATTAACCATATTCTTGGTCTTACACCTGGTTGGAGGGAGAGGTATCAAGGCACAGCAGGTGAGAAAAATGTGATGACTTCCCTGTCAAGAAGATCAGTCTGAGGATCACCTTATGATAGCTGGTTGACATTTCCTGCTCTTCGATAGTGTACCTTTGAAACTACCAAAAGCAGCCAAGAACATGAAACAGGAAAGTGAGAAACTGAGGCTTCAAGAATCTGCTCTCATTTTAGCTGTCTCCAATGTCTAACTAATATTAGTAATGTAGAATGGTTTTCTCTTCTGTTTCTTATTTGACACTTCTCACCTTCCTTAATTCCACATTAATTGACTGTGAGCATCTTAAAGACAGGAATTCTGTCTTCATCTCTCTGTTCCCAATACTAACGTAATGCCTGGCATGAAAATTAGACTCAATGTTTACTGAATTAAAACAAATTTTTCTATCACAGCGTCAGGTTTCTATTGCACTTCCAAAGCAAGATTAACCCTTCAATTCAGCTACATTTCCTTAGACCCATTCATGGTAGGACTCAGTATAGAAGCCCCGAGCTGAGTAATTAAATTGTCTTTCCAAGAGCTGCCTTTGCCTAACATCCAGAAGATGTCAATTCCCTCCTTGAAAGCCTATAATACATATCATACATGAATTGATTAGATTAATTTTTTCTCTGGGCCTGCTATATACCCAACATTGTGTAGGCTCTATGGGAGAATATAAAGATTTATGAGACATAATGTCTCTTCTTTAAGAATGTATCCTGTAAGATAGAAAAAACATGACCAAATTACTCTAGTACAAGACTATGTATGCTAAGTGCCATGAGTGTTTGTCAACAAGGTGCCAGTTCAGAGGAAGATGAAATGTCCTCCCTTTTGTATAGTCATTAAAAGCTTCCCAGTAAAGGAGCATTCAAGCTGGACCTCAAATAATGGATAGAATTTGAATATGCAAAAGGGAAGAGTTTAGAACTTCAGGTAGAAGGGACAAAGTGACAACAGTCACAGAACTAAGAATTTCTAAGGACCTCTTTACTGTTTACTTCTTTTAAGAGGTAAAAACTTCTTGGGAATATAATGTAACCAGTCTGTTAACTTCTGGAATACAGCTCCAAACGCTGTATTTTACAGTCATACAGGGAAAGAGTAGGGTGTTTCCTAGAATGGTATACATCTCGTAGTGAGCCGACCACAAAATGGGCTGTTCTTGGATATGCATGTGCCTTTCCCTTTAAATAATGTGTCATTGCCTGTTTAATAGCTGGATTTTAAAGAGAACTATATGGGATGAGAGGGAGCAAAAGTGAATTTTCAGTAGTTTTTTAATAATAGTTTATTCTAATATAGAAAGTTCACACACAAAAAATTATCCACAGGAAACTTAAGGGTTCTCATTGTGAATAGAATTTTGTCTTCATGATGCTAAGCCTCAAACTGAAATAAACAGATACATTCAGAAAAAATAATATCTACCTGGTATTAAACTTTTGGAAATATCTAGAAATACCTAGATGGTGGGCCAAAGTTCTGTTTTCTTCAGCATAAAACAGAGAAATCAGCATTGAGTAGACATAGCCTTACTCTACTTATTGGCACATCAAACCATTGAGTAGGCTCCCATTCACACCACCAGCCATAGTTTCTGCCACCTCACTGATATTGAAGAAGAAATGTGTGCTACAGTATGAATAGATTGGATTTTTTTATAATAGCAATTCACCTAATTTTCCCTCAGTTTAGTACTAGTCATCCTGTTATGATGATTTAAAGGTACCATTCCCTCTTAGCTGATCTATTTAAAGAGAATTCATACCTTGTCAGAAAATTTGATACTGGGTGCACAATGGTCCTAACTTTTCATTAAAACCCTTTACATAGTGTAGTTAATGCTAAAAATATTTAAAGTAGATTAAAAATAGAACAAAGAAATGAAGTGCAACTGTGATCATGACAGGGTATGAATTTTAATGATGCTTTTTTTTCCATTTCTTTTCTTATACAGTACCATCCCCTGTGCTCTTTGATTCAAGATCCTAGTTAACTTATATTGCAACATTAACTACCAGCCCTTGGTGCTCTGTGATATGATACATATATAAAGATACAATTAATCTTTAGTCTAATACCTGTCTGAGAGATAAGGGGCTAAACCACAGTATTATGACTCCCCACTGCCTAAGGGATAAAGTTCAATCTCCTTAGCCTGACATATAATGCCCTCCTCAGGCTGGCCCCAAACAGCTTTTTCAAAAGCATTTCTCACTACTGCTTTACACAAATCCTCTGCTTCGGCCAATGCAGTCTCTTCACTGCTCCCTGAAGAAGCCACAATTAGTCTGCTCTCTGCATACTCTGCATATATTCTTATACTGGGTTCCTCATTTTAATTCTCACACTTTTCAACTTCTACCCATTCCTCAAGTCTCAGCACTTATTTTTCTTCTACAAAGCTTCAATCATCCACCCCAAACCCAGTGATCTTTCCTTCTCCAAATTACACCAGTCTTATAACGTTTAGTCTTATTTAGGTAATATATATATCTCCAACTATAAACTCCTTAAGGTCAGGGGAAACATTGTGTTTATTTTGCAGCCTCTTACAGCTCTTAACCAGATAGCACAGCTGGACTAAATAAATCATTTATAATGTAAGTTAATAAATGGGTATAGATCATAATACGAAAATGTATAGATGTAACTCCATCACCCCAGTTTTGTTTTCTTTCTGTTAAATACCCCATATTTTTGTCCTCTAAAATGTAAATATTCTTTGTTAAAAAAAATGTATCAACACACAGACTTGCAGTGAAACAAACCATTCCAGATGCCTAACACTCTATGCTGTGATTCCTACAGAGTAACTCTAATTTCGAAGGATATTGTGTTGATCAATGCTTGAAGAACTTGGAAAACAGCCTTTCCTTTAATAATAATAAAGTTATAAGTCTAGAAATTGTTTAATCATATGTCTCAGTAGTATCTCAAGAGCTAAAGAAAAAAAAAACAAGGAAGCAAAGGTACTTGTTTCAATAAATGTTCAATAAAGTATATAAACTCAGCAAGAACTATAAACTCTCAGTGAATATACCTCCAAAGTGTACTACTAACACACATTCTACATGCAGCATATCATCTATAACCCAGTTTTGCACCAAAAATATTAGGAGAAATTTCTTGGAGATTTTAAATGCCATAAAGCAAATATTTAAAGTGTTTATATTTATAATAAAGAACTTTCTCTCTTCTGTAAAAGTAATCTTAGAATTCACCTTACCCATCTAACAAGTTTCATTGCTGTTTTAATCCTTACCTTTTACCCTCCCAGCTCAGAGGAAGAAATATATTCCCTCCATGCTCAAGTATACATGTCTACGTGTGTTCTCCAATTCTCCTTTTTCTTTGCCCAACTCTTTCAGATTAAGTAGTTAGTGCCTTTGCTACTTACCCCTCAGGTGTACTCAGCTTCAAATACATCACTCATATTTGTATGTAATATTTTCATATATTATGACATTTCAAACATGACTAATTGGTCTAACTAAATTATAAGTTCTTTAATGGCAGGAATCCCTCACACAACCAAGAGAGTATTAACTACACAGCAATCAGTGTTTAACTACTACATGGATGTACGGAGCTCAAGTACTATGACTACCTGACATCCTTTACTTTTAAAATAGGTGATATAACCATGCAGCCCTAAAACCTCATCTCTGTCCCTGAGGCAATTCATTATGTAGCAATTACAAGCCATTTTCTGCTATCCTCCTTCACACTTCACTCTGACCAAGCCAAGCAGGACTATGTCCCACAAACCATACCCTGCTCTCGCTGCCTTTTGTTTCATTCAACATGTGTTTTCCTTCTTTCTATATGTCAGTCCCTTCTCCTGGAATATTTTCTTTCTTCCTCTTCTCCCCCATAAAAAGCCTATCTAGATCTATTTGAAGTTCTACTTCCTCTGTGAAGCCCTCCCTAGAAAGTCAAGCCAACAATTCTCTTTTCTCCAACTACTCATTGAGTTCATCATCTTCCACTGACTTTGCTCTTTGATTTTATTTCGCCTGGATTCTCTTTCCATTGTTCTCTATAGGTTTCATACAAAGAGCAGACAGAATAGTAGCTTCTGATCAAATCACCTGTCCTCAACTCAAAAATCTTTAGTTGGTATTGGGGAGCCAGTGAACAAAGTCCAAAATCTTTAGTATAATATTCAAAGCCCTCCAGAGGGGCTCTAGCTACCCTTGACCGTTTCCTGCAAGAATCTAAAATTCTGTCTTTGTCATCTCAAATTGCCATAACAAAATACCATACACTGGGAGACTTAAACAACACATATGTTTCTTCACTGTTCTAGAAGCTAGAAGTCCAAGATCAAGGTACAGACATAGTCAGTTTCTGGTGAGAGCGCTCTTTCTGGCTTGTAGATAGGTGCCTTCTTGCTGTGTCCTCATATTGGAAGGAGAGGAAGAGGGAGGGAGAGGTGAAGGAAAATAGAGAGAAGGAAGAGAGAACACATTCTCTGGTCTCTCTTATTATAAGGGCACTAATGTCATCATGAAGGCTCTAGTCTTACCACCTCTTCTAAAGCTAGTTATCTCCCAAAGGCCTCAAGTCCAAATATCATCACATTGGGGGTTGGTATCTCAACATATGAATTTGGAAGGGACACAATTCAGTCTATAGCAAAGTCTTACTCTACCACATACCCAAGTGAATAAATAAGTCTGTAGACTAAGTTTGTAGGTTCTAGATTCTATCACTCATTAGCTGTGTAGACTGGATAAATAACCTAGTTTGAATCTTAGTTTTTATGTATAAAATGGGGATGATAATGATACTTAATAGGATTACTCTGAGAAATAAATGAAATAATTTACATAAAACACATACTAGCCTCTAATACAAAGTTAAGTGCTCATCTAATGAGCATTATGCTTATGATGTGCTCATCTGGCTTCTTTTCCTAGAATATCTTCTCACCAGATCTGCATATCTATCACTTACTATAAATCGTTCAAGTCTCAACTCCAGATACTACCACCATAATCTTCACAAGCCTCCTCAGATCCCTTGAGTCAGAATTATGGTCTCCATCTTCTTATAATGTACTGTGTTTCTGTCTCTATTCTGGCATTACCATAGACTGCCTTATTCTAGTTAGATGAGACATTTAAATATAAAAGCCTTAAATAGTAAGCTCATGGCTTGGAGGTATATGTATTACCTTGCCCACAGTAGGTAGTTCATGCAATGAACTTCACTTGGCTAAGAATAAAGTATGGTTTGATTCCGGTGCTGCTATCCCCATATAGTAGTAGTATTTTGAAATAATCATTTTTAAAGCTTTAGGCTCAATTTTCTCAGCAATAAAATGAGACAACATCCCCAGCTTACACATATTACTTACTAATAAACATGCGCATTGTAGCAATTTCATGGAGTCTGATTACGAACCCCAGCTCTGCCACTTACTAGTTCTGTGACACTGGGCAAGTCTTTTATTCTGTCTCAGTTTCTTCCTCTGAAAACAGGAATAATAAGACATTCCTTTTAAGTATTAAAAAAGACTTGTGTCAAATACCTGAGGCCTGCTAGAACTCAGTTGAAACTCAATAAGTGCTAAATCCTTCCCCCATTCCACAGTCTTACCCAGGGCAAGGACACATTTTCCCAGCTATGCTTTCATTTCTGCCTCCATTGACCCTGGGGTAACCATTCCTCTCTAACATTTCTGTCACATTCTTGCCTGTCTTTTTCCCCCATACCCTTTTGCTTTCTCCTAAATTGCTTCTCCATCCCTCTTCCAGCTATAGCCTCTCTCCATCTCCATGAGACACTGGTAATAATCTGGAGCTGAGAAAATTCCTGGGCCCACTGGTTTACCACCTGGAGGGAATGGCAAAGCAAGGGTTTCTCCACACACTATTGAAGCTTCAGTGGGAAAGAGGGTGTTTTTGGAACACATGTTTGAAATATAACATGGATTTTCCCATAGAAATACAGTGATCATTAGCATTTATGGTATTAATACAGCATGATCCTTCAGATTATGGGTTACCTAGGTTTTTATGGGCTGGGGACCACATTACCATGGAGACCATTGTTTTCTGTGGGAAAAAAATGCATTCTGCCTTCCAAGCACCTGACTCACAAACATAATTTTGGAACGAAAGCCAGGCATGAGTTACCAACTTTCTATACTTGTCTATTCTACCCAAGATCAAGCAGAGATATGTACTTCAAAGTACTGACTACTTACAGAAACTGAATAACTAAAAAAAATCCCTTATAGATCCTTGTACACAAAATATCCTCTCTTGTGGAAAGTCCTTACCTAAACTATTTATCTAGAATATTTTGCCTCCTCCACTTCACCTAGCTTTTACCTTCTATCACTTACAAATTTACCTCAGGCTTCACCTCCTCTAATTCTGATCAATCCCCTCATCTCTTGAGTGGCTAGATACTCTTCTCTGTCCCCAGAGAATCCACATTCATGCCATTCCCAGAACACTTATCACAATGCATTGTGACTGCCTAGCTACCTGTTTGCTTCCACATGAGTATAAGGACTTTTATCTTTATGTCTCCAGTGTATAGGATAGTGCCTGGTCTTCAGTAGGTAGTCGAAAATAATATCCTAAGTGATTAAATAGCCAGGACCTAAGAATGCAGTGGAAAACACACAGGTAGTCATCTTCATAGATCAGAGGGGTAGAGATCAGGAATAAAGTACATGCCTGGGATGAAGAGCAAGAGCTAGAAATACTAGCAGAATTGGCACATGGTATACCATGGCTTAGCTGCTAGATCTTTCACAGATTCTGAATGAAGTCAAATGCTCAATATTGGCCAACTGAATTAAAGAATCAGATAATTATAAAACATCAGAACTCCCAGGGCCCTAAGAGATAATCATATCCTCCTCTTACTTTCTAGAGATAGACATTGAGATCCAAATAGGAGCTAGGACTTGCCATTCACCCAAACTAAACATTCAAGAGCTCTCTTTCATTTAACAGCTCCCTTTCTGACTTAACAGTCTGCCAGGGTAAGATAATCACTGTCCTTAAGGGGAACTCCAAACTGTTTCTCAGAACCTCTACATATCTTCTAGGGTCACCCTACCTAGACATTAGGGTCAGCTCAAGTTACAGAATCTAAAGTAGAATAAAAATCTCTCACATATGGAAAGAGTCCTCAAAACCACCCAGCTCAAACTGTTTCCATGCAACAATAAAAAATCTCCCTGTCAATACTCCCCAAAATTTGTACTTCTTAATCCCTTCACTTTCACCTTCTCACCAACCCCCACCCATCTGGCAACTACCAATTTGTTTTCTGTATCTAAGAGTCTGTCAATTATATGTAGCATCTAAAGGAGCTTCTAGCTTCTAATCCTGAATTCATCACTGACCAGCTGAACTATCCTGGGAAAATCATTCCCTTTCTATGAGCATTAGTTTCCCCATTTATAAAATAAACAGGTGAAAATAGATCAGTATTCTCTCAGAGCACTGCTTTAATATTTTTACATGTGTTCTCGATATAATTTCATTTGTAAATAAGAGTGCTGGTGCCTTTAAGATGTTCACTAATTATTAAACCAGAATTTCATGGTTTTTTTTCCTGCTTAACAATCTTGATTCTTAATTGGCTCACTTAGCACAAGAATCTAGGGATCTGTAGGAGAAAAAATGGCATAGATGACAGAGGCTCTGTTCATCCTTCTGGCAAAAAAAATCAAAGTTGTGACAGAAACAAGGTACAAACAGCAAGGAAAATCACCTGCAATCTAGACAAACAAGCCATACTACTAGGGAGAGAACTAGGAAATAACCCTGCAACAGCAGAAGGTAGAACAGGGCAATGAAACAAGGCTATACAGTCCCAAGCCGAGTGACTGAGTGGAAAGGAGGCTATGGAAGCGACAGGTGCCTCTTAAAGGGACTGTGTCCATGAGCGGACTTTCATGGTGACGGACCTGCTTGTTCTGATCACTAGGGATGGTCGGCTGTACATGGGGCACCATGGATTTACAGGGGGACACTGAGTTGTCAGAGGAAGGGCTGAGTCAAGACTCACTCTGTACAGAAGTGTTGGCAATATCCATTGTTCTTCTGATGAGTCCTCCCCTATTCCAGTGCGCACACTCAGTGCTGCCATAGCTGACATCATCAAACTAAATAACAGAGGTCGCTTGGCCCAGAGGATTCCCTGAAACTCGTCTTCCCAAACTTGCTACCCCACCTAAGCCATATCCAGGTGTGTTTTTGCTTAGTCAGGTGCCCCTTCCTGAGCAGCACCAAGATTCTCACTGGTGGCAGCTGGCCTCGGTTTCTGGCATGGCTGCTTGAGGCAACTAGAAGCACAGCACCCATGATTTGCTTGTCAAATCTTAACAAGTGGATATGGAGGGGCACAGGCTGGGGCTAAAATTGACCTGCAGCTGGACCTTTCTCAGGACTGTGCTGCTGGATCCCACAAAACCACACTAATAAGACCGGAGGACTTAGGAGATTTGATTAGTACATAGATACAAACCCCAAAAGGCAGCAAAAATGAGAAAACAAAGAAGCAGAAACCATATGAAAGAAGAGACAGAGATCCTGAAATAATGGAGTCAAGCAATCTACCAGATGCAGAGTTCAAAACATTGGTTGTAACAATGCTCAATGAACTTATGAGAAGTGTAGATGAATTCAGTGAAAACTTTAACAAAGAGATAAAAATCATAAAAATGGAAATGGAACTTATAAAAAAGAACCAGTTGGAAATGAAGAACACATTATCTGAAATGAGAAGTATATTAAATAAAATAAACAGAGTGAAGAAAGAAGAGGGTCAAATGACCCATATAGAGGATGGGAAAGCCAAGGACACTCAATAAGAATAGCAAGAAAATAGAAGCCAAGACTATAATAATAATTTAAGGAGCATATAGGACACTATTAAATGTAAAAACATCCATGTCATAAGGGCACCAGAAAAAAACAACAGGATTTCGAAGACCTATTTTGAAGAGCTATTTGAAAAAAATAATGATTGAAAAATTTCCTAACCTGGTAAAGAAATAGACATACAACCCCAGGAAGCTCAGAAAATTTCCCAAACCAGGAACCCAAAGAGGCCTACACCAAGACACATCATAAATAAAATGCCAAAGGTTAACTACAAAGAGATAATCTTAAAAGTAGCAAGAGAAAAGCAGTTAGTTACCTATAAGGGAATACCCATAAGACTGGCAGCTGATTTCTCAAAAGAAACTTCGTAGGACAGAAGGGCTTGACACAAAATATTTGATGTGATAAAACTCCAGGATCTACAACCAAGGATACTTTATCCAGCAAAACTATCATTTAGAGTTGAAGGACAGATAAAGAACTTTCCAGACAAAAATAAGCTAGAGGAATTTATCAACACCAAGCCAGTATTATAGAAAATGTTGGAGGGATTTCTGTAAGAAGAAAAAATATGTATCAAAGACGGGGAAAAAAAAGAATGATAATAACTACATTCCTATCAATAAGTACCTCAAATGGAAAAGAAGTGCTCCAACCAAAAGATAGAGTGGTTGCATGGATATGAAAACATGACCTCTATATACATTTTCTACAACAGACTCACTTCAGATTTAAAGACACACACAGACTAAAAGGAAAGCGATGGGAAAAGATATTGCCTTGATGGACTTAGAGGCTATGGATTGATTAAAGACAAATATTGCATGATTTCATATATATGTGGAATCTAAAGAACAGAATCAAAACAACAAAAGCAGAAATGAACTCATAGAGAATATTTAGAAGTATACTAGATGGGAAGGGGTTGGGAGGACAAAAAAAGGCAAAGGAATTAAGATGTACAAATGGATAGTTGAAGAATAGACATGGAGGTGTAGAGTATGGCATGGGGAAGATGGTTAATAATGTTGTAATACATACGTAAGGGGGAAAGGTGGTACTAGAGTTAGTGGGGTGATAGCTATGCAAATTATGTAGATCTCATCACTATTCTATACAACTGAGACTAGTATATTGCTGTATGCCAACATAATTGAAAAAGAAACTTATTGAATTGTATGATGTAAATACAAGCAACTAATTGTCTATTATATTTCAATAAAAATGGGGAAAAATAAAAAAAAGAATTTAAGGATACAACAGGTTCAAAATAGGGACTATTCTCAATAATTGTCTATCAAACTAGGAATTGTTACTTTCTAAAAATGAAATAAGTCTATGGCCATGCTACCCTAAAGAGCCCAATCCCATCTGATCTCAGAAGCTAAGCAAGGTCAGGCCTGGTAAGTACTTAGATGGGAGACCACCTAGGAAGACCAGGTGCTGTAGGTGTAAAATATAAAAAAATAAGGGATTGTAAGCTGATAAGGTCTTTGCAATCTGTGAGGTCAACCAAGGGTTGCCTCACCTAAAAAAATAAAATAAAATAAAATAAAATAAATAAAATAAAATAAAATAAAATAAAAATAAATAAAAGTGAAATAAAATAATGGATAAAGCAAGCTATCTAGAGAAATTCTTTCCAGCCTAAGAGAGGATTTGCAAATATGCTCATGATGAGTTTCCAATGTCAGCTCAGTTTCCATTCAGACAAACTAAGGTTAATGTAAGCTAGGCTGTGACAAACAATGTCATAACAAGTGGGGGTGGAAGAATGTTTTCATGGATTCTAGGGAGAGCTGAAGTGTGAGAATATGTCAAGGTGCTCTGTGTAGGAGAATCAGTGCTCTGAATTTAAAAACAAATACCAATTATCTAGAGAGGACTACTTCTGGAGTGAAAGACAACCTGTCAGGCCACCATAGCTTGATGGAAATATCACTAGAGAATATCAGATTCTCTTTTTCTGATCATGCTCACAAAGTAATATCCTGATACATCATTTCTTCTCCAGAGCGAACTTGCCAATTAGTGTGGGGGGTGGGGAGTGGCGGTACTCTGTGCAAAAGATTGATACCAGCTATACTGCTGGATACAATTCTTATCATAAATTAAGAAAGTGGACTTCTGGAAGATCAGAGTTGTCTGATTTTGACTAGCATGGGTAATCTGATCAAAATGAATTTCCATTCTGAAAAACTAAAACATGAACCTAAGTTCTGGAGTGGCCTCATTAAGAATGGCATTCACTCATGGTACCTATCCTGAAATGGTCAGTACCTCACTAACATTATTTCACCCTTTAACAGAAACTTCAGTACAGTAGATTGTCTATTTCATGGGGCCAAGCACATTTTCCAATCCAGACTCATTAATCCCATTATCTTTGCTCTACTTCAGCGCCATAGTTTCTGTCAACTGGCCTACCAAAATGTTCAAAGTCAGTGAAGCTTTAATAAGTAACTATTATGAAAAAGGTAAAAATTATAGGAAAAACTAGATGAAGGAAGGGTACCTAGATTACTGAAAACCAAAGAAACACTGCTGGAAATAAAATCTGTGACAGTAGTTCAAATCCCTAAGAATAACACATAACCCATTGAATAATGTAACTAATCCCTGTCTAACTCTCTGACCTCATTGCCACAGATTGTCTCAAGACACTCCCTGCCCTCCAGTCATATAATATATTGGCAGTTTCCTGTTTACACCCATGCTTTTACATGTGTAGTTTCTTCTGCTTAGAGTGTCCTCCTCACTCTGAATATTCTGATTCAGCTTGAAGGGGAACAGAATACATCACCCTCAAATATGCCTTTTTGGCATAAGGATTATTTTGAGCAGGTTATTTTTAAGAAATAAAACAAATTAAAAACTCTGATAACAAAGTAGAAGTTATCCTTTTGTAAGGGACATTTAAATTTATAAGGGAATTTGTGAAGATGTCTCCCTCATTTTACCAGGAAGAGGATGATTAATCTAAAAATTAATCTATTCATTGGAGAAGGCAGAAATTTAAATCTGCATAACAACCTTACCTTCGTTTACTGTGCTTTTCCTTATATCCTCTCATAACTAGACTCCCCCAACTCAAATTGTCTTTTTTCTAGCTGGAAATGATAATTAAGGTGGTGGCTTGAGCTATCGAAGGGAGTTACTCAGTTTTCCTGGATATCTCTCATGTATCAAGGAGGTATACATGTTATTAAATTTCTGTCTGTTTTTCTCCTGTTAATCTGTCTTTTGTTACAGAGGGGTGTCTCAGCCAAGAACCTAAGTAGAGGCAAAACTATTTTTCCAACCATACAAAATCAAATATCATCTTATTCATTAAGCCTCCAATGAAAATGAGTTATATGTCCTCCTATATGTCTCCATAGAACCAAGTATTTACGCCTATCTAAGCTCTTATGATCCAGCATTGTAATTCTTTGTTTTTCTCTCTATATTCTTTCTTATGACATTGGCTTCTTGAGGGAGATACCAAGATTTCTCCCATGAAAAAAACAATAAGCTGAACATTGAAAACTCAACAAAAAACAGCAAACCTGCACACAAGCATGTCTGAGTATGGGATGTGCACACAAAAGCTACCACAGGTCAGAACCCCAGGAGTCTGACAGTAGACTGGAATAAACAAAAAAGCTGCCTCACCCATCTGGAGATCTCTGCAAGAGAATGGGGAGGAGAGAATGTGTGCCAGGTTGCCTGAACAGCCTTTCCAGAGAGAACCATGAGCTCTATACAGAGAAAGTTCCCAGGGATCAGGGCAAAAAATTGGGCCAGCAGAGAAATAATGCTTGATTATTACCAATCGTGGCTGTAAAATGTGAGACTGAACCACAGCCTCTATCCCACAACACAGAGGGTCCCTCCTTCTGTATCCTCTAAGACTGAATACAGCAGAGTTCCAGGGGAATCTGAGCAAACATTACCAAAATTATCGCTAACACTGACAGGGACTGAGACAGAGGGTAGTGAGTGTGATTGAATATCTATAAGAAGAAAAAAACATTATTAAGACATTATATAAAGCAGGGATCCAAGAGGCTTAGATTTTACCTACTGTAAACAAAAAGAAAAACACTTTCTTTACAACAGACTAAAGAGAGATTTTTATATAATAAATCCTCTTTCTGGAAAAAAAAGCAGAATACACTTCCATTAATGCCCAGGCAAAAAATACTCCATTAAACACCATGAACAACCAAAGTGACAAGGTATCTCAGAAATAAAGAGAAAAATCTCCAGAAAATAAGCTTATGGACAGAAATATGCTACTTAAATGACAGATAATGCAGGATGGTATTTCTGAAAAAACTCAGTGAGATCTAAAACAATTCATATCAAAAATTTCAGGAACTGAAAAAACAATTAGATGAGCAGAATGAGTTCTTTAGTAAGGAGATT
Source organism: Eidolon dupreanum (assembly GCA_028627145.1). Taxonomy (NCBI): domain Eukaryota; kingdom Metazoa; phylum Chordata; class Mammalia; order Chiroptera; family Pteropodidae; genus Eidolon; species Eidolon dupreanum. The sequence continues at coordinate 69,714,770 of CM053505.1, forward strand.
AAAACCATTAGAAAGAGCAGAATAGAACTTCTGGAGATAAAAAACACACTGCAAGAGTTGAAAAATGAAATAGCAAGCTTGGGAAATAGAGTTGTCCAAATGGAAGAAAGTATCAGTGATATTAAAGACAGAAATCTGGAAATAAATCAGAAGAAAGAAGAGAAAAGCCAAAGAATGAAAAACAATGATAGAGAAATACAAGAACTAGCTGATACCATTGGGAGAGAAAAACATAAAAATAATGGGCATTTTTAAAGGGAAAGAAAATGAGCAGGATTTAGAAAGCATTTTCAGAAAAAAAAAATAGTTGATGAGAATTCGCAAAATCTAAGGAATGAGCTGGAGCTTGGAATTCAAGAAGTCAACAGAACATCCAATTATCTCAACCCCAAAATGGCTTCTCCAAGACACATTGTATTAAAATCACCAAAATCAATGATGAAGAAAGAATTCTCAAGACAGCCAGGGAAAAGAAGACAGTAACCTATGAAGGTAAATGCATTAAATTATAATTGAACTTTTCAGCACAAACCTTACAAACCAGCAAAGAGTGGATTCAAATAGTCAAACTATTAAATGAATGGAACTACCTGCCAAGAATAATGTATCCAGAAAAGATCTCCTTTAGATATGAAGGAAAAATAAAAGGCCTTTCTGGGCCTACAAAAACGGAGGGAATTCTCCACTATAAGGCCTGTACTACAGGAAATACTGAAAGGGGTCAGCTCACCTGGAATAAAATGACAAAAATATATATGTATAACTAGAAGAAAAGTGACTAGCAGGCAGAGAGAAGCAGAGTAGTGTAACCTTTATTATGAACAGGGCATTATAAGCTTAAACAATAAGAGATTTGCTATAGCCACATAGTAATGAACATTCTGCATACATAGGGAAAAATTTAGACAACAATGACTTAAAAGGTAAGGATGCAGAGATCCAAATTCAAAAAGGGTAATGGAGATAAGGAACACACAGAAGTAAATGTACTACTCTATATAATTATTTTTTACATACTTGTAATGGTAACCACGTGCCAAAGATTCAGAACTGAAATTTATAATGTAAAACCAGAAGAAACAGAGGGACAACTCACAAAAGCCAACCAAAAAACAAAACAAAACAAAACAAAAAACACAGACAAACAAGGAAAAGGAAGGAATAGAAACAGAGCTACGAGAAAGCAAAACATAAAATACTTATAGGAAAACCTCATATTTCAATAAATACCATAAATGTAAATGGAATGAACTCACCAGTAAAAAGGCAAAGAGTTGAAGACTGGATCAAAAAACAAAACTCAACCATATTCAGCCTCCAGGAGACACATCTCAGCTCCAAAGCCAAATATGGACTCAGAATGAAAAAGTGAAAAATGATATTTCAAGCAAATGGCATTCAGAGAAAAGCAGGACTAGTGGTACTAATATCAGTCGAAATAGACTTCAAAATAATAAAGGTAAAGAAAAATACTGAGGGGACACTTCATAATGATAAAGGGAATCATACATCAAGAAGACATAACACTTGTTAATACGTATGCTCCCAATCAGGCAATCCCAAAATATATAAAGCAATTACTAACAAAGCCAAAGGGAAAAACAGATGAAAACACAGTCGTAGTAGGGGACCTAAATACCGCACTGTCAGATATGGACAGATCATCCAAACAGAAAATCTATAAAGAAATAACATCCTTAAATGACACATTAGACCAAATTGCACATTAGACATAATTGACATTTACACAGCCTTCCATCCAAAAAACAGCTGCTTGTACATTCTTCTCTAGTGCACATGGAACATTTTCAAGGACTGACCACACACTGAGACTCAGATATAGCCTCAACAAATATAAGATGGTTGAAATCATACCAACCATATTCTCTAATCATAATACTTTGAAACTAGAAATCAACTGCCAAAAGAAATCAGAAAGAACCACAAATATGTGGAGATTTAACAATGTGCTACTGAAGAATTACTGAGTCAAGGAAGAAATTTTAAAAAAAGGTATCAAGAGATACAAGAAATGAATGATAATGATAATACAACATCAAAACTTTTAGGACACAGCAAAAGCAGTTATAAAAGGAAAGTTCATATCATTACAGGCCTAAATCCAAAAACAATAACAAGCCCAACTAAATAACACTTCATCTTAAAAAAAACTAGAAAAGAAAAAACAAATTAACCCTAATATTAGCAGAAGGAAAGAAAGAATCAAAATTAGGCAGGATTTAATGAAATTGAAAACAAAAAGCAATAGAAAAAATAAATGCGAGAAACAGCTGGTTCTTTGGGAAAGTTAATAACATTGACAAACCTTTGGCTAGACTCACTAAAGAAAAACAAAGAAAGGACACAAATAAACAAAATCAGGAATAAAAGAGGGGAAATGATGTCAGACATTGCAGAAATACAAAGTATCATACCAGAATACTATGAAAATATATATAACATGAAATTTAATAACCTAGAATAAATGGACAAGTAGTTAAAAAGATGCAACCTTCTCAGACTGAAGAAAAACTGGAAACTCTGAATAGACTGATCAGCAGTATGGAAATTGAAACAATCATAAATAAATAATCTACTGAAAAGTAAAAGTCCACGACCAGATGGCTTCACCAAACATTCAAGGATTTAATACCTAATGTCCTCAAACTCTTCCAAAAACATTGAAGAGGAGACAATATGTCCTAACTTATTTTAATAGGTCAGTATTACTCTAATACCAAAACCTGATAAAGATAACACAAAAAGAGAAAACTACAGACCAATATCTCTCATAAACACAAATGCAAAAATCCTAAATAAGATACTAGCGAACTGAATACAGCAACATATTCAAAAGTTTATACACCACAATCAAATGGGTTTATTCCCAGGGGTACAGGGATGGTTCAACATCTGCCAATCGATTAATGTTATACATCACATAAATAAATTAAAAATAAATATCATATGATCATATCGATACATGCAGAAAAAATCTTTAACAAGATACTGCATCTATTTATAATGTAAACACTTAACAGAATCAGTATAGAAGGAAAGTACCTTACTTAACACAATAATGGCCATGTATGACGAACCCTCAGCCAACATTATACTTATTGGTGAAAAAGTAAAAACCTTCCCTTTAAGATCAGGAATAAGACAGGGCTGTCCACTATTACCACTGTTATTCACTGTAATATTGGAAGTCCTAAAAAGTGAAATCAGGCAAGAGAAAGATATAAAAGGCATCCAAATAGGAAATGAAAAATTCAAACTGTCACTATTTGCGGATGATGTGATTCTCTATATAGAAAACCCTAAAGACTCCACAAAAATACTGCAAGAAACAATAAGCAAATACAGTAAAGAGTCTGGATACAAAATCAATGTTCAAAAATGCATAGTGTTCCTATATACTAATAATGAAGCGTCAGAAAAAGAAGTGGGAAAAATAATTCCTTTTGCAACTGCAAATAAAAGAATACAATACGTAGGAATAAATCTAACGATACATGTGATGGACCTATATAATGAAAACTATAAGATCCTATTATAAGAATCCTAAAAAGACACAAAGAAATGGAATGATATTCCATGTTCTTGGATTGGAAGAATTAACGTAGTTAAAATGAACATATTACCTAAAGCATTATACAGATTTAATGCAATCCCTATGAAAATCCCATCAGCAATTTTTAAACAAATAGAATAAAAAATCATCAGATTCATATGGAAGCACAAAAGATCCCAAATTGCCAAATCATCCTGAAAAAAAATAGAATGAGGTTGGAGGCATCACTCTGCCCGAATGCAAATTATACTACAAAACTACAATAACCAAAAAGGCTTGGTTATGGCAGAAAAAAAAGAAACAAAGATCAGTGAAACAGAATCAAGAGTTCAGGAATAAACCCATGTTTATATCAGCAAATAATTTTTGAAAAAAAAAGTCAAAAACATACAGTGGAGAAAGGAAAGCCTCTTCAATAAATGATGCTGAGAATACTGGAAAGCCACCTGCAAAAGAATGAAACTAGACTGTTGTCTATCACCACACACAAAAATTAACTCAAAATGCATTAAAGACCTGAATATAATACCTGAAACCATAAATTCATAGAAGAAAACATAGGAACTAAATTCAAGGACCTTGGACTTAAAGATGATTTTATGAATTTACCTCAGAGGCAAGGGAAGTGAAAGCAAGAATAAATGAATGGGACTACATCAAACTAAAATGTTTCTGCACAACAAAAAAACTATCAACAAAGAGACAACCATCTGAATGGGAAAATATATTTGAAAGCAATGCCTCTGATAAGGCCTAATATCCAAAATATACAAAGAGCTCATACAACTCAATAACAACAACAACAGAAAAATGATGCAATCAAAAATTGGGCAGAGGATCTTAATAGACACTTCTTCCTAGAGGAAATACAACTGGCCAACAAACATATGAAAAGATGCTCATTGTCACTAGCTATTAGAGAAATGCAAATCAAAACCACAATGAGATACCATCTCACACCTGTTAGAATAGCTATAATCAACAGGACAACTAATAAAAAAATGTTAGAAAGGATTCGGAGAATAAGGACCCCCCCCCCATACACTGCTGGTGGGACTGCAAATTGGTACAGCCACTAATGGAAAGCAGTATGGAGATTTCTCAAAATTTTAAAAATCAATCTACAATGTGATCCAGCAATCTTTTTGCTGGGTATTTACTCCAAAGACTTGAAAACCCATATCCAAAAAGATACTTGCACACCAATGTTCATAGCAGCATTTTTCATGGTGGCTAGGACATAGAAGCAACCAAAGTGTCCTATGATAGATGACCAGATAAAAAAGCCATGGTACATATACACAATGGAATATTACTCAGCCATAAGAATAGATGAAATACTGCCATTTGCAACAACATGGATGGACCTCGAGATGATCATGCTAAGCGTAATAAGTCAGACAGAAAAGGTTCAAAACCACATGATAACACTTTTATGTGGGATATAAACCTAAAAGCAACAAACAAATAGTACAAACAGATAGAAACTCATAGACGTGGACAATAGACTAGTGGTTACCAGAGGGTAGTGTGGGAGAAGGGAGTGGTGAGGTAGATAGCATAAAAGGGGTCAAATATGTAGTGACATAAAGAAATCTAATTATGAGAGGGAACACACAATGCAATGTGTGTGTGTGTGTGTGTGTGTGTGTGTGTGTGTGTGTGTGTTAAATTCTACACCTGAAACTTTCTGGATTTTGTTAACTAATATCACCAAAAATATATATATATATATATAAATTAATTTTAAAAATGTAAAAAAAGTACACATAAAAAATTACAATGCCTATAGTGCCCTTCTATAACTGGATCTCACATCATCTTTCTTTGCATTTTACATACTGTCAGACTAACTAATAAATGCCAGATGAGCTGGAAGATATCTATTTAAGAAGACAACATTTCTTACACTGACAAAGAAAGGCTATTTAAATCTTCCCACATAAATGTGACTTTCAAATATTTATTGACCTGAGGTAATGTCATACATTCTGGAGAGGGTAGAGAGTATTTTTTTCCTTGTTTCAACCTTTTAACAAATACTTCCTCGTACTCTCAGTCGATGTCACACTTCAGCTTGTGCTTAATAAAAGAGGCAGCAAGAAAGAAAATAATCTTCATCAGTAATAGCCACAAAATTATTGCTTCAGTAGCCAGTTTTGAAGTAACTCATTATATCTCGCTTATGAAACAGTTGAAAAGTTTACATCTTCTTTTTTTAAACATTGTTCCTCTTCCCTCCAACTCACTCTTCTTGCTTTTCTCCCTTCTTTCCCTCCTTCTCCTACCTTTTCCCCTTAGTTACATCTGGAGTTATTACTTTCTAATGCCCTTACGATATTATGTAATTTGACTTTAGTTAGAATTATTGAATTGACTTTTGGTGCTATTTTTAATTTTTGACATATATTGACTTTAGTTTTAGATGCTTAATTCCGTGAACTTATAGATAAATTCTGGTTTTTACACTTCAAAGATATATGTTTTACTTATGGTGTAAGTTATCCATTATTTGCTTGATATTTTATTTTTATTACCTTAAAGCATAACTTTGTATTAAGAGTAAACTAAAATGATTGATGAATGAATACCTTGGGTCCTCTCATAGCCCTAGAAGGATTTTTTTATACAAAGCAGTAAGAGCTTCTAATGTTTGAAAATCTTTCTAAATTGATAAAATAATGCAGAGTAGACTCTTGAATTAGGTACTAGAGAGGAATCAGAAGACCAAAGCTCAGGTAAGTCATTTAATTCAGTCAAAAGTCAAATCAAACCTCCCTCAGAATTATGCCTATGCTTGGCCAGGTCTGTGTGCCAGGTCCATCTCTATAAGTAGAACATTTACTTTACTTGGTTATCACAGATTTGTACTCTTAATGACAAAACTTTCCTTTACTTTTTATTTCCTCAAGCAGCCTTGTATCTCACCCCTATTTTGATTTCCTAAGTGAGAGGTGAAAACAAGTAATCCAACCTTTTTGGCAGAAACATTTATCATTGTTAACAAGTTGGCTTTTAAACATTTCTCTGTGCTTTGGTGGTATAAATTTCATTTCCTAGAATTAGATCAACCTGGAACGAACACTACCAAGTCAACCTACAGAACTAAAATTAGATAGCAATAGGGACCTAAATCTTTTATATCCCTATAATTTATGTTATAACAACCTACAGAAGTAAAATTAGATGATAGCAATAGGAACCTAAATCTTTGATATCCCTATAATATATGTTATAATTGCATAACAGTCCATATCCTTCATAATTTGTCTGCCGCCTATCCAGATTTAATTTCTGCATTTTCCTACCATTCCACTACACTTCAACTATCTAACTTCCATGCATTTCCTCATGCCCCATCCCATCCCACTCTCAACTCCAATTGTGTCTAGTGAATTCAAGACCCAGTACAAATATTAACTGTTCCATAATGCCTTCTCCTAAGTTCTAAGGCAGAACTGTTACTTTCCTGATGTGATCACAGTAGTTAATTTATACCTCTAATACAACATATAGCGCATTATATTATAGATATGTGTCTATCTTCCTTACTTGATTGTGAGTGCCATGAGGACAATGGACCATATTTCATTTATTTTGATGCCCATCTCCCAGAATCAGCATTAATCACACATTCCTTTGTACTCCCAATGCTCTCTGGGCATACACACATTTTCACATATAATGTACTATATCAAGACGATTTCTTTATAGGTCTGTCTCTTAGACTGTGAGCTCCTCTAGGTCAGTGACTGTGTTTTGTTCATTCTTGAATCTCCAGCAATTAGCACATAAACAGAAACATTGATTTTCAATAAATATTTGGCAGAATGAAGGACACAGCACTCAATGTCACTCACCATTTTCTGACCACCCGAGCTACAATTAAATGTGATAAATTAACCATTCACAATTTAAAAGTGATCATAGTGTAACATATTGATCAAACTTTAAAAAAGGTGTTTTGATCAAAAACAAAATACAGCCCTACTATTATCCATAAAAAAATAGAAGTAATTCAATAGATGTTTGTTATACACCAACTATGTGCCAGGAACTTTCTAAGTGCTGGTGATACAACACAAAATAAGACAAATTCCTTGTATTTATGAAGTTTACATTTTAGGGGAAAGAGAATGACAATAACAACGAATAAAAATGTAAAAATATAGCATCTGACTAAAGGTTGTATCATGAAAAATAATAAAGCAGGATTATTATTATGATAACTTCAATAATTCAAGGAGAAAATACATTTCCTTTGATTATATGACAGTTTCAAGCCTTAGCACTTCTTTTGGTTCTAATTTATAAGCCTTTGGATTCTGCAGGTATTTTAGTACTTATGGATATAAAAATTGATGTTTCTAACATTAATGATTGATATAATCCATACAACCACTGATGCTGATGCCAGCATTAACAAGCCCTGAGGAACAAAAAGAATGAACAATGACAGAGAAAAAGATGAAAGGAAGCAGAGCAAATAAAGGGAGTACAGTATTGTAAATTAGCATTTTTCCAAATATGAGTTTCCCTTTTAAATTCCCATCATGGGGTAACTATACAGGCCAATCATCTTATGATAAAATCTACTGGGCAATTTAATATTTAAATCCAGATGGGCCTTGTTTATACTGACTTCTACAGAAAAGATAAATATTAGAGCAAGATCCTAGTTTTATCATTCTCCTCTATTTCCCATTTCTATTCACCACAGATATCTTCCAGTTTCTTCTTTGTCACAAACCATCTCCCCTCAGGCAGTAACAATTATGTTTCTTTGAAACTCTCATTTCTTAAGAACTAATGCAGATCTGCATTAAAACAGATGCCAAAGCGCTAAAAAGTTGTTATTCTGTAATATTTCTGGAAAATGAAACAGTGTGGTTTTATCTTTTAATAAAGAAATTTGGCCCTGTTATTATAATAGGCTTAGCTACAGTCTTTAAATCGTTACAAAGACATCAGTAGACTAAGTCATTCAGCATAAAAGGTGTGTATGTGTTTTGAGTAGGCCATACTGAAATCACTACACTGATTATTTATACATTAATGTTCTGATATGAAAACCAGACTTTCATATCTTAAGAGAAAAAGAGAGATTTACTGCAGAAAAAAAAAAAGAAAATCTGATTACCTGAGGATATTTTTCTTTTTAAAATCACTGCGCATTTTCAAGTAACACAGAAATATTTTTTTAATTGTTTAAGATTATTTGTGCCATATATTACTTACATTCTTGCAAAGTTTTATTTATCCAAAATGAAAAACTGAGTCTTATTTCCATATCAATTCTCTTTAAAATAGAAAAGAATTAGATAACTTTGTAAATTTTTTAAAAAAATTTATATACTCATTCATACTTCAGTGACTTGGAGCTAAGCCATTAGGGATGAAATCAGCATAAAATTTTTTAGTAAGTATTTTATAATTATTCATTTGTTCAAACATTTCCCCTACCTTCCTTGTATTCATTTTGATAAAAATTTAATACTAGTACTGCACATTCACTTCAAAAAATTAGATGACACTAATTGCAAGAATGGAAAAAAAAATAAAAACAATTATATCAACCAATAATAAATGCAAGTAAAGTCTTTGTGTATGGCTATTCAATACTTACATATAGATTAGTATAGATAAATATATATAGATATAAGGATGTATAAAAAATTGAATTGTAAAATTTTGTTTAAGTCTTTAAGGAGCATCTTTCTATCTTAATAAATGTGGTTCTACTTCATTAGTAGCTGCATAATATATTTCACTGTATAGCTATTACATAGTTTATTTCATATTATTAGATATTTAAGTTGTTTGGTTTTTTTCCTATTATATTCAACCCTGCTATGAAAATTCTTGCAGCTAAATTGTAATAATTATTTATTCTCCAAGGGGAAAATGCTAGAAAGAAAAAGTCAAAAGGCATGAAAATATTTAAGACTTTTAAACATATTGTCAAAATACACTGCAGGAATACTTCCCAATATATTCAACTGCCGTTAGAAATAATAATGGCAGTGACAATAACACTACAGCTACCCAGTTCCTCTGCTCTCTCACCATTATTGGATATTATCTTTGTCCTTGATGTCTGTTAATTTGACAGACAGAAACATATAATAGTGTCTGTTAAATAGGAGATTCTTTGTGAATTAGTTAATCAACAAACATTTGTTGAGTATCTACTGTGTTAGGTACTGTGTTAAGCTATGAAGGTCAGGAAACCAAAGACGACACCAAAGAACTTAAAATTGAGTGGAGAGTCCAGACATGTACACAAATGATAGACATGCTACCATAAGAGCTGTAATAGAAATTAAAAAGTGTCATAGGAGAGCTTCCTTAAATAAGTAGTTTTCCTTAGTCCACTTCAGCATATAAAAGCATTTCCATTTTCCATAACCTGACAGATCCCATATACAGAAGCCAGGTATTTAAACAGGAGAGAACTGAAAAGTACACAGACTTTGGAAGAAAGCAAGTGAACACCATCAAATTAGATATAATAGCAAAGGAGAATCAACAAGGGCTGAATACACCAGGATATACATCTGTGTTTTTTACAGAGAAAACCAATGACTTGTCAAGTTGTATGCTCCGCTACAGAGCAGAGGGTAAGTGATAGTTTCTAGGAGAAATCTTCCTTTTTGGTCAACTCTGATCTAATCACCATTTATCATTTTAACACACAGAGGAATGAAAGTATTTAGGGAAAAACATACTAAAACTTACTATAATCCTTCTTACTCCCTACCTTAGTGACAGGTAAGAGTAGTATCATTTACCAAACACTAATATATTCTAGGGTTTTTCACATAGTACTTCATTTAATTTTCTATGTTTCCCATAACCTTGATCTCATGTGAACAGATTAAGAATATTAAATTTAGAGATGCTAAGACATCTTGTTACATCTCGTTTCCATTTTCTAGGGATAGAACCTATCTGAAGTCTATTTTTACTATATTTTTGGAAGAATTTCTAGTTTCATGAAGCAATCTAGAGATTGTCTCTAACTCAAAAAGCATAGATTTTTTAATTGCCTTAATTATTCATCATAAATAGAGAAGAAATTATATTTTATTTTTTCTTATTGGAGTTGGATTTTTTTATAACTAATGTAAAATCAGATGACATTTTAATGTAAAATATACACATGTATATTTTCAGTCCACTAATGGTTCCAGAAATGCATTTTGTACAGCTTTCTGTCTTAGGCTGTCTACAGACCCAGTGAAATAGAAAACTGAAGCAATTATTAATATCATTCTAATCAAAACTGTTCATATAAACTGATTTAGGGCCTGAATAACCCAGATATATTCTCAGTTTTCAAAGTGCAGGGAGATACAGATAACAATAGATCATTAATTACATACCTAAAAAACTACTTGGTTAAAGGAAAATTAATGGTTCTTGCTCTTTATGTCTGTATTGAGAATAGTACATATGTTTTATAACTTTGCTGCAAATACTTTCAAATAAAACTAGGTCATATTTACAGCCTTTTTTGTTTTTAATTATAAGAAGTTCTTTTTGTCCTGCTTCCTTTTTAAAAATTCATCAGTGATTGATTTTATTTACAATGAAATCCTCTAACATAGTTGTTTTTTCATCCTCCAGCTTAACTGCACTGTGAGTGAAAAGTCTTTAGACCCAGATTTTCTATTTGTATTTTGAGAGACATCAAAATACTTTAGGACTCTGATTTTCCTTTACTGAAACAGGAGACTTAGGGACATTTATAAACGTATGTGGCAGCCTCTCTACAGTTTGTACTTCTAGCACTTAGAAAGCTTTTTATGCCTCGTGCTGTCTTGCAGAGCCTTATATTTGCATTTTAAAAATTCAAATAGAAATAACCGCTCCCGTTGGCTATTTTATTCTGTGAATCAGAGCCAACCTATGTAAATAGCAAAGTTGTTTGCAAAATAAAAGTTGAATTGACCTGACAAATTGGACAAATGTCACTGGTTACCCCATTGGCTGGGACAGAGGAGCTTAGTTGTCTATACTACTGAGTAAATACTATACAACATAATGTACAGTCATGCATTACAGAATGATATTTCTGGTCAACAACAGATTGCATATATGATGGTTGTCTCATTAGATTGTAATGGAGCTGAATTTCCTGCAAAAAAAATTGAAGGAAATGTGATTCAGGAGGATTTTTTCCCTCTGGAGGGAGCAATATTTGTGTGGCTTGGCAGTAGATTCCCTCTCACTTACAGCACCTCAATTTTTAGTACACAGATTACAAACCAGATATCTACAGATTATAAACCAGATAGCCACTGACCTGTTCAGCACAGGAAATCTTATCCCCTCATCACTATATATTTAGAGGGTACTACAGCTCTACCAGATCTAGCTTGATGGTCTTCAGAATACACTGCTATCAGTTCTTTTCTGAGGACCTAAACTCTTGTACAAGGACACAGATCCAAAGGAGCTACCTTAACAAGTATTAAGTACCACTGCCACTTTAGTAAAAATGTTCTGTGGTAGTGTGGAGCCAGCTTGACCCTGTATTTTGGAGATGTTTATAGGTTGTAATGATGTATAACATAGATAGGTCTTATTTCTTACAGCAAGTCATTGCCAGAGAGAAACCTTTGTGACAGATAGGGTCAATGAACCAAAAGGGAATTTCTAAAGTCAAAATACTGAGTCCTCAGTTCTACAGCCTATCCATGTTAAATGCCCTCTTTTTGTTAATGAATACCACAAAGAATACTAATATGCAATAGCTAAAACCACATCGCCATGAAAATCCCCTATATTCCTTTATCTCTCTCCATTTTAATTTCTTATTCATATTGATCCTTTTACTCCCTCCTGACAGTCACTATTATGGAGATATTTGCACCTCACTCAGCCAGTTTCTCTTCAATATTTCCAATCAATTCAGCCCACATCCCTGTTCACAGAGCAGCATTGACAGCTTCGATGTTCTATTTCTGACCCTGTCGGAAAGAAGCAGGGGGAGGGCTTGTGGGTTTTATAAAGTCTACAGTAGTGTAGAGTAATATCTTAGGCCTTCACATTCACTAATAACTCACCCACTGACTCACCCAGAGCAGCTTCCAGTCCTGTAAGCTCCATTCATGTTAAATGCCCTATAGAGGTATACCATTTTTTTAATCTTTTATACTGTATTTTACTATACCTTTTCTATGTTTAGTTATGTTTAGATACACATATTTACCATTATGTTATAATTGCCTACAGTATTCAGTATAGTAATATGCTGGACAAGTTTGTAGCTTGGAGCAAGAGGCTATACTATAAACTCTAGGTCTGTAGTAGGCTGTAGAACCTACTTCTGTGTAAGTGCACTCTATGATGTTCATACACTGATGCAATAATGAAATTACCTAACAATGCATTTCTCAGAATGCATCCCCATCACCAAGCAATGCATGACTGTAAATATGGTATTGTTACCTTAATACTTTTTCTTAAAAATGGGGTTAGATGAGAAGGAGGAAAGGTAATTAAGAAATTTTGGTTGCAGATACATAGGCAATTTATGCCCTGTTGCTGGTATGAGACCAGCCTATGTTAAGACAGCTAAGTTTTGTAATATAAAATTAATTTAAAATATTGAGAAAGGAAAAAAGTTAAGTAAAATAGAGATTTAAAAAAATGTTTCCCAGAGGCCTTCAATGTATTCTTAATGCATTTATTTCTTTTTTTATGGGGAAAAATTCCCCAAATACTAATGATTTATACTAGATAGCATACTTCATCACTATTCCTACTGACAATACATGAAATTATTTAATCCTTTTGACAAAATAAACATAAATTTCAATGAAAAGAGAAATTAAAATGATCAGAAAAGGATAGAGACCAAAAGGAAATTCCAGATACCTGGAGGCAGAAAAAAAGAACTTGTGTTTTTAAAAGCAGAACAGATGAAAGAAGTTTTATGACCAATAGAAGCGGTGATGTTCAGAAGAGGAAACAGAACAAAGACAGAGTAAAAGAGAGGAGGATAGAAATACTATCCACCTTAATGCCAACCCACTCCTATACAACCTTGCAGGAAGTTTAGGAATCTAGCAAGTGAAAAAGAAAACTTTCTCTAAAACAGCAGACCAAACGATGACATTGTAATACAAGCAAGGAGCCATGCAGAAAATAAAGGAAAACAAAATTGTACAGAGGAAGAAATACTAAACAAGAAGCCAGGAGATCTGTTAGGCTTCTTGTATAACATGGATGGAACTTGAAGACATTATGCTAAGTGGAAGAAGTCAGAAAGAGAAACATAAATATCCACTTATATGTGGAATCTAAATAATAAACAAAACATAAAAATCCAAGCTCATAGATACAAAGAACAGATTATTAGTTGCCAGAGGTTGGGGGCCCGGGGGTTTGGAATGGGCAAAGGTGGTCAAAAGGTACAGACTTTCAGTTATCAAGTAAATAAGTCATGGGTTATAATGTACAACATGTTGAATATTGTTAGTTATTGCATATTTGAAAGTTTCTAAGAGAGTAGGTCTTAAAAGTTCTCATCACAAGATAAAAAAAAAGCCTTCCTTAAGTATTAACTACAGGAAAGATATTATGGAAAACATAGTGAGGATATTGGGATGAATAAAAAGAGTCCCTGACCTTCACTCTGATAGAAATGCTTGTTTCTATGGAATTCTTGTTCTTACCCTTGGAGCAAATCAATTCAGTCTTTTATCTGAAGTATGATGTTAGCCGTGTAGATGCCCTTTTTAAGGATTAAGAAGTTTCCTTTTTTTACTAATTTGCTGAGATTTTTTCAGGAATGGATGTTAGATTCTGCCAAGTGCTTTTTGTGCATAAGTTGATATGATCATATGCCTTTTCTCTTTTAATCTGCTAACGTGGTAAAATACATTGATTGATTTCTCAAATGCTAACTAACCCTGAATTTCTGACATAAACTCTACCTGGTCATGATGCATTATTGTTTTTACATAGTCTTAGACTTGATTGCTAATATTTTGTTTAGAAATGTTGCATTTTTGTTCATGAACGATATAAATCTATGGTCTTCTTCTAATGTCTTGTCTTTGCTTTTTATACCACAAAAATGCTGGCCTCATAAAGCAATTTTCTGGAAGAGTTTCTCTACACTTGATATTATCACTCCTTCAAATAACTGGCAAAATTCCACAGTGGAGCCATCTGGTTATGGAAAAGGTAAGTACAAATACAATTTTTAAAAACTAGATATATGTATATTCAAATTATCTAGTTTAACTTGCAAGAGGTTCAATGGTTTGTATCTTTTAAGATTTGTCCATTTCAGGCACCCAAAAATGGCATAGATTATAGAGGCTCTGTTCACCCCTCTTATAACCACATCAAAGTTGGGACAGAAACATGGAGAAAACAGTAAGAAAAGTCATCCGGGGTTTAGATTAACAGAAGCCCTACAACTAGGGAGAGAAATAAGAAACTACCCTGCAATGGGAGGAGGTAGGAAGGGTAGAAGATGCAAGTGTGCCAGGGCATGAGCAGCTGAGTAGGACAGAGATTATGGCAGCTGCAGACACTCCTCTTAAAGGGGCCATGTCTACAAGAGAATTTTTGTGGTCACGGGCTTGCTTGCTCTGAACACCAGCTCTGGGTCGGCTGCTGGGGGCGGGGGGCACCAGGGACTTACCAGGAGACAATGAGTTGTTGGAACGAGGACTGGAGGCAAGGCTTTCTCCTGTGAAGAAGTGCTAGTGGCAACCATTCTTCCTCTGTTGAGCCCTTCCTGCGTCCAGTGTGCGGACACAGCATCACCATAGCTGAGATATCATCAAACTGGATAACAGAGGTTGCTCCACCCACAGGATTCTCTGAAACTACAACCTCCCCCAACTCGTGGCCCCACCCAAGCCATATCCATTGTGTCCTCAGCAAGTCCAGTGCTCCTTACTGAACCAACTCCAATATTCACACAGGTGGCAGCTGGCCTCAGTTTCTGGCATGGCCTCTTGAGGTAACTATAAGCACAGCTTCTGTGGATTGCTTGCTGAATCTTAACAGGTGGGGCTAAACTTGGCCTGTAGCTGAACTCCTCTCAGGACTCTGCCACTGGACAACTACTACACAAAGCCACACTAATAAAGCTGGGAGACTTAGGAGCTTTGCTTAGTACATAAAAACAGACAGAGGGGAAAAAGCCACAATGGGAAGATAAAGAAGCAGAAACCATATGAGGGAATAGAACAGAGATTCAGGAATAATTGAGTCAAGAAATCTAACAGATGCAGAGTTCAAAACTGGTTATGAAGATGCTCAATGAACTTAGGGGAAGAGTAGATGAATTTAGTGAGAACTTTAAAAAAGAGATTAAAAACAAAAATTGAAATGGAAATTATAAAAGGAAACTAGTCAGAAATAAAGAATTCATTATCTGAGATGAAGAGTAGATTAGAAGGTATCAACAGAGTGGATAAAGAATCGGATTGAACCCCCAATATAGAGGATGAGGAAGCCAAGGAAACCCAATCAGAACAGCAAGAAAAATGAAGCCATGCTATAATAATTTTAGGAGCCTATAGGACAAAATTAAATGTAAAAATGTCTGGGTCATAGGGGAAGAAGAAATTTTAAAAAAATAATGATGGAAAACTTTTCTAACTTAGTGAAGGAAATAGACATACAACCCCAGGAAACTCATAGAGTCCCAAAAAAGATGAGCCCAAGACACCCACACCAAGACACATTATAATTAAAATGTCAAAGGTTAAATACAAAGAATCTTCAAAGCAGCAAGAGAAAATCAGTTAGTTACCTACAAGAGAGCACTCATAAGATTGGCAGCTGATTTCTCAAAAGAAACTATGCAGGAAGGAAGGGCTTGGCACAAAATATTCAACATGATGAAAACCCAGCATCTACAACCAAGAATTCTTTATCCAGCAAAGCTATCATTTAGAGTCAAAGGACAGAAAAAGAGCTTCCCAGACAAAAAGAAGCTAAAGGAATTTATGAACACCAAGCCAGTATACAGGAAGTGTTGGAGGGATTTATTTAAGAAGAAAAAGCATGTATCAAAAACAGGAATAAAGAATAGTAATAACTACATTCCTATCAACAGTTACCTCAAATGGAAAAGAATTAAGTGCTCCAGCCAAAAGATAGGATGGCTAAATGGATAAGAAAATAGGACTCCTTCATATGTTGCCTATAAGAGATTCACTTCAGATTAGAAGACACACAGACTAAAAAAAGGAGGATGAAAAAAGATATTACCTTGATGGACCGAGAGTATATTACATTAAATGAAGTTAGTCAGATAGAGAAAGACAAATATCACGATTTCATGTAAAAATGGAATCTGAAGAACAAAACAACAACAACAAAAATGGAAACAAACTCATAGATACAGAGAATATTTTGAGGGCTACTAAATGGGAGGGGTGGTTGGTGGAGATGGTGAAAAAGGCAAAGGGATTAAGAAGTACAAATGGATATTTACAAAATAGTCATGGAGATATAAAGAGTAGCATAAGGAAAATAGTTATATGTTGCAATAAATATGTAGGGAAGAAGAGGGGTACTAGATTTAGTGGGGTGATCACTTTGTGAGTTATATAGACCTCTAATCACTATGTTGTACAACTGAAACTAATATATTATTGCACGCCAACTATAATTGAAAAAAAAAAAACTCATTGAATTGTACAATGTAAATACAAGCACCTAATTGTCTTACATATCAATAAAGCCTGGGGAAAAATAAATAAAAGTTAATATGGAAAACTAAAATAAGAAATAAAATAAAAGATCTGTCCATTTTACCTAAGTCATTAGACTTATTGGCATAGTTGTTCATATTTTTTTATTATCTTATATTTAGTATCTATATAATATGTACAGATGTTGCCTCCATCATTCCAGATATTCTGATTTGTATATTTTCTCTGTTTATATTGATCGTTCTGACTAGGTACTTATCAACTTATCTTCTTGTAAAACTAGATTTTTGTTTCATTAATTTTTTTCTAGTATTATTTTTACTCTGATGTTTATTATTTCCTTTCTTCTGTATAATTTGGTTTGATTTACTTTGCTTTTTGTGGGTTCCTAAGGTAGAAGCTGAGATATCTGACTTAAGATCTTTCTTCTTTTATAATATAGACATTTAGTGCTATAAATTTCTCTCTAATTACTGCTTTAGCATTAACCTACAAATTAGAATTTGGGTTTTTTAAAAGTCTAATTCAATTAAAAAATACATTCTAATTTATTTTTTGATTTATTCTTTCATCCATGGGTTATTTAGAAGTGTGTTATTTAGTTTCCAAATATTTAGGAAATTTCCAACGATCTTCCTGTTATTGAATCCTTTTAAATTTGTTGAAACTAGTTTTATAGTCCATGGTGTTGTCCATGTTGGTAAATGTTCCATATGCACTTGAAAAAACTGAGAATTCTGCTGCTGTTAGAGGGAATACTCTATAAATGTCAATAAGGTCAGGTTGGTTGATAGTGTTGTTCAAATTTTATATATCCTTATTGATTTTCCATATATTTGTTTTATTAATAACCGAGTATAGGATATTGAAATCTCTAATCATAATTGTGAATTTGACTATTTCTCTTAGTAGTCCTATCAGTTTTTATTAACATACTTTAAAGCTCTGTTTTTATGTCCTCTTGATGAATTGACCCCATTGTTATTACAAAATGGTCTTCCATATTTATAGTAATACTCTTTGTTCTGAAATTTAATTTGTCTGATATTAATATAGCCACTCAGCTAGTTGTTAGCATATCTATACAAGGTATTTTTTGTTAGCAAAGTGTTTTTTGCACCTTTTATTTATAACTTATTTGCATCTTTATATTTAAAGTGTATTCCTTATAGGCAGCATTTAGTTGGGTCTTGCTTTTTTATCCAATCTGATAATATCTGTCTTTTAATTGCAAGTACTTAAAACATCTACATTTGGTGTGATAATGTGGTATCATTACATTTGAGTCTATTACCTTGCTATTTTGTTCTCTTCTTGTTTATACGTTTTTTTGTACTCTTTTTTCTGCCTTATTTTGGATTCCTTGAATATTTTTAATGGTTCCATTTTACCTCTTTTTTTTTTTGCTTAGTAGATATCTCTTTATGTTGTTATTTTAGTGATTGATATAAGCTTTATAGCATACATCTTTAAACTTAACAATTTACTATCAGGTAATGCTATGTCACAGTGTGTGTAGTATTAGAACTTTATAACTGAATACCTCCATTTCTCCCCTCTTGATCTTTGTACTATTGTGTTCATACATTTTACTGCCAGAGGCCAGCTCCAGCCAAGTTCAGAGCTGAAGGATACATGGAGTCGGTGAAGGAAGAATGACAATGAGAGAGCTGAGCTACAAGGCAGTTCTCTACTTTATTTGTGTACACACAGAGTTTATATATTGTTTGATTATATAACATCATTTTTTTCATAATCTTGTTTCATACATTTATCATTAACTGATTCTTCGCCTACACCTGACCCCATCGTCTTATAATAATCATCTTATGTCCTAGGAATTTCTTCTTGTTCCTATTTCTGCTTAATTGACCCTATTTACTTCATAAATTTTATTACTGACAAGCTATTCTATTTCAAACCACTGAAATGAGTAAAGCCATTAACTTATATTTAATATTTAACCTATAATGCATTTCATTTTCTTACCCTTATGACCTATCCTATTACTTTCCTGTGATTAATGTGTGAAGCAAAGCAGAGCAAAGTGAGAGACAGGCTTTTTCTCTTAAATCTTATTATCATAAAGGCAGCATTTACATTTTATTTTCCTATAATGTTGATTTAGCTGTCTTCTAAGACTATTACACTGATCCTTGGCAAGAAGGCAACTAGAAGGGCCCTGCCTGGCGAGTCTCATTATAAAAGATAGATCATAATATCGCACTCATTTCCCATTTTCTTGTTGTTGTTGTTCTGGAGGTGAAACAGACCTAGTCTAGATTGGGAGGCCTTATAATGATAACCAGCACACCCTACATGTGTACAGGTGTATATATATTTTAGATGTCAGTTTATATATTTTTAAGGAGCACTCACATGTCCTTATTTTTATTCCTCTGATGTGTCATTCACATCACATTTGATTCTTGATGTGTCTGTAAGGCACTATATGATTTGTATCTTCATATACATTCATAGAGAGGTTAAATGATCTGGCTAATCACATCATTACCTAGTGTCAGGACAATGGCTGGCACTCAAGCTGCCCAACTCCCTGTCTGGGACTCTGTCCCCATATCCTGTGCCTTACTGACGGCCTTTAAAGATAGAATTAGTATATCTGGGCTATGTCAAAGAGGGCTGTACCTCTTAAATAGGAAGACAAACAAAGCAGAGACTAGGAGAACCACTGTAGCAGCAATCACATAGAGGTATAAGGGAGTCTTCCTCTCATATTTTGATGTAATGCAAAATCTCAAGCCCAGCTGGATTTGAAAGCTTGTTTTTCTCTCTCTTAGTCATCATGCACTATTCATGTGATGTGACCTCACTTACATGTAATAGGCACATTGTGATGACAGAAGCTCCTTTGGTACTGGCATACAGAAGGTTGTCTTTCCTTTTGCTCTAAATTGATATGCTTTCCCTGCTTTATATAGCTGCCACTTGGACTGTCACTCCCCTGCAGTAATGAGCTTAAATGAATGTTTAACTCACTGTAGTTATCCCCCATTTTCAATAAAGCCTTTATGTAATCAGTCTTATCTTCTGTCTTCACAAGGAATTTTATTTAACTCCTTGAACCCAAGAAGTTTCCATTCCTCATTGCTCTGCCCTAAGGCTTTACCAGCTGTCCCACTGAGGATCTGGAGATGGCCATATGCTGGCCAACTAATTTCTACATCGATAGATAAATACTCCTACCTGGCTAACCTAAGTCACATGATCCCTGACCTGAACCAATAAAAAGTCTGACAGGATTACCTTAGAACCTCTCCTTGCCCATTTTTTCTCATTCTTCTTGCCCTACTTCTTTATTTCTGTGACTTAAAAGAGAAGTTATGCAACACAAATGTCTACATATCTTTGTGGTATCCTGAAAATGTCCAGCTTCCAAAGAAATATAAATGTGAAAAAAACTCCTTAAGAGAAGGCAAGAAATTATTGACAGAAGCAGATTCTAAAATAGGGACTCATTTAAGAAAAAAATGTATTAGGAGATTGTCCTGAGACTTTAATATTAATAACCACCCAAGTTTACTGAGTGTATGGGATAAAAAAAAGTTTGAGAAAGGGATTTTCAACAGTCTATACTGTTTAATGGTGCTTTGAAGAATAATCTCTGATTTTAGTGAAGTTCCAATTCTGAGAATATGTACAAATGACTCATCCATAGATTTTCTTTCCATATGCTCTGATTCAAAAAATACTGTAAAGCGAGACAATACAAATTGCTTTATGCAAAGATATTGAGGAAATAATATTTTTTATAATTACATACTACCAAAAATTTTCTGTGGCAATAAGTTTGTTGTTTAATAAACACAGCATGTAGGCAGCTACTACTCAAGGGATTCTCTTGCAGGTTTCTAGAAAATGAACACTAAAAACTTGGTTACAACTTCAAGACTTCACAAACTATTTCTCACACTCCTTCTTCACTTTGATTTCCACAGCTATAAGTGTGACTATTGTTTTGCTCTTCTTCTCATTTGAACAGATATTCAGGGATAGATTACAGTAATTTTTCAAAAGGAATAATATATTAGAATCACCTATGGAAGCTTTAAGATATAAGATAGCAGGGCCCTACCGCAGCTCTACAGCATCCAAATTTCTGGGAATGGGGATCATACTTTTTACAACAATACATGATTAAGATATGCATCCCAGTTAAGATCTTTTTTATTAAGAGATATTTGAAAAATTAAATAATTGAGTTTGTAAGAGTTTCCTATTGGTGCTGTAACAAAATACCACAAACTCAGTGACTTGAAACAGCACAAATTATTATAATACTGGAAGTCAAAAGTCCAAAATGGTTCTCGCTGGGCTAAATTCAAGGTGTACAAAGGGTTACATTCCTTTCTAGAGGTTCTAGAGGAGAATCCCTTGCCTTACCTTTCTCAGCTTCTAGAGGCTCCCTACATTCCTTTGCTTGTGCCCCACTTCTATCTTCAAAACCAGCGATGGTTGGTCAAATCTTCCACATGATGCCCTCTCTCTGATTCTGCCTCTTCTGCTTCCTTCTTCCTCATTTAAGGATCCCTGTGATTACACTGGACCCATTCAGATAATCCAACATAATTTTTAAAGGTCATCTGATTAGCAACCTTAATTCCATCTGCAAACTTAATCCTCCCTTGACATATAACAGCATATTTACAAGTTCTGGAGATTAGGACAGGGATAACTTTGGGTGACCATCATTCTCCCTACCACACAGTTGATCTATTTAAATCCCTTCATTTGGCAGATGAGGCAAAAAAGACACAAATAAGTAAAAAAAACTTATCCAGTTAATGGTATTAATGTCCTCAAAGTTACCCTTTTTTTTATGTCATCCCCGAAATTTAATAACCAAATTCTGTCAATTTGGTACATGTAATTCTAAACCAATTAACACTCTCCTTCTTAATTCAGGCTTACTTTGTCAACCTTGGCCTAGATCTCCATCTGATGTTTCACAGGTTCATGCAGATGCTCAAGTTATGCTGCTCTTTGTAGCAGCCAATTAAAGACAACTAGAATACAACAGATGGTCTAAGCCAAGCCACTCTCAAGTCCCAGTGGGATTTGAAATGAATCCTATTTTTGCCATGCTTAAGGATGCATCCCATAGGATTCCTACATTTTCTGACATTATGGAATCTGAAAAGAAGTTCTCCTGATTATCCTCAAACCATTGCCTGGCCCCTACTCCATGCTTTGCTCTGGCAGATGCTGTCACTATCCTACAAAAAGATTGTCACTTCTATTCTTTCATCCCAGTCAAACTTTCAGCATAATTCCAAGATAAAAATCTAGAACTGACCTAATTTCTACTTTTATAACTTTGAAATTGTATTCCTGTCCTTGATTTCTCTCTTCAGCTCTCTCACTCACTCTTTTGTGCTTATCCATCCTTCAGTCTGTCATTTTTCCTCAGGCCAGAAAACTGCCTTGCCCAAACAGATGCTCATTTAATATTTGTTAAATGAATTAATGAATGTGTGTATGAGTGAAAGAATGAATGAATGGGTTATGAAAATAGGCTAATATTTGGTTCCGCTGTCTCCAGTCTCTCTTCCTTCAAGCATACCCTTCACACTTCTACCAGACTGTGTCTCTTTTGTTTTCCTTTTAAAAAATAATTTATTCCACACATCTCCTGGTAGGTCTTCCTGCCCACCATTCCTGGGTAGCAGCTAGTCATCAACTGGTCTTTCCCTCTAGAACCAAGGGGGCCTCCCATACCCAGAAAACATTGTCCCAAAGCAGCATGGATTTCTCCCCACTGGCCTCAGGATGGGACAATGGATAATTTGTATTTCTCCCACTCCTCACTGCCCCCATGCTACCTTCACTTGCCAGGGATGTCACTAGCTAATGGCAAGAATATTTTTTCTTAAACTCAGACTTCCTCAAGCATCCAGCTTACGGGGGCTTCCCTGGGCAATCCTGTTGTCCTCCTCATTGTCCTCTAAATTGTCCAAGAGTAATGTTGGGTGTCCTCAGACAACTGCCCATCACCACAGCAGGGGGTGGCCAGCTCCCCCATCACTGGCACAGACAGCATCTTAAACCAAGGTTTTAACTGAGTTCTTTCCCAGCTTTCAGTTGTTTACAAAATAAAGTCCACACTTCTTAGCTTGGCATTCAATCCCATTCAAAATTAACCCCCTAACAAACTTCCCAGCTTTGTCTCCTACTGCACTAGCTCTCCTCTAATGCTTTCACCCTTATATTGTCATTCTATAGCTATAGCTCATACTCTACAATCTCTGATTGCAACCTGCTCTTTATTCTCTGCTGCTTCATAATCATGTTTTTCAGAACTTGAAATGCATGTATGTCCCTTCCAACCTCCATGACCTAAGCCTCAAGCATTCTTCAAGTTCCAGCATTTCTTCCATGAATTCCTCCCAAAGCACTCTGTAGGCTCCTGTCTATTCTTCAGGTCTTACACATTTTCTTGTCCTCCACAGGGCCTTGTACTAACTAGAGATCACTCTATGTTTACTAAATAATTGCTGATTTTATAATAGAGTAGTACTTACTTTGTCAATAGTTCCTGAATCATAAAAAGATTTATTTTTTGCCTTATAGTATACTGATAGAAAATAGTATTTAATGTATATTAGAGAGGATTTATTTTTCCTAAAAGAAGAAATCCTTTTAGTCAACTACTGGTTAACCAGAAAAGTCAATTAACCAAAAGATCCATTCCTTGCTCTCAATTATACACACCAATGGAAGAAAGCAGTGAGGCAGATTATCTAACACAGCAGATAATCAAAAATTCTGCCCATTGGTTTTCAGGTTCTCCCTGAACGCCCTCCTTCTTTCTCTGTTCACTGAAGTACACTCTTTGGCCTCTAGCAGACTCATTATCCTGATTCTGCGTGGCTTAGGCCATACAAAAATAATTTTGAATTCTCTGCATTCACATTCATTTATCTGACTTGTACTGGCCACATCTTATCTCCCAATCACTCAGCAAGGCCCTGTATGGAAAAAGGGTGATAGAAATAAAACATATATAGGCCCTGCCTGGAAATTATTAATAATTTTCAAATAAAAAAAAGTTTGCAATCTAGCTCAGCACTATTTTTTTCAATCTTAACACATCAGGGAATTTAATTCTCATTAATTTCAATGGCATACAAACCCATAGGGACATGAAATTTCATGACATACTAAGGGAAAGTCAAGATCACAGATCAAGCTTCCTTTGTAATCTGGATAGTTTATTTAGGGGAAGTTGAATGTGGAATGCATGGGGGGAGGTAGAAAAAACAAGGCCAAAGGCTGGTTGAGGCCAGATTTGTGAAGAACCTCGTAATCCCAGCCAAAACATTTGGACTTGATCCTAGAAGTAGCAGTGAACTGGCAAAGGTAATGACATTGCATAATGGCAGCAGTAATTACAGAGTCATGGGAAGGATCTTGCAGCCCTAAGTTAATCATTTGAACCACAAAATATATAATCTACAGAGAGATAACTAAATCTGCACACTTAAAGGTATAATTCACTTTTTAAGATAACTTTTTCAGAATCTCTACTGCCAAAGAATTAGACACATGATCTCTACTAAACAAACAAGTGCCTAGCACACTGCCTTTCACATGACAGACATTCAGGAAATGACCATTGAATTCAATAGAATGAGAGATGAGGCTTGATTAGAAAAAAAAAAACATATTAAACAGCTACCAGGGCTGAGCTATAAAAGGCCCACTGAGGGACTTTATCTCCCTGGTGCTTACCATAAGTAAAGTGAAATCCTACACTCAAAAGTTGAAAGAAAACCATGTTCAAAATCCCTGGCTTAAAATTTTTGAGTGGCTCTCTGCTATAATCAGGATTAAGTTAAACCTCATTAGTTAGGGCTAAAAGCTTTCTGTGATTTGGTCCCCACCTTACCTTGCCTGCCTGCTCTCCTAATATGCCCTAAAACAAATTCTCTACTATAATTATATGGTTCCCCAAATACCTGCTAAAGAAATGTCAATTCGATCTGACCATAGACATGCTCTGCAATCTGGATAGTCTTGACTTTCATCCCAGGAATGCTGTGTGGTTTTCTATGATAACCAATTACTATAGTGGTCTTTAAAAATACAAACTGAGAAACACAGTGCCTAGTGTGGTAGTGGTTAGCCTTCATAACTAAGCCATCACTTGGATCCATTCTTACATTAAAAAAAAAACTTGGTTTGCCCAATTCTAATGAATGGGTAATGTCTCAATGCCAAAAGCAAAGTCTACATTATCATTTAAATACCAAAGTATGCATTTACAAATGAGCAGACCCATAGGTACACCTGCTATAGCATGCATACATGAAAAGAATCAATTTTAATAATTTTTGTGTGTGTTCTTATCAATTGGAAGACAACTGTGAAGAAGGATACTTGAACTGAATATGAGTTTGCAGTTTTTTAATAATTTGGAATGTATTTATTAATTTGAAGACTTCCAAGTAATGATTTTTGGTTCTATTTAGATAGCTATAACATTTTTTAATTGAGCACCTGAAACCAAGAGTTCTTAGGACTTGGATTAGAATTAGCTTTAATTTCTAGCTCTAGAAATCATGACTCCCTTTCTCTCTCACATATATATGAGACACACACACACATACACACACACACCTCATAGACTTAGCTTTTCCCCCAGATAATCAGCAACACCCAAGGCAGCAGAAGATAGTAGCCCAGACCTAATTAATGGTCACACAGTCCAGACCTATGACAGGCTAAAGACAACATCTTGACTAAGTTACATTTCAGTTCCTGAGCCCTAAGGTAGAACAAACCTCTGGCTACTTTCCCATGAAACCAGACAGATAAATACCAGAACAGACCTCAGAGCTGTCCTCAAGACCGGAAGAAATTATTTATTACCCTTACCTTACCTCCAACCAATCAGCTCCCAACATGATCCCAAACCTTCTAACTCAGTGTCTTGTAATTTTGCCCTATGTAATCTGTAACCTACATGTCAATGGAGAGTCGGTTCCTTAAAACATTACCTTGTCCATGCTCCAGATTGGCCAATTCCCTAATAAACCTTATTTTTATACTGCAAACTCTTTCTCATGCATTTCTTTGGGCCAGTGCACACAGGCAGACAAACTCAAATATTGGGGTCCTGGTAATACCTACTACGTGCCAAGTACTTTTATATAGGTTGTTTCCTTAGCACAGACTTACCTCACAGTTATGTATTAGCAATTAAAATTTTAATTATGTGCTTATTTATTTTTATTAAATCAATTTTCATTTAATTTAAGTGAAAGTAATATTGTCTCAAATCATTGAACAGAGTTGGAATAACTCTCAAGTCCATCTATTTCTATCTCCATTGCCACCACACTAGTAGTCACGAGTCACCATCATCTCTCAAGGTGAATACTGCAACAATATCCTTTGGGCTCTCCCAGCTTCCACTGTTCTCCCCCTCCATTCTATTATATGCAGAACAGCAACAGTGATTGTCTTCAAATATAAATCACATCACTTACTCTCCTATTTAAAACTATCCAGTCTTCCCCCTGCATTTTTGTATACTTAAAAGTTGCTAAGAAAAGATCTTAAATGTTCTCACCACACACACCAAAAAAGGATAATTATGTGAGGTGATGGAAATGTAAACTCACCCTCTTATGGTATTCATTTTGCAATTTATACATGTATCAAATCATCATGTTGTACATCTCAAACTTACACAACATTAATTATATCTTAATAAACAAATTAAACAAACAAAAACCAAACTCCCAAACTCTTTACCATTTCCATGAGGCCCTGCATGATCATCTTTAAGCTCTAGGATTTCTGTGCTCAAAGAGTAGAGAGCCAGGGCTCAGTGGTTGCTGAACAGATTAGGACCTGAAACATAGACAGCCAGATCGATGTAAGACAGATATTTGTGAAAGTCCCAATAAGAGATGTTGGAAGGAGATATGAAGAGTAATGCCCATGGAATGATAATTGTTATGGGGTATATGACGTTTATGGGCTTGGAAATTAATGAAAAATATCCACATGAGACAAGTGATCACCTTTTATTTTGTCTTGATTGCATCATTGCATCTTCAGACTTGCTAGAGTTGTACCCCTTTTACTTGTGCTGTGGGTCTCATTTTGTTTTCCTTAATCAAGAATTTTAATCCTATAACTATGCCTTCTCCTGAAACTTCAGATTCTTTCTTTCTACTGGGGTATTCTTACCTGCATACAAATATGACATAGTGTCTCTTGTCTTAAAAAAAAATGCCTTGACCTTTCATCCCCTTCTATATATAATTGATTCCCCTGATTCTTTTTCCCAGCACCATTTATTTAGAGTGATGTAGCTCTCTGTCTCTGTTCCTTTGCAACCCACTTTATCTTCAACCACTTCACTCAGGCTTCTGACCACACCATACCACTGAAACTGCTATGATAAAAATCATCAATGACATTCTTGTAGCGAAATCCAATACCTGCTTTTGCTCTCATCTTACTTAATTTCTCAGTAGCAGTTGATTCCTTAGTTGGCATAGTTGACCACTTGCTTCTCTTTTTATGTGCCATCCTTTAGAGTATACCCTTGGTTTCCACCCTACTGGTTGCTTCTACTCAGCCTTCATTACACATTCTCTACATGGCTATATTCAGAATTAAAATCAGGGCTATCTCAGAAATTCCACTAGACTTTAACTTTCCTATGGTATATTTTTATCTATTTCATCTAAATCCCCCACAGTACCATTACACTGTATGTTGCAGGTGCTCAGTAAAAGTTAAATATCATCAAATTTGTACGCACAAAAGATGCTCAAATTTATTAGTCATCAGGGAAACGATAGCAGTTCATACCTGCTAGGATGTCTATAATCAAAAAGATAGACAAAAATAAGTTTTGGAAAGTATATAGAGAAACTGGAACATTTACACATTGCTGGTGGAAATGTAAAATGATGCAGCCACTTTGGAAAAAGGTATGCCATTTCTTCATATTGTTAAATATACAGTTACCATATGACCCAGTGATTCCATTTTAAAGAAATGAACTTCCACTCAAGAGAAATGAAGACAAAAGTCCACACAAAAAACTTGGACAGTAAGTCCTCACTTAACATCTTCAATAGTTTCTGTGATATCACGTATAATTAAATAATTTTTCCATTGATGTAAACAAGAGTTAAGTTCCTGCAGCATCTCCTCAGTGTTAGAACAATATTTCATTATTCAAGGACCTGCTATACATGAATCTGCATAGCAGTATTATAATAAGAGCCAAAATGTAGAATCAATCCAAATATTCATCCCCTAATAACTAGAAACACAAAATATAGTATATCCATATAATGGGATATTATTCAGGATGGCTTTGGCAATTTGAGGTCTTTTGTGCTTCTATACAAATGTGACGATTTTTGTACTATTTCTTTAAAGTGGGCCAATGGGTTTTGGATGGGGATTGCATTAAATATGTATACTACTTTAGGTAACATGGTCTTTTTAACTGTGTTAATTCGTCCAATCCAAAAACACAGAATATCTTTCCATTTCTTTGTATCTTCTTTGATTTTTTAATAGGGTCTTGTAGCTTTCATTATATAGGTCCTTCACTTGTTTCATTAAATTTATTCCTAGGTATATTATTCTCTTTGTTGCAATTGCAAAAGGAATTATTTTTTCCATTTTTTCCCTGACACTTCATTATTGGAGTACAGGAACGCTATGGATTTTTTGAACGTTGATTTTGCATCCAAAAATTTTACTGTATTTGCTTACCAGTAGTGTTCTTGTGGATTCTTTAGGGTTTTCTATGTAGAGAATCATGTCATCTGCAGGTAGTAACAGTTTGATAATAGTTTTCAAATAGTTAACTACTTTGTTTCCTATTTTGATGCCTTTTATATCTTTCTTTCGTCTAATTGCACTTGCTAGGACCTCCAATGATATATTGAATAACAGTGGCAATAGTGGTCAGCTTTGCCTTGTTCCTGATCTTAGAGGGAAGGTTTTTAATTTTTCAACATTAACTGTAATGTTGATTGAGGTTTTGTCATGTATGGCATGTATTTTGTTAAGGTATTTTCCTTCTATACCGATTTTGTTAAGTGTTTCGATCGTAAATAAATGCTGTATCTTACCGAAGGCTTTTTCTGCATCTATTGATATAATCATATAATTTTTACTTTACAAATTGTTTTTGTGGTGTATCACATGAATCAATTTTTATTTGTCAAACCATCCCTCTGCCTTTGAGATAAAGCCCACTTGAACGTGGTGTATAATCTTTTCAACATGTTGCTGTATTCGCTTCGCTAGTATCTCATTTAGGATTTTTGCATCTGTGTTCATGAGAGATATTGGTCTGTGTTTTTCTTTTTTGTGTTATCTTTACCAGGTTTTGGCATCAGGGTAATAATGGTCTCATAAAGTGAGTTGGGAAGTACTGCTTCTTCTTCAATTTTTTGGAAGAGTTTGAAGAGAATAGGTATTAAGTCTTCTTTGAATGTTTGGTAGAATTCACTGGTGAAGCCATGTGGTCCTGGACTTTTACTTTTTGGTAGGTTTTTGATGATTGTTTCAATTTCCATACTGCTGATCACTTCATTTAGATTTTCAGTTCCTCTTGATTCAGTCTAGGAATGTTGTATTTTTCTAAGTACTGGTTCATTTCCTCTAGGTTATTAAAATTGGTGTTATATACTTTTTCATAGTATCCGTGTATGATCCTTTCTATTACTGCAATGTCAGTTGTAATTTCCCCCTTTCATCCCTGATTTTGCTTATTTGTATCCTTTCTCTTTTTTCTTTAGTTAGTCTAGCCATGGGTTTGTCAATTTTATTAACCTTCTTAAAATACCACCTCTTTGTTGCATTTATTTTTTCTGTTTTTTTTGTTGTTGTTGTTTTCAATTTCAT
>CM053505.1:69745449-69984909 GCA_028627145.1 Eidolon dupreanum
TGTATGATCCTTTCTATTACTGCAATGTCAGTTGTAATTTCCCCCTTTCATCCCTGATTTTGCTTATTTGTATCCTTTCTCTTTTTTCTTTAGTTAGTCTAGCCATGGGTTTGTCAATTTTATTAACCTTCTTAAAATACCACCTCTTTGTTGCATTTATTTTTTCTGTTTTTTTTGTTGTTGTTGTTTTCAATTTCATTTAATTGTGCTCTAATTTTGATTGTTTCTTTCCTTCTACTGACTTTAGGCTTCATTTGTTCTGCCTTTTAAGTTGTTTATTTGGACTCATTCTTGTTTTTTGAGATAGGCCTGTAATGATATGAACTTTCCTCTTATGACTGCTTTTGTCATGTCCCAAAAGTTTTGATATATTGTACTATCATTATCATTTGTTTCTATGAATTTTTTGATGTGTCTCTTTTTATTTCTTCTTTGACCCAGTTATTCTTCAGTAGCATGTTGTTTAATCTCCATTGATTTGTGGTTCTTCCTGATTTCTTTCTGCAGTTGATCTAGATTAAAATAATTATGATCAGAAAATATAATTCATATGATTTCAACCCTCTTATATTTCTTGAGGCTATCTCTGTCTCAGTATGTGGTCGATTCTTAAGAATGTTCCATGTGCACTAAAGAAGAATGTGTAAATATCTGTTTGGGGATGGAAGTCTCTCTAAATGTCAATTATGTCCAGTTGGTCTAATGTGTCATATAAGGATGTTATTTTCTTATTGATTTTCTGTTTGGATGGTCTCTCTATATCCAACAGCAGGATATTTAGGTCTCTTACTATGATAGTGTTTGGGTCTGTTTCTCCTTTTATTTCTGTTAGTAATTGCTTTACATTTTTCAGGGATCCCTGATTGGGAGCATAGATATTAATAAGTGTTATGTTTTCTTGGTGCGTGATTCCCTTTACCATCATGAAGCATCTTAGTTTCTTTCTTTACGTTTTTATTTTGTAGTCTATTTTGTCTGATATTAGCATCACTATTCCTGCTTTTCTCTGAATGCCATTTGCTTGAAATATCATTTTCCACCCTTCCATTTTGAGTCTATATTTGTCTTTGGAGTTGAGATGTGTCTCCTGGAGGCAGCAAATGGTTGGGTTTTGGTTTTTTGATCCATTCTGCAACTCTGTGCCTTTATATTGGTGAGTTCATTCCATTTACATGTAGGGTAATTGTTGAAATATGAGTTCTTCTTCTAGCCGTTTTTATCTTTTCCTTTCTGGTAGCTCAGTGTCTCCATTGCTTCCCTGTCCTTGTGTTTCTGTTTTCTTTATTTTAGTTCACTTTTGTGTTTTTTCACGCTGGTTCTTTTTGTTTTATGTTTTATACTTTAGTTCTGAATCTTCTGTGGGTGGTTACCATTACGAATATGTAAAGGATGGTTATACATAAACAGTCATTCATTTTCTTCTGCACGTGCCTTATCTCCATTTCTCTTTGCCAATTTGGATCTTTGAATCTCCCTACTTTTCAGTCATTGTTGTCTCAATTTGTTCCTATGTATGCGGAACATTCAATACTATCTTGTTATAAAAATTCTCTTCTTATTATAAGCTTATACTGCCCTGTTCTTAGTAAGGGTTGCACTCCTTTGCTTCTATTTGCCTGGTAGTCACTTTACTACTAATTGTTTTTTTTCATATGTCATTTGTTTTAAGTGAACTCACCCCTTTCATTATTTCATCCAGTGCAGGTCTTGTAGTGAAGAATTCCTTCAATTTTTGTATGTCTGGAAAAGTCTTAACAGGCTAAAGAGACACCTTTATATAATAAATCTTCTTTCTGGAAAAAAGCAGAATACATTTCCATTAATGCCCAAGAGGAGAAATAGCAAACAACATGAACAACCAAGGTGACAAGGCTTCTCAGAAAGAAAGAGAAAAAATCACCAGAAAATAAGCCTACAGACATAGAAATATGTGACTTAAATGACAGAGAATTCAGGATGGTACTTCTGAAAAAACTCAATGATATCCAAAACGATTCATAACAACAATTTCAGGAATTGAAAAAAAAAAAAAACTAGATGAGCAGAATAGAATTTTGGCAAGATATTTAAACCTTGAAAAGGAATCAAATAGAACTTCCAGAGATGAAGAACACATTGCAAGAGATGAAAAATGAAATAACAAGCTTGGGAAATGCAGTCAACCACATGCAGAAAATGATCAGTGATATTGAAAACAGAAATCTAGAAATAAATCAGAAGGAAGAAGAGAGAAACTAAAGAATAAAAAATAATGAAAGAAAAATTCAAGAACTAGCTGGTACCATCAGGAGAGGAAGCATAAGAATAATGGGCATTCTCAATGGGAAGGAAAAGGAGCAGGGATTAGAAAGCAATTTCAGACAAATGGTTGATGAGAATTTCCCAAATTTAATGAATGAGCTGGAGCTTGGAATTAAAAAAGTTAACAGAACACCCAATTATCTCAACCCAAAAAGTCCTTTTCCAAGACACGTTGTATTAAAATTATCAAAAATAAATGACAAGACAGAATTCTCAAGGCAGCCAGAGAAAAGGAAATGGTAACCTATAAAGAAAACCCATTAGATTATCGTTGGACTTCTCAACACAAACCTTACAAGACAGGAAGGAGTAGAATAAAATATTCAAACTATTAAATGAAAGGAACTACCAGTCAAGAATAATGTAACCAGTAAAGCTCTCCTTTAGATGTGAAGGAGAAATAAAGACCTTTCTAGACATACAAAAATTAAGGGAATTCTCCAGTTCAAGGGGTCAAGCCACCTAAAACAAAATGACAAAAAAAATATACATAACTATAAGTAAGGTGACTAGCAGGCAGAGACAAGCAGAGGAGTGCAACCCTTACTATAAACAGGGCATTATAAGCTAAAAATAAGAAGAAATTTGCTATAGCAAGATAGTAATGAATGTTCAGTATGCATAGAGACAAACTGAGACAGCAATGATAGAAAAGGCAAGAAGGCAAGGATTGAAAGATCCAAATTCACAAAGGGGAATGGAGATAAGGTACACACAGAAGAAAATGTACTACTATGTATATAATTATCCTCTACAAATTCATAATGGCAACCACATGGCAAAGATTCAGAACTGAAGTATATAACATAAAGCAAAAAGAACCAGAGGGAAAACCCACAAAATCCAACCAAAATAACAAAAACCAACACACAAGGACAAGGAAGCAATGGAGACACTGAGCTACTAGAAAGCAAAACATAAAATAGTATTAGGAAAGTCTCATATTTCAATAATCACTCTACATGTAAATGGACTGAACTCACCAATAATAAGGCACAGAGTTGCAGATTGGATCAAAAAACAAAAGTCAACCATATGCTGCCTCTAGGAGACAAATCTCAGTTCCAAAGCCAAATATAGATTCAAAGTGGAAGGGTGGAAATGATATTTCAAGCCGATGGCATTCAAAGAAAAATGGGAGTAGCGGGACTAATATCAAACAATATAGATTCAAAATTCAAAGGGCAGGTTTTAGTCCAGGTTGTCAATATGGTGCAGCATCTCGAACTCTGAGAGGCCTGAGTGTGGCATCACCTTGTTGTCCCAGGAGGCGTGTAGTATGAGCTGGAAGCTGGCGTCAGCACTGGGGTCTCTGGACTCTGGGCAGAATACACCCTTACTGACTTGTCTTATGACTATGGTGCCCTGGAGCCTCACATTAATGCCCAGGTTATGCAACTGCACTACAGCAAGCACCATACAAACCATGTGAACAACATGAATGTCACCAAGAACAAGTACCTGGAGGCTCTGGAGAAGGGTGATGTTATAACTCAGAGAGCTCTTTAGCCTATGCTAAAGCTCAACAGTGGAGGTCATAACGATCACAGCATTTTCTAGACAAATCTGAGCCCTAATGGTGGTGGAGAACCCAAAGAGGAATTGCTGGAAGTCATCAAATGTGACTTTGTTTCCCTTGCTAAATTTAAGGAGAAGTCAACCACTGCATCTGCTGGTGTTCAAGGTTCAGGTTGGGGGTTGGCTTGGTTTCAATAAGGAAAAGGGACACTTACAGGCTGCTGCTTGTCCTAACCAGGATCCCTGCAAGGAACAACAGGTCTTATTCCGCTGCTGGGGACTGATGTGTGGGAGCATTCTTATTATCTTCAGTATAAAAATGTCAGACGTAATTATCTAAAAGCCATTTGGAATGTAATCAACTGGGAGAATATAACTGAAAGATACATGGATTGCAAATAGTAACACATTAGCATTACACCAAGTACGGGTAAAGCTCTTTACAACTATTTGTAGTACTGCAGAGAATGGCAACATACCCATAAGCTGCTCTAATGTAGAGTTTCCGAATGAAGCTTATTCAAATATTTGATAAACATAATTTAGTGCACTAATTCTTGTTTTAAATTTTGTTACTGGGCAGTGTTTGAAATATTAAATGCTTCATATGATTTAGTCTTTCTTTGAATATTTTTTCAGAGAGCCAAAAAAACTAGAAGGTTATAAATTTCTTCATAAAGCCATAAAAAATATCACATCCCTATGATATCGGGACCTCTAGGGAAGCCTTTGTAATCCTGATCAATTACATTTATAACAAATCTAGTCTTTTGCCCCAGTTGTTTAACAACAAAATATTAAATTTGTTCCCCATGGGATAAAAATATTAAAAAGGTAAAGATATATACTGAGGGACATTTCATAATGATAAAGGGAATCATGCATCAAGAAGACATAATACTTATTAATATCTCTGCTCCCAATCAGGGAGCCCCAAAGTAGGTAAAGCAATTACTAACAGAACTAAAGGGAGGAACAGACCAAAACACAATAGTAATAGGGGACCTAAATTCCCCACTGTTGGATATGGACAGATCGTTCAAACAGAAAATCAATAAGGAAATACAATCTTTAAATGACACAATAGACCAACTGGACATAATTGACATTTACAGAGCCTTCCATCCCAAAACAGTTGCTTATATGTTCTTCTCTAATGAACATGGAGCATTCTCAAGGATGGACACAGAGATAGCCTCAACAAATATAAGAGGGTTGAAATTATACCAACCATAATCTCTAATCATAATGCTTTGAAACTAGAGATCAACTGTAAAAAGAAAGCAGGAAGAAACAAAATACATAGAGATTAAACAACATGATACTAAACAATAACTGGGTCAGAAAAAAATGAAAAGAGAGATTAAGAATACATAGAAACAAAAGATAATAATAGTACAACATATGGAAACTTTTGGAACACAGCAAAAGCAGCCATAAGAGGAAAGTTCATATCATCACATGCCTATCTCCAAATAAAGAATGAGCCCAAATAAACAACCTAATGCTTCATCTTAAAAAACTAGGGAAAGAAGAACACATAAGCCTAAAATCAGTAGAAGGAAGGATCATAAAAATTAGAGCAGAAATAAATGAAATTGAAAACAAAACAAAACAAAAGAACAATAGAAAAAATAAATGCAACCAAGAGCTGGTTCTTTGAGAAGGTTTATAAACTTGACTAATCCCAGGCTAGACTCATTAAAGAAAAAAGAGAAAGAAAACAAATAAACAAAATCAGAAATGAAAGAGGGGAAATGATGACCGACACCGCAGAAATACAAAAGATTATACAAGAATACTATGAAAAATTATATAACACCAAATTTAATAACCTCGAAGAAATAGACCAGTACTTAGAAAGATACAACCCTCCTAGCCTGAATGAAGAAAAATTGGAAAATCTAAATAGACTGATCAGCAGTATGGAAATTGAAATAATCATCAAAAACCTACCAAAAAGTAAAATTCCAAAACCAGATGGCTTGAACGGTGCATTCTACCAAACATTCAAAGATTTAATGCCTATTCTCCTCAAACACTTCCAAAAAATTGAATAGGAGGCAATACTTCCCAATTCATTTTATGAGGTCAGTATTACCCAGATACCAAAACCTGGTAGAGATAACACAAAAAAAGAAAGCTACAGATCAATATTTCTCATGAACACAGATGCAAAAATCCTAAATAAGGTAGTAGTGAACAGAATCCAGCAACATATTAAAAAAGATTATATAGACCATGATCGAGTGGGCTTATTCCCAGGGGCACAGGGATGGTTCAACATGTGCAAATTGATTCTTGTAATATACCACATAAACAAGTTAAAAAATAAGAATCATATGATTATATCAATAGATGTAGAAAAAGCCTTTGATGAGATACAGCATCCATTTATGATCAAAACACAACAAAATTGGTATAGAAGGAAAGTGCCTTAACATAATAAAAGCCATCTATGACAAACCCTCAGTCAACATTATATTTAATGATGAAAAACTAAAAACCTTCCCTCTAAAATCAGGAACAAGACAAGGCTCCCCACTATCACAATTGTTATTCAAAATAACATTGGAAGTCCTAGTGAGTGCAATCAAGTAAGAGAAAGATGTTAAAGGCATCCAAATAGGAAACAAAGTAGTCAAACTGTCACTACTTGCAGATGATATGATTCTCTCTATAGAAAACCCTAAAGACTACACAAGAACACATTTAGGGTAATTATTGAAATATGAGGTGTTCTTATAGTCATTTTATCTTTTGCTTTCTGGTAGCTCGGTGTTTCCATTGCTTCTTTGAACTTATATTTCTGTTTTCTTTAATTTGGTTGTTTTTTTGTGTTTTTTTTTTCCCTCTGGTCCTTCTTGTTTTATGTTATATACTTCATTTCTGAATCTTTGGTGTGTGGTTACCATTACAAATATGAAAAGTATAGTTATATATATACAATCATCCATTTTCTTCTGCACGTGCCTCATATCCATTCCCTTTAGCAAATTAGGATTTTGAATCCTCCTCTTTTTAGTAATTGTTGTCTCAGTTTTTCCTTGTGTATGCTGATCTTTCATTACTATCTTGCTATAGCAATTTTCTCCTTATTATTTAAGCTTATAATGCCCTGTTGTTAGTAAGAATTGCACTCCTCTGCTTCTATTTGCCTTATAGTCAGTAATTATGTATTTTTTGTCATTTTGTTTTAGGTGAGTTGACTTCTTTCAGTATTTCCTTTATTGCATGCCTCATTTTGGAGAATTCTCTCATTTTTATATGTTTGGAAATGTGTTTATTTCTCTTTCATATCTAAAGGAGAGCTTAGCTAGATACATTATTCTAGGCCTGTACTTCCTTTCAATTAATAGTTAAATAATTCATTGCATTCCTTTCTGCCTTGTGGGGTTTGTGCTGAGAAGTTTGAGGATAATCTAATGGATTTTCCTTTATAAGTTACTGTTTTCTTCTTCCTGGCTGCCCCGAGAATTCTGTCTTGATCACTGATTTTTGATAATTTTAATACAATGTGTCTTGGTGAAGGCCTTTTTGTGTGGAGATAATTGGGTGTTCTGTTGACTTCTTGAATTCCAAGCTCCAGCTCATTCCTTAGATTTGGGAAATTCTCATCAACTATTTGTCTGAAAATGCTTTCTAGTCCCTGCTCCATTTCCTCACCTTCAATAATGCCCATTATTCTTACCTTTCCTCTTCTAATGGTATCAGCTAGTTCTAATTTTTTCTTTCATTATTTTTCATTATTCAGTTTCTCTCTTATTCCTTCTGATTTATTTCTAGAAATTTGTCACTGACCCTTTCCTCCATTTGATTGACTCTGTTTCCCAAGCTTGCTATTTCGTTTTTCAATTCTTGCAGTGTGTTTTTTTTTTCACCAGAAGTTTTATTCTGTTCTTTTTGAGAGTTTCAATCTCCTTGCTATGCTCATTGAGTTGTTTTTTTAATTCCTGAAATTGTTCATATGCCTCATTTTGAAATTAACTGAGTTTTTTCAGAAGTACCATTCTGAATTCTCTGTCATTTAAGTCACATATTTCAATATCTGTAAGCTTATTTTCTGGAGATTTTTCTTTCTCTTTATGAGATGCTTTGTTACCTTGTTTTTTTTTGGGGGGGGGTGTTTAATGGACTTTTTCTCTGCCAGAGCATTAATGGAAATGTATTCTGCTGTTCTTTTCAGAAAGAAAATTTTATTATATAAAGGTTTCTCTTTAGCTTGCCGCAAAGAAGGAGCTTTTCTTTTGTTTTCCAGTAGGTGGCGTCTAAGCCTCTTAGATCCCTGATTTATATAAAGCCTTAAAAATGCCTTTTTATTTTCTGATAGATATTTAATCATGCTCGCTATCCTCAGTTTCAGTCCCTGTCAGTGTTAACCACAGTTTTGGTAGCGTTTTTTCAGATTCCTCTGGGGCTCCGCCCTTTTTGATCTAGGAAGGTATGGGCGGAGGTGGCCCTCTGGATTGTGTGTTGGGGGCTGCAGCTCAGCCTCAGTTTTGCAACTACAACCAGTAGAATTCAACTGTTGTTTTTCTGCCGTCTTGTTTCTCTGCCTTATGCCCTGATGACTGGGCCCTGCCGCCAGCTGGCCATGGGGTGCTCACAGCTTTCCCAGGTAGGGCTATTCAGGGAACTCACTGTTCCTTCTCCCCTCCCCATCCTCCTGCAGGAAGCTCTGGTATCTGCGAGAGGCAGATTCTTTATTTCTCTCAGTCCACCACCCGACACCCTGGGTTCTGACCTGTGGTAGCTCTTATGCACAGATCCCACGCTCAGGTGTGCTGGTGTGCATTTTGGGTGAATTTTTTTTGAGTTTTAGTTGTTCAGTTGTTTCAAGGGGAGAGATCCGGGGATGTCTCTAACTCCACCATGTTTCCCAAATTCTGGAGTATTGTTTTTAATCATGCCTCTTATCAGCCAAGGACAGAGAGTTGAAAAATCATGGTCTGATGATTGAAGAATTAATTACATTAAGCAATCATACCACAGAGTTAGGTATAATCTACTAAAGTTAAATATTACTACTCTGAATTGTTTTCCTTTTAATGAGAACATATGAGAAAGGCAACCCCAGAGAGCCCAGTGTAGGACTAGGCAGAAAGTAGTTCTACCAAAAATGCCTGTCAAATTGACCAACAGAATCAACTCCAAGATTTTTTTTCAGGCAGGTATCAGGAGAACATAGTAGAAAGAGAGTCAAAAACATTAGTTAAATCAGCCACTTTACCATGCTTGCTCTAATCTATTTTGTTCATGAGGATCTACATTTCTTGTGTGGGTATGTGGTATTATGTGATTAATGTCAGCCTATATAGTTAAAATCAAAGAGAGGCAGTATATACAGCTAATCTTTGTAATTTATTACCTATGGATCTTGGGGAAATTACTAAAATTTTCTGAGCCTGCATTTTTCCATTTGTAACAGTGGGTACATTAATAGTACCTACACACAGGTTGCTAAGAGGATGAAATTAGATGAAGCATTGTTGACATTTTGCAGCTATTGTTATTGTTACTATTATCATTATTAAAATCATCATTCCAACCCCATTTTTACTGGGCTTGTAATTCTTTATGGGACTTAGCTCTCCTAGCCCTGACCTACCCAGGTGTGATATATTTTTAGCTACTTCCTTGATCATACTCACAAATCAAGTTTACCTCCACCAATGTGAACTACCAAATAATGTAGAAGTTAAAAAAATCCCTGACTTATGATAAGACTTACTTCTGTAAACATATAGCTGGTTCTTTATCTTAAACTAAAATTCTGGAATTCTGACTGTCTTGACCTCAGAGATGTGATCTCTGTACCATATGCCCGGATTTCAGATGTTTACCTTACTTCTGACCATGCATAACTCTAAACATCTTCTTGCCATGATTTTTTGGTTTCCATGTCTTGGCTCACTGTAACCTGGCAGTCACTAATATAGTAAACCTCTGATTGCCAATTCAGAATCAAATTCCTATTTCAGGTTGCCTAGTAAGCCTTGTCTCTCACTGGGTCATGATATTAAAAGAATTTATTCTGTTTACCCTAAAGGAGCCAGTTGGTAGTAACAATTAGAATCATACTTCCAGCTTCTGATTGTGCCAATCTAGTCTAGTAATGCCATCAAATAAATGAGCAAAAACACACGTGGCTGCACTAGCCTCACCAACTTTCTGTGACTAAAACTATCCAT
The DNA here is from genome assembly GCA_028627145.1 of Eidolon dupreanum. Lineage (NCBI taxonomy): Eukaryota > Metazoa > Chordata > Mammalia > Chiroptera > Pteropodidae > Eidolon > Eidolon dupreanum. The sequence goes on from CM053505.1 coordinate 69,755,460, forward strand.
GTTCAATAACCCATCTGATACCTGTAAGAAAACAAGCTTATAAATAATTCTACTACAGAAACACACTTTGAGCTAAAAATCATGCTGGAAGATTTTAAAGTTGGAATTTATTGTCTCAGATATGCAAAGCAACACTAAATGCAAGCACAGACTAAACACGAATGTTCCTGTAAGGAGTTTGTTTATTATGAATAATAAATAAATTTGGGTAGTACCAGGAAGTATCATGACCCTGTGACAGTTTATGAGAAAAAAACCTGAGGCCAGAATTTACAACCCGAGAAAAAAAATTAACCTTTCAAAAGTCTGCACTTGACACTTTTTCATAAGATTGCTGGGAAATAGAATTCAAAATGACCTCCACTCTCAGGCACATTAGCTCTTGAGTTTTTTGGGTTTGTGCACAGTTTATGGAGAATGTGAGTTTTCCAAGCACAGTTACTTTAAATGAGCAAAAATGAAGGTGTATAATAGACCCTTCATGGAAGAGTCAGGAAGAACCTTCATGTACAAAGCCTCTATGGCATGTGTGAATTAAAATGGCTGGAAAACATAAAGAGTGACAGGATAGAGGGGAAAAAACTGCTGCCTGCAGAGGGACTATAGGAAGATTTATGTATAAATTTCATCAGACTGAGCCTTGTCTTCATTTTTTCTTTGATGTGAGCTTCTCCCTTAATGGATAATCTTTAAAAAGAATCTATGATGAATTTCTACATTAAATATATATATATATATTTTTTTTTTTTTCCTCCAAGTTGGTGATGTGTCAAACACTAGCCAAGGGAAGAGTTCCATGAGAAAGGGATATTGTGCTAAGTGAAATAAGTCATACAGAGAAAGATAAATACTATATGATTTACTTATATGTGGAATCTAAAAAACAAACAAAACAGAAACAGATTCATAGATACAGAGAACAAATTGAAGGTTGCCAGAGGGGAGAGGATGGGGGAATGGGCAAAAAAATGGAAGAGAATTAAGAGATACAAACTTCCAGTTATAAAATGAACAAACCATGTAGATGTAATGTACTGCATAGGGAATATAGTCAATACTGTAATAACTTTATACAATTACAGATGGTTACTAGACTTATCATGGTAACCACTTTGTAAGGTATATAAATGTTAAATCACTATGTTGCATGTCAACTAGAATTAAAAGTAAATTATTTTTTTAAATGAAAATGGATAAACACTTAAATTAAAAGAGAAAAAAAAAAACAGTCCAAGCAGTGAACAGAAAGCTAATCTCCTCTGCAGCTTGAGAGATTGTGTCCCTAAAGAGATTCAGCCTGATAAGTAGGCTGATCATAGGTACCGTTATAATTTTAGGATATGTTTTAAGGGGTATCAAAAAATAAACTGCAATGATGCCACCTAAAATATCTCCATTTTTTTGCTCTGACCTAAATATTCTATAATTTGAGAGTCACTGCCCCTCTTATAAGAGTCATCATGAATATAATTGTTTATTGTCCATATCCCCTACTAGATTGTAAACTCCATGAAGATGGAGACCATGCCTGTAGTGCCAAGTGATATTCATCTTTTTTTTTTAGGTGATCCCCTTTAACATTCCACTAGTACAGCATACAGAGAGATATTCATCTTTGAACTGCAGCAGTTTAAGGCATTATTAAAAATGAGTAACTCCTCTCAGTATTTGTAATATACATCTTTATAGGGCTGTTACAACCTAGAGTTTTGTCAGTGTGAACACATTTCTACTGAGATAGTTATAATTGAAGGATAGGTTGAGCATGGGTGAGATGGAACATAGTGATACTAGGTAGGTGAGTCAGGAGGCCAATGCCACAAAAGGAGGTAGAAGGATCTGGAAGAAAATCACCATTTTGCTGAGGCAACTCTGGCCTGGTACAGAAGTTACTCAGGTGCCTCAAATACTGCCTCCCTGACAGTCTGCGTTACCTCAGCAAGTGACCTGGTTTTCACCTAGAGAGAGCACTCTATTCACTGCATTATCAGATGCCACACTTACTATCTTAAGCTTCACAACAGCAGTCAGCACAAAAATCACATCTACATAAAAGTAATTATTCACCTTATATTTCTTTCTATCTAGGTTGGGGATTTGTTTCATGATTTTTCTCTTAACTCTCTCCCCATGGGTTAACTTTCTCCCAATGAGTTGATTTATACTTATCAGAAAAGCATTAACCCATAAAAAAAGAAAATCATTAACAAACAGCATCACAGAGAAGAAAACTAGAATGTAATGATGTTGCTTACTATTAATCTGTAACTGGGGGCTATTTTAGTATATATATATATTTTAGTATGTGTATATATACATATATGCACACATACATACACTATATATTTTAGCATATATATACATCCACATACACACACAGATATATATCTATATATTCTCTGTGTGAACATAAATTCATTCGCTGACTGTGTGTAGGTGTGTGTCTACACACATGTGCATGTGTTTGGAGGAAGAGTGGAGGAGTAGTACCTAGCAGAATTCTTAGGGTTTTTTTTCAAACTACACATGCTCCATGGGAGATTCTATAACTTTCCTCATACCAACCTCCCTCCTCCAAGTTTAAAATCACTGCAGGCTACTGAGTGATGTTGCTGATGGATGACAGTTTCACAGTGTGGAGGTAGAAAACAAGTTGAGAACCACTAAATTAAGCTCAAGATTAACAACTAAATGTCTCCCACTCCTGTCCCACAACTTTTATACACCCATTCTATTAGGAATCCCAGTGGAAACAGTATTATCAAACCTATTGAGAACTGCTTCAGGAAAAAAACAATTAGTTGAAATCCACATGTATAAATTACATATACTTTATATTTTCCTGAATCTCCTAAATTGGCTGCACTCTCTTCTCCTGTGCAAAGTCAGGCCCTCATCATTTCTTGCAGTTACCTTCTAACTGTTTTCACTGACTTTTTAGTCTCATCCCCTTCCAAGGAGGGTTGTGTTGTTAAAATATAAGCCCTAATCAATTATTCTGTTTTAAAACTTTCAAAGGCTTCAAACTCCAAGAAATTTGGCCTTTCTTTGCCACTTTGGCTACATCACTGTTAATCCTCCTTATATTTTAAAGTTCTCATACTCATGTATTAATACTCGCAGGTCTTTCCAAACACACCACTGTGTTCCAGATCTCTATACCTTTGTAATACTTTTTACACATCTTGAAGCTTTCTTTCCCCTCCTTTCACTTGGCAAACTCCTGTTCACCCTTCAAAACTTGTTCACATGTACCATCTTCTGTGATAGTCTACCTGATCTCCCAAGGCATTTATCCTCTCTCCTCTGTATTACTTCTGCATCTTGTGCATATTCCTACTGCTGTACTTGACACATTGTAAAGAAATATCTGGCTTATACTTCTGCCTGTCTTTCCTACTAGACTGAATTACTTGAGGCCAGAGTCTATGTGTACTTTTATAATTCCAGTTCCACACACAGGGGCTGGTATAAAGAGGCTCATAGTACATATTTGGTGGATTTAACTAAGCAAGAAATAAAATATACTTATATTACAAATCAAAAGACAGCCCCCAATCTTCGGAAACATGACGGAGTGAGAGACATCTCCAGATTTCTCCCCTTGAAACAACAATAAGCTGAACATCTAAAACTCAACAAAAAACACACAAACTGCACACCAGCACAACTGAGTGTGGGACCTGCACATAAGAGCTACCAGGTGTCCGGTGGTGAACTGGGAGAAATAAAGAAGATGCCTCTCACAGTAGCAGGAGCTACCTATAGGGGAGGAAGAGGGAGAAGGAGCGGTGAGTTCTCTGAACAGCCCTGCCTGGGAAAGTTATGAGCACCCCAAAGCTGCAGCGCAGCCTGCAGCGGCAGGGCCAAGTCATCAGGGCAAAGGCACAAAAGTAGGATGGCAGAAAAACAACAGTTGATTTCTAGAGCCTCAGTCCCCAACCCCCAACCCAGAAGGCCCCTCCCCCATACCCTCCAAGACCAATCACCTTGAAACTCCAGGGGAATCTGAGCAAACACTACAGAAATTTTTGTTAACACTGATAAGGACTAAAACTGAGGGTAGAGGGAGTGATTAAATATCTATCAGAAAATAAAAAAGGTGTTTTTAAGGCTTTATAAAAAGCAGGAATCCAAGAGGCTTAGACGCCACCTACTGGAAAAAAAAAAGAATGCACCTTCTTTGCAGCAGGCTAAAGAGAGACCTTTATATAATAAACCTTTCTGGGAGAAAAAAAAAAAAAAACAGAATACGTTTCCATTAATGCTTAGGCGAGAAATAGTCCATTAAACATGATAAACAATCAAGGTGACAAGGCATCTCATAAAGACAGAGAAAAATCTCTAGAAAATAAGCTTACAGACATAGAAATATGCAACTTAAATGGCAGAGAATTCAGAATAGTACTTCTGAAAAAAACTCAGTGAATTCCAAAACGAGTCATATCAAACAATTTCTGGTATTGAAAAACACTTAGATGAGCAGAGCAAGATTGAAACCCTCAAAAAGAACAGAATAGATCTTCTGGAGATAAAGAACACACTACAAGAGTTGGAAAAATGAAACAGCAAGCTTGGGAAACAGTCAACCAAATGGAGGGAAGGATCAGTGATATTGAAGACAGAAATCTAAAATAAATCAGAAAGAAGAATAGAGAATCCTAAGAATGAAAAACACAGAAAGAGAAATTCAAGAACTAGCTGATATCATCAGGAGAGGAAACATAAGAACAATGGGCATTACTGAAGGTGAGGAAAAGGAACAGGAACTAGAAAACATTTTCAGACAAATAGTTGATGAGAATTTCCCAAATCTAAGGAATGAGCTGGAGCTTGGAATTCAAGAAGTCAATAGAACACCCAATTATCTCCACACAAAAAGGCCTTCACCAAAACATATTGTATTAAAGTTATCAAAAATCAACAACAAAGACAGAATTCACAGGGCAGCCAGGGAGAACAAAATGGTAAATTATAATGGAAAACCCATTAGATTTCCTTGGAGTTCCCAGTGCAAACCTTACAAGCCAGAAAGGAATGGAATCAAATATTTAAACAATTAAGTGAAAGGAGCTACAGGCCAAGAATAATGTATCCAGCTAAACTCTCCTTTAGATATGAAGGAGAAATTAAGATTTTTTCCAGACATACAAAAATTGAGGGAATTCTCCATTATGAGACCTGCACCACAGAAAATACTGAAAGAAGTAAAGTGACTATGAGGCAAATAGAAGCAGATGAGTGCAATTCTTACTAAGAATAGGACATTATAAGCTTAAATAATAAAAATATTATTTAATTCTTACTAAGAATAGGACATTATAAGCTTAAATAATAAAAATAAAATTGTTATAATAATATACTAATGAACGTACAGCATACATAGGGACAAATTGGGATACCAATGACTGAAAAGGGGAGGATTCAAAAATCCAAATTCTCAAAGGGGAATGGAGATAACGTATGTGCAGAAGAAAATGGGCGAAATATATATATGTATTTTATCCTTTACATAATTTTAATGGTAACCATAAACTAAAGATTCAGAACTGAAATATATAACATAAAACAAAAGGAACTAGAGGGAAAATCCACAAAAGCCAAGCAAAATAAAGAAAACAGTAACACAAGGACAAGAAAGCAATGGAAACACTGAGCTATCAGGAATCAAAACAGTAATGGCAAAAAGAATACCTCATATTTCAATAATCACCCTAAATGTTAATGGTCTGAACTCACCAATAAAAAGGCACAGAGTTGTAGAATGGGTACAGAAACAAAACCCAACCATACGCTGCCTCCAGGAGGCACATCTCAACTCCAAAGACATATATAGACTCAAAGTGAAAGGGTGGAAAATAATATCTCAAAAAATCACATTCAGAGAAAAGAGGGAGCAACGGTACTAATAACGGATGAAATAGACTTCAAAATAAAAAAGGTAAAGAAAAATACTGAGGGACACTTCATAATGATAAGGAGAATCATGTAACAAGAAGACATGACACTTATTAATACCTATGTTCCCAATTAGGGAGCCCTGAAATATATAAAGCAATTACTAACAGAATTAAAGGAAGAGAAGACCAAAACACCATCTTAGTAGAGGATCTACATACCCACAGGCAGATATGGACAGATCATTCAGACAGAAAATCGGTAAGAAAATAACATCCTTAAATGACACATTAGACCAACTGGACATAATTGACATTTACGAGCCTTCCATTCCAAAACAGCTGCTTATACGTTCTTCTCTAGTGCACATGGAACATTCTCAAGAATCGACCATATAAAAGGTTGAAATCATACCAGCTATATTCTCTGATCATAATGCTTTGAAACTAGAGATCAACTAAAAGAAACACAAATATATGGAGATTAAACAACGTGCTACTGAAGATGATTGGGTCAGAGAAGAAATTAAAAGAGAGATCAAGAGATACATAGAAACGAATAATAATGATAATACAACATTTCAAAATTTTTGGGACATGGCAAAAGCAGTCATAAAAGGAAAGTTCATACCATTACAGGCCTCTCTCCAAGAATAAAAATGAGCCCCCCAAAAAACAACCTAATGCTTCATCTTAAAAAGCTAGAAAAGGAAGAACAAATGAAGACTAAAGTCAGCAGAAGGAAAGAAATCATCAAAATTAGAGCAGAAATAAATAAAATTGAAACCAAAAGAAAAATAAATAAATAAAAAATAAATGCAACCAAGAGTTGGTTCTTTGAAAAGCTTAATCAAATTGACCAGCCCCTGGCTCCACTCACTAAAGAAAACAGAAAAAGGACACAAATAAACAAAATCAGGGATGAAAGACAAAAAATGATAACAGACACTGCAAAATAAAAAAGATCATACAAGAACACTATGAAAAAGTATATAACACCAAATTAATAACCTAGAAGAAATGGACCAATACTTAGAAAAATACAATCTTCTTAGACTGAATGAAGAAGAACTGGAAAATCTAAATAGACCGATCAGCAGTATGGAAATAGAAACAATCATCAAAAAACTACCAAAAAGTAAAAGTCCAGTACCAGATGGCTTTATGACTGAATTCTACCAAACATTCAAAGATTTTATACCTATTCTCCTCAAACTCTCTCCCCCAAATTGACAAGTACACATTAAGTCCCAACTCATTTTATGAGGCTAATATTTATTACTCTGATAACAAAGCTTGGTAAAGATAACACAAAAAATGAAAACTACCCACCAATATCTCTCATGAATGCAGATGCAAAAATCCTAAATAAGATACTAGCAAGCTGAATACAGAAACATATTAAAAAGGTTATACACCACAATCAAGTGGGCTTCATCCCAGAGGCACAGAGATGGTTCAACATATGCAAATCGATTAATGTGATACACCACATAAACAAATTAAAAAACAAAGATCAAATTATCATATGAATAGATGCAGAAAAACCTTCCACAAGATACAGCATCCATTTATGATGAAAACACTTCACAAAATCAGTATAGAAGGAAAGAACCTTAACATAATAAAGGCTATTTATGACAAACCCTCAGCCAACATTATACTTAATGGTGAAAAACTAAAAAACTTCCCTCTAAGATCAGAAACAAGACAAGGCTCTCCTCTATTGCCACCGTTATTCAATATAACTTTTGAGGTCCTAGTGAGTGCAGACAAGATATAAAAAGCATCCAAATAGGAAACAAGAAGTCAAACTGTCAATTTTTACAGATGAAATGATTCTCTATATAGAAAACCCTAAAGACTCCACAATAACACTACTAGAAACAATAAGAAAATACAGTAAAGTCTCTCGATACAAAATCAACGTTCAAAAATCCATAGTGTTCCTATATTTTGATAATGAAGTATCAGAAAAAGAAGTGGAAAAATAATTCCTTTTGCAATTGCAACAAAAAAGGATAAAATACCTAGAAATAAATCTAACGAAACATGTGAAGGACCTATATAATAAATACTATAAGACCCTATTAAAAGCAATCGAAGAAGATACTAAAAAATGGAAATATGTTCCATGTTCTTGGATTGGAAGAATCAACATAGTTAAAATAGCCACATTACCTGAAGCATTATACAGATTTAATGCAATCCCCATCAAAATCCCATTGGCATTTTTTAAAGAAATAGAATAAAATTTATCAGATTTGTACAGAAGCACAAAAGACCATGAAATGCCAAAACCATCCTGAGAAAAAAGAACGAAGCTGGAGGCATCACTCTACCCCACTTCAAATTTTACTACAAAGCGACGGTAACCAAAACGGCATGGTGTTGGCAGCAAATCAACCACACCGACCAGTGGAACAGAACTGAGAGTCCAATTGCAAACCCATATTCATAGCTGCAAATAATTTTTTGAAAAAAGTCAAAAACATACAGTGGAGAAAGGAAAGTCTCTTCAATAAATGGTTATGGGAAAACTGGAAAGCCATATGCAAGAGAATGAAACTAGAATGTTGTCTATCACCACACACCAAAATTAACTCAAAATGTATTAAGGACCTGAATATAAGAGCTGAAACAATAATAATAAAAAAAAAAAAACATAGACGAAAACATAGGAAGAAACTCAAGTACCTTGTAGTTAAAGAGGATTTTATGAATTTCACTTCAAAAGCAAGGGAAGTAAATGCATAAATAAATGAATGGGACTAATCAAACTAAAAAGCTTCTGCTCAGCAAAAGAAATCATCAGCAAGGTAAAGAGAGAACCATCTGAATGGGAAAACATATTTGCAAGCAACACCTCCAATAAGGGCCTAATATCCAAAATATACAAAGTCATACAACTCAATAACAACAACAACAACAAAAAATAAGTGATCCAATCAAAAACTGGGCAGAGGATCTGCAGAGACACTTCCCCTTAGAGGACATATGAATGGTCAACAAATATATGAAAAGATGCTCAACATCACTAGCTATTAGGAAAATACAAATCAAAACCACTATGAGATACCTTCTCTCATACCTCCTTGTTAGGAACCCTTCATTCAAAGCCCTGTCCAAAAGGTAGGAATAGTTAACAGACAGGTCAAGTGTTGACTATGTTCAATTTTAAAATACCTGTATGACTATATATATATATATATATATATATATATATATATACACACACACACACACACACACATACACACATGCACATACACACATATTTAATCAGAATCAAGTAAACAACTTTAACACATAATAGAAAATAGAATTTTCTTAATGTATAAAGAATACATATGTTAAGAAGCACATGGATAAAAATAACTTGCATAAATGTTGGTGGCAATATGTTGGTGGTTATCAGCTAAAGTGCAGGTATTTTTTTTTAAAATATGTATTTGATTTGGCCAAAGTGAGAGGCCAAAGAGCAAGATCTCTCAAAATCCATCTTCCTTGAAAAGTAAAAAGTAGGGTTTTTGTTTTTGTTTTTTTCTTTTTTTTCAGGTGGGTTTAGGAGTGGACAGAGGGCTATTGTGAATTGGGGCATGGAGAGGGGGTCATGATTGGGTTTTTAACCCAGAAAAATCTCTTTTCTTTGCTAAGCAATCTGCAGCCTGACTCTGGATTTTGGGTTTTTTCTTTCTTTCTTTTTTTGGACTTCATTTTTGATCCAATGAGATTTGAGACCTTCTGTACCATGGGCAGTGAGAGTGCTCCACCAATGAAGATCAGCTTTGGAGAATTTGCAGAGCTGATGGAAGTCAATGCTCAGGTATGCTTTGATGCCGTCCGTGGCTCCAAGAAGAATGATTCCTCACAGGAGCAGCACAAAAAGGACCACATATGGCATGGTGACCATAATCCACACGGCCTTCCCAAGAGTCTTCACTACCTTCCATAAGCTGATGTAGAACAGGACAATGTCCAGCATCAGGCAGGATGCAAGCTGCCACCAGGGAGAGTCCAGCTCATTGATGCTGTGGCTCTATTGGAGGTGCAGCACACACACACATCCACAAGAGCTGAGGAGACATACTGGAGGGGCATCGCCTCCCTCCCTATAACTGTAACTTGCCAGCTGAACTGGCCCAGAGAACTTCCCTCCCCATCTCTGCATGGCAGAAAGGACGCAGCCTGGCAGGACCAGAGAACCCACTCAGAAGGCCCAGGCCCACCAGCCCTAGCTGAGGTACAGCCCTAGCTGAGGTACACTTGAGGTGAGCAGAGAAGATGGGTTTGACATTCTGGGAACCCATAGAGACCCAGCTGTGGCCTCTACCATCAACACCCTGTGTTTGGCATTGGGGAAGATGGGTGACTTGGGTCTTTAAAGAAGGAGCTACAGAAGCCAGATGGAAGGTGCTCAGTGATACAGTGGCCACTGCTACACACAAAAGAAAGTCCAGGGCTCCTTTGCAGGGATGAGGCTGAGCAGACTCAGAGCAACATGGCAGGACATGCGGATGCCAGCTCTGCTCCCCAAGGGTGACAGCTGACCACAGCTTTCCAGCTGCTTTGAGGATGATTCTCAAGTTTGCTCAAGCACAATCTGGGGGAGGGAATCCATCATAGGAACAGAATGTAAGGCCCCGTGGAAAGGGGACAGAAGTGATAGCCAGTGGAGCACACCCTGTGGACCAGGCAGGATCGGGGGCACTTTCCACACAGTATCTCATTAAACCCTTCTGAAGGTCTGAGAGGAAGGTGCTGCTGCCATTGCATTCACCATACACCTGCTAATTTGCCGTCTGAGGTGCGCTGTGAATGGGAGCTGACCAAAGTCTGTGCTGCTGTCCCAGGCAGTTCAGAAGCAACACTGCCTGGGTTTGCTGAGGTCCAAGGAGATAATCCTGACACCCATGAGAGAATACTGTAGACCCTAGCTTTCCAGAGCTTTCCACAGCTGCAGGTGTCAGAGTGCCATGCTAGAGGAGCTCGGGTCTTCACTGTCCTATGACAAGAGAGGTGTGACCAGCAGAGGAGCCCAGTGAAGGACTTCTGAAATGCCTAGCACCCAGGTATGGCCAAGTTGGCCAGGTTGGCAGATGCTGTGCCCTCCTCACTGATGTTGTCATCTTCACTTTTTTACAGGGCACAAGCCTCACTCTTGTGTGAAATGTGCCTCCCCATGCTGTCTGTTGTACACACAGTATGAGGTCTGCAAGATGGAGCCCCAGTAAGCAGGAAGAGGCCACCGCTGGCACACTGCTCAGCCTACTTGCAGGTAAATTTGATACTACCTAACACAATTAAAATCACACATTTTTTCAGACCTGGAAGTTACACTTCCAAAGGTTCTTGACTGGGGGAAAAAATGGCATAAATGATAGAGGTTCTGTTCATCCTTCTGGCAACCAAATCAAAGTTATGACAGAAACAAGGAGCAGACATCAAGGAAAAGTCATCTGGGATCTAGATGAACAAACCATACAACTAGGGAGAAATATAAGAAATCACACTGCCACAGCAGAAGGTAGGACAGGGAGAGGACGCGAGGCTGCCAGGATCCAAGAGGCTGAGTGAGACAGAGGCTGCAGCAGCTGTAGACGCCTCTTAAATGGGCTGTGTCTGTGACCAGACTTTCATGGTGACAGACCTGCTTGCTCTGATCACCAGTGCCAGTTTGGCTGCACAGGGGCCACCAGGGACTTACAGGGAGACAGAGTTATGAAAGTGAGGGCCGAGGTGAGACTCACTTTGTACAGACATGCTGACAGTGTCCAATATGTATCTCCTGCCCCCACACATGCATACCCTATCCATTATCAACATCACTCTTGAGTATAGTACTTTTTTCTTTACTAAGGAAAAATCTATATTGACACATCATTATCACCCAAAGTCCATAGTTTACCTAAGGGTTCACTCTCAGTTCTGTACATTCTAAGGGTTTAGACACATATATCCATAATTATAATATCATACAGAGTATTTTCACTACCCTAAAAATCTTCTGTACTCTGCCCATTCATCCCTCCATCTCTCCTCCACTTCAATCTCTCACAACCAGTTTTTTATTAATTGTTTATAGTTTTGCCTTTACTAAAATGCCATATAGTTAGAGTCAAGGGAAGATGGCAGACTAGGTAAAAGCAGGGTTCATTTCCTCCCAAGCTGCATTGAAATTACAACCAAATTATAAAATAATGAACTTGGAGAATGATCTGAAGTCCAACTGATCATAACACCTACATCTGATAATATAAAGGAGCCACATCGAAGCCAGTAGAAGGGGCAAAGTCCTGAATCGGGCTGGACCCGCACCTGTGGGTGGTGGAGAATCACTGGAATGGAGAATGAGGCTGCAGAGGCTCTCCTGAAAGCGAGGAATGTCCTGGTATCATCTGGGGGCTCTCCAGCACAGGGTCCCAGCCCAGAGAAGAAGAGATTCCAATAACTCTGGCTGTAGAAACTAGAGGGGATTCCAGCCATCTGGGTGAGACAGAAGGTGACTGAATCCCTAGATGTCCCTTTGAAGGACCTATGCAAAGGCTTTCTGACCTGTGGACACTCACCGGGGATACCAGCAGTGGGTCAGAGGGTCACATGGGATTAATTCTGAAAAAGTCTCCATTACCTGAAATCAGAATGAGGGCTGGAAGGGCAGCCACCATTGTGCCTTAGTCCGCCTCCCCTACAGGGTAACCTACAGACCACTCCAGCTTGATTGTGCAGACTCTTCCCACAGAGCCATTAGGAAGCTCTGGTCTGAGGGGATCAGCCTGCTCCACCTAACCTGCAGACTGCTAGGAGCAGTTGTTTCTGGATGGCTGCCAAGCCATGATTCCAGTGATTCAGAGCCAAGTGTTCACAGCTGTGTGGCCATCCTTGTGAGTGACTTTCCAATCTCAGCAAAAGCAGCCAGCCCTTTAAGCTACATTTTCATTTCCAGTGGGCGACCAGTGCTGTGAGCCCCATTTCAATGGTAGGATTAGGCAGATCACTGCTGCCAACACAAACTTGGGCCAGTGGGCCAGTCTAAGATTGCAGCTGGTCTTGCTGTGTTCTGAGTCTTCTGTGGGAACTCACAACAGTTACCATATTTGCAGCAAGACTGAGGCTGTATTGATCTGACTGGTATTGTTTCTCAGACTCTGTGCCACCCTACCCACAAATTGCCCCAGGTAGCCAACTGACAGTGAACTGGCTCAACCTTGCCCTTTCTCTCCTATAATCCCCTAAACCACACAGGCAACAAACTGGCTGCCATGGTGTGGTCACTACACAGAAACCAATGGCAGGCAGACCTTTGCCGCCCGCAAGAGTTGCAATATTGTGTCCAGGAAGCTCAGTGGTCTGTGGTAACACCCCTGACAGCAGCTGGTCTCATTATGATCTGGGTCTACAGCGGGAATGCCCAGGCACAGAAGTTGCAACAAAACTGAACCCGTATTGGCCGAACGGACTTTGTCGGCTTGAGATCCTACTTCTCCCAAGCCACAAGTGCCTGCAGCCCATTGACGAACAGCCTCTTGTGCCCTGCTTGGCTCTGGGGTTGAGCAGTTAATGCAGGCAACAGACCTTGGCTAATGCAGTGAGTGCATTTCAAAAAAAACAGTTGTGGACAGACCACTGCTGCCTGTATGCACTGCAATATCTCTTAAGAGGATTGCAGAGGCCTGTATTGGCCTCATGGCCCTTAACTCCCTGAGCTCCTGCCCCATCCAGTACACAAAGTACCTACTGCACATTGATAAGCAGCTACCCCTGCACTGGGGTAGTGCATTTAGGCCTAGGGTGGGCAGCAGTTGACCTTTCTACAAGTAGAAACTTGTACAGCAAGCCACAGAGACAGCATGGGCATGTAAATTGACACTGCAGTAGCAAGAGGAAATTTATTCACTAGACCCAGGAGACTACCAGGGTTCCTACACAACTCAACAAGCATATCACCCAGAGGCTCATCCAGTTTCTGAGACTTATGGGCAACTGACAGGCAGTATCAGGACTTGAGGAACACTGGTCCCTCTGCTAAACTGCCATAGGTCAAGCATGAGGGCTGCCTATAGCATTGTCTCTTCCACTTACCTTTAGATCCAGCATAGGCAACAATCATCAGCAGATTACTTTGTAGTTTTCACAGGGTAGCACTGAGCAATCAAAAGCAGGGACTGACCTTGGCCTATTGGGGAGCTCCTCCCAAGGGGTCACAAAATCAATGCATCTGGAGGCTGGCACCAGACCACAACAGAACAACTCCTGACTTGTTCCAGTAGTGATACACACAAAGGGTGGTTGCAACAAGTACATAAGCCTGCTAGGGCAAATACCACTCAATGGGGTCAGCTCCCACACAACAACTCTAATCCTGAGGGTGCAGCCAATTCCCACAATTGGTCAGCCTGAACATTAATCCCACCCACTGATCTACTAACAACAATAAAGGCTTGGCAACAAAAGAAGATCACACACAAGCCACACAAAAGTCACCTCCAGAGCTCCCGGCACAAGGGATCAGGGAGAGTATGCCACTGGACCACACAGGACACTTTCCACATTAGGCCATCTGGCCAAGGCTGAGACAAAATGAATATTCCTGACACATAGAAAATAACACAGAGAGGCTAATAAAATGAGAAAACAAAGAAACATGCCACAAATGAAACAACAAGAAAAAACTCCAAAAAATAAGCTAAATGAGATGGAGGTAAGCAACCTACCATAGTCAGAGTTCAAATTAATTTTTATAAGGATGCTCAATGAACTTATTGGGAAAATGGATGAGCACAATGAGAGCATAAAAAAGGACATAGAAACCATAAAAAAAGAACCAGATACAAATGAGGAATATGATAATGGAAATGAAGAATACATTAGAAGGATTCAACAGTAGATTGGACAAAGCAGAAGATCAAATCAGTAAATTGGACAAGGTAGCTGAATACACCCAATCAGAGCAACAAAAAGAATAAAGAATTTAAAAAATGAAGATAGTTTAAGGGATCTCTGGGACAACATGAAGCATAAAAATATCTGAATCATAGGAGTGCCTGAAGAGGAAGAGAGACAGCAAGGGATTGAGACTCGATTTGAAGAAATAATGACAGAAAACTTCCCTAACCTGGCAAAGGAATTAGACATACAAGTTCAGGAAGCACAGAGTCTGAAACAAGAGGAATTCAAACAAACCTACACTAAGACACATTATTAAAACGCCAAAGGTCAAAGACAAAGAGAGAATCTTAAAAGCAGCAAGAGAAAGGAAGCTTGTTACTTACAAGGGTACCTCCATAAGAATGTCTGCTGATTTTTCAATGGAAACTTTACAAGCCCAAAGAGAATGAAAAGAAATATTCAAACTTATGAAAAGCAAGAATCTACAACCATGGATACTCTACCCAGCAAGGCTTTTGATTAAATTGGAAGGCGAGAATTCATCACCAACAAGCCAGCATTACAAGAAATGTTAAAGGGTCTTCTGTAAAAAGAGAAGGGCTAAAAAAAAAAAGAAATAGCAAAAATGAATAATAAAATGACAGTAACAATGTACCTATCAGTAATCACTTTAAATGTAAGCAGATTAAATGTTTCAATCAAAAGACATAAGTTAACTGAATGGATAAGAATAAAAGACCCATGCATATGCTGTCTACAAGAGACCCACTTCAGATCAAATGACACTCACAGCATGAAAGTAAAAGGAAGGAAAAAGATATTTCACACAAATGGAAATTTAAAAAAAGCTGGGGTAGCAGTATTTATATCAAATAAAATAGACTTTAAAACAAAGGCTATATTAAGAGATAAAAAAGGCATTACATAATAACAAAAGGATTGATAAATCAAGAGTACATAACCCTAGTAAACATATATGCCCACAACATAGGAGCACCTACATACATAAAGCAAGTATTGACAGACATAAAAGGAGAGATCAATAGTAATACAATCATAGTAGGAGACTTTAACACACCATTGACACCAATGGGCATATCTTCCAGGCAAAGAATCAACAAGGAAACAATGAGCCTAAAGGATAGACTAGAACAGATGGACTTAATAGATATTTTCAGAACATTTTACCCCAAAGCAGCAAAATATACATTCTTCTCAAGTGTCATGGAAAATTTTCAAGGATAGACCACATGTTAGGACACAAATCAAGTCTCAATAAATTTAAGGGGATTGAAATCATGTCAACTGTCTTCTCTTATCATAATGGTATGAAACTAGAAATCAACTACAAGAAAAAAACTGGAAAATACACAAACAGATGGAGGCTAAATAACATGCTACTAAATAATTAATGAGTTATTAATGAGATCAAGGAAGAAATCAAAAGATACTTAGAGACAAATGAAAACGAAAATACAATGACTCAAAATTTATGAGACACAGCGAAAGCAGCCATAAGAGGGAAATTCATAGCAATACAGGCCTACCTCAAAATACAAGAAAAAGCTCAAATAAACAATTTAATCTTACAATAGAAAGAACTAGAAAAATAACAGTAAATCAAGCCCAAAATGAATAGAAGGAAGGAAATAATAAAGATCAGAGTGGAAATAAATGAAATAGAGTCTAGAAAAACAATTCAAAAGATTAATGAAACCAAAAGCTGGTTCTTTGAAAGGGTAAACAAAACTGACAGAGCCTTAGCCAGACTCATCAAGGAAAAAAGAGAGAGGACTCAAATAAATAAAATCAGAATAAAAGAGGAGAAATAACCATGAACTCCACAGAAACACAATGGATCATAAGAAAATACTATGAGCAATTACATGTCAACAAATTGGATAACCTGGAAGAAATGACATATTCCTAGAAACATACAATCTCACAAGACTGAGTCAGGAAGAAACAGAAAATCTGAACTGACTGATTACCACCAATGAAATTGAATCAGTAATCAAAAACCTCCCAAAAAACAAAAGTCCTGGACCAGATGGCTTCATAGTCAAAATTTCCCAAACATTCAAAGAAGAATTATCACCTGTTCTTCTCAAACTATTCCAAAAAATTCAAGAAGAGGGAAGGCTCCCTAACTCCTTTTATGAGGCCACCATTACCTTGACTCCAAAAGCAGGCAAAGACATTACAATAAAAGAAAACTATAGGCCAATATCTCTTACAAACATTGATGCAAAAATTCTCAATAAATTTTAGCAAACTGAATTTAGCGATACTTTAAAAATATCATACACCATGATATCATACACCATGATCAAGTTGAATTTATTCCTGGGATGCAAGTTTGGTTCAGTATCCACAAATCAATTAATGTGATACACCACATTAACAAATCAAAACATAAAAACCATATAATCATATCAATAGATGCAGAAAAAGCTTTTGATAAATCCAGCATCAATTTATGATAAAAACTCTCAGCAAAGTAGGAATAGAGGGAACATAGCTCATTATACTAAAGGACATATATGACAAATCTACTGCTAACATCATACTCAATGGGGAAAGTCTAAAAGCATCTTCCTTAAGATAGGAACAAGACAAGGATGCCCACTTTCACCACTCTTCTTCAACATTGTATTGGAAGTCTTAGCCACAGTAATCAGACAAGAAAGAGAAACAAAAGGTATCCGAGTTGGAAAGGAAGAAATAAAATTCTCGTTATTTGCCAATGACATAATACTCTATATAGAGAACTCTAAACATTCCAACAACAAAAAAACTGTTAGAAATGATCAATGAATTCAGTAATGTAGCAGGTTATAAACATTCAGAAGTCAGTGGCATTTTTATACACCAATGATTAACTTTTGGAAAGAGAAATTAAGAAAACAATCCCATTTACAATTGCGTTGAAAACTATAAAATACCTGGGATTCAAATTAACCAAGAAAGTAGGCCTATTTTCAGAAAATTATGTCATTGAAAAAAGAAATTGAAGAAGATGGAAATAAATGGAAGCATATATCCTGTTCATGGGTAGGAAAAGTCAACATTCTTAATATGGTTATACTACCCAAAGCAATCTATAGATTCAATGCAATCCCTATCAAAATACCAATGGCATTTTTCAGAGAGCTAGTACAAATAATTCTAAAATTTATATGGAGCCATAAAAAACCCTGAATAGCCATGGCAATCTTGAGAAAGAAGAACAAATTTGGAGGTATCACACTACCTAATATCAAACTATACTACAAGGCTACAGTAATCAAAACAGCATGATTCTAGCATAAAAACAGATACATCGATTAATGGAATGGAATAGAGAGCCCAGAAATAAATCCACACCTATACACTCACTTAATATATGACAAAGCAGGTAACAATATACAATGGGGTAAATACAGTCTCTTCAATAAATGATGTTGGGAAAATTGGACAGATACATGCAATAAAAGCTGGATTATCTTCTTAAACTGTATAAAAGAATAGACTAAAAATGGATTAAAGATTTAAATGTAAGACCCGAAACCATGAAATTTTTAGAAGAAAACATAGGCAGTAAACTCTATAATATTACTAAGAGTAATTTCTTTTCAGGTATATCTCCTTGGGCAAGGAAAACAAAAGAAAAAATAAACAAATGGGACTACATCAAACTAAAAAGTTTTTGTACAGCAAAAGAAGCCATCAACAAAACAAAGAGACAACTGATTGGGGGAAAATATTTGCTAATGATACATCTCATAAGGGGTTAATACCAAAATTTATAAAGAACTTACACAACAACCAAAAAAACCAATCCAATTAAAAAATAGTCAAAAGACCTGTACAGATACTTCTCCAAAAAGGAAATACAGATAGCTAACAGACACATGAAAAGATGCTCAATGTCGCTAATCATCAGAGAAATGCAAATTAAAACCACAATGAGATATCACCTCGCACCTGTCAGAATGGCTATCATCAATAAATAAAAAAACAAGTGTTGATGAGGATGTGGAGAGAAGGGAACCCTCATACATTGTTAGTGGGATTGCAAATTGGTACAGCCACTATGGAAAACAGTATGGAGGTTCCTCAAAAAATTAAAATGGATATACCTTTTGACCCAACATTTGCGCTTCTAAGTATCCAAAGAAAACCAAAACAATAATTTATAAAGATCTAGGAACTCTAATATTCATGGCAGCACAATTTACAAGAATCAAGATATGGAAACAACCTAATTGTCCATCAACAGATGATTGGATAAAGAAATTATCTTTCATATATACAATGGAATATTAGCCATTAAAAAAATGAAATCTTACAATTTGCAATGACATAGATAGACCTAGAGGTTCTTATGCTGAGTGAAATAAGTCAGACAGAGAAAGATAAATAACATATGATTTCACTTATATGTGGTATCTACATAACAAAAAGAACAAACTAATCAAAATCAGACTCATAAATATAGTGGACAATTTGGTGATGGACAGAGAGGAGGGGTGTTGGGAGGCTGGGAGAATGGGGTGAAGGGTTAAAGAAGTACAAATTAGTAGTTGATAGTTGGGCACTGGGAACATGGCAGAGAGAATGCAGTTAGCATTAATATGATGACTAAGTGGATGGCCAAGGGAGGGAGGGAGCAATTGGGGGTATCATTTTATGAACATTATAGATGTCTAACCAATGTACTATATACTTGAAACTAATTTAAATAAATAAATTTATTTTAAAATGTCATATAGTTGGAATCATACAGTATGTAGCTGTCTCAGATTGGCTTTTTTTCACTTAATAATGATCATTTAAACTTCCTCATGTCTTTTCATGGCTTGATTGCTTATTTTTTTAGTGTTAAATAATATTCCATTATCTCCATGTACTATAGTTTCTCTATTCTGCTATTGAATGACATGTTTGGTGCTTTCAAGTTTTGGCAATTACGAATAAAGCTGTTATAAATGACTATGTACAGGTTTTTGTGTGGACATAAGTTTTAAACTCCTTTAGGTAAATATCAAGGAGTGAGATTGCTGGATTTTATGATAAGAGTATGTTTATTTTTATAAGAAATCGCCAAAATGTCTTCCAAAATGACTAGCATTTTGCATTCCCACCAGCAATGAATGAGAGCTCCTGTTGCCCCATATCCTCACCAACATTTGGTGTTGTCAATGTTCTGGAACTTTGGCCATTAAATAGGTGTGTAGGGGCATCTCATTATTGTTTTAATTTCTCTAATGCCATATGATATGGAGCATCTTTTCATATGCTTATTTACCATCTGCGTATTTTCTTTGGTGAGATGTTTGCTAAGGTCTTTGATCTACTTATAAATTGGGTTATTTTCTTATTGTCGAGTTTTTAAAATTTTTTTGTATATTTTGGATAACAGTCCTTTATCAGATGTGTCTTTTGCAAATATATTTTCTCAGTCCATAACTTGTCCTCGAATTCTTTTGATATTGTTTTTCACTGGGCAGGAGTTTTTAATTTTAATGAAGTCCAACTTTTCAATTATTTCTTTTATGGATCATGTCTTTGGTGTTGTATCTTAAAGAACATCGCCATATCAAAGACTATCTAGGTTTTCCCCTATGTTATCTTCTAGAAGTTTCATAGTTTTGCATTTGACATTTAGGTCTATGATCCATTTTGAGTTATATTTTGTGAAGTGTAAGTTTTGTGTCTAGATTCATTTTTTTTTTGCATATGGATGTCCAGTTGTTCCAGCACCATTTGTTGAAAAGACTTTTTTCCTATGGCATTACCTTTGCTACTTTGTCAGAGATCAGTTGACTATTTTTGTGTGGTCCTATTTCTGTTCTCTCTATTCCATTTCATTTATCTATTTATCTATCCTTTTGCCAATACCACACTGTCTTGATTAGTGTAGATTTACAGTACAATCTTAAAGTTTAATAGGGTCAGTTCTGCAAGTTTTTTTCTCCTCTTTATGTATCGTATTGGTTATTTAGTTGTTTATTTTGCCCTTCCATATAATCTTTAGAATCAGTTTGTCAATATCCACAAAATAACTTGCTAAGCTTTTGATTGGGATTGCATTGGATCTAAAGAACAAGTAGGGAAGAATTGACATCTTAACTATATTGTGTCTTCCCTTCCATAAGTATAGGATATCTCTTCATTTATTTAGTTTTTAAAATTTTGTTTATCAAAGGATTATAGTTTTCCTCATATAGATCTTGTATATATTTTATTAGATTTATACCTAAGTATTTCATTTGGTATGCTACTGTAAATAGTAATTTGTTTTTAATTTCAGATTCCACTTGTTCATTGTTAGTGTATAGGAAAACAATTTACTCTTATATATTAACCTCATATCCTGCAATCTTGCTATAATTACTTATTCTTTGAGTTTTTTGGTTGATTCTTCCAGATTTTATACATAGACAATCATGTCATCAGTGAACAAAATCTCATTTGTGTCATCCTTCCAATCTGCATGACTTTTATTTCCTTATATGATGTTGAAAAGGAATGGTGAGAGTGGACATCCTTGCTGTGTGTCTAATCTTAATGGGAATGCCTCTAATTTTTCACAATTATGATGTTAGCTGTAGGGTTTTTGAATATTTTAGAAGTTGAGAAAGTTCCCTTCTATTTCTAATTTACTGAGAGTTTTTTTCTTATCATGAATAGATGTTTGATTTTCTCAAATATTTTCTCTGAATCTATTAATAGGATCATGTGATTTTCCTATTTTAGTCTGTCAATTACAATAAATGATTTTCAAATGTTGAACCAACATTGCATGCCTGAGATAAACCCTACCTGGTCATGGTGTATAATTTTTTTTATACTTTTTGGATTCGATTTGCCAATATTTTGTTGTGGATCTTTGCATCTATGTTTATGAGAAGATATTGGTTTGTAGTTTTCTTTTCTTGTAATATCCTTGTTTGGTTTGAGTATTAAGATAATGCTGGCCTCATAGAATGAGTTAAGACATATTCCCTCTGCTTTTATTCTCTGAGATTATAGAGAACTGATATAATTTCTTTCTTGAATTAATAATAGAATTCACTAGTTAACTCATCTGAGACAATGCTTTCTATTTTGGAGGATTATTAATTATTAATTCAATTTCTTCAACAGATATGGGCTTATTCATATCATGTATTGCTCCTTGCATGAGTTTTGGCAGATTGAGACTTTCAAGGAATTGATTCATTTTGTCTAGGTGATGAAATTTGTGGACATAGAGTTGTTCATAGTAAATTTTTATTATCTTAATTTTTATTTTCTTAATTCCCATGGAATCCATAGTAATTTTTCCCCTTTCATTTCTTTTATTAGTAATTTTTGTTCTCTTTTTTTCTTAGTTAGCCTGGCTAAGGGCTTATCAGTTTTATTGATCTTTTCAAAGAACCAGTTTTTGTTTTTTTATTTTTTCTATTGATTTCCTATTTTCAATTTATTCATTTCTGCTCTAACTCTTATTATTTTCTTTTGCTCACTTTTGAGTTAGTGTGTTCTTCTTGTTCCACTTTCCTAAGATGAAAACTTATGTTGATTTTAGACCTTTCTTCTTTTCTAACATATGCGTTCAATGCTATAAAATTTAGCACTTATTTCATTGTATCCCACAAATTTTATGTTGTATATTCATTTAGTTCAAAATATTTTTTTAATTCCTCTTGTGATTTCTTATTTGACCCATGTGGCATTTAGAAGTGTGCTGTTTAATCTCCATGTATTTGGGGATTTTCCAGATATCTTTCTGTTATTGATTTCTAGTTTGAGAGGAGATATTATATAATTTCTATTCTTTTACACTTGTTAAGGTGTGTTTTATGGCAGAATTTAGTCTGTCTTGGTGAATGTTCCATGTGAGCTTGAGATAAATAAGTATTCTGCTGTTGTTGGATGAAGTAGTCTATAGATATCAATAATATCCAGTTAATTAATGGTATTTCTAAGTTCAACTATGTCCTTACTGATTTTCTGCCTGCTGGATCTTCCCATTTCTGAGAAAGGTGTGTTGAAATGTCCAATGTGATAGTGGATTCATCTATTTATTCTTGCAGTTCTGTCAATTTTTGCCTCAAGTAGTTTGACATTCTCTTGTTAGGCATATACATATTAAAAATGTTATGTCTTCTTGAAGAACTGACACCTTTATTGTTATGTAATACCCTTCTTAATCCCTGATAACTTTCCTTATTTTAAAGTCTTATCAGTCTGAAATTAATACAGCTATTCCTGTTTTCTTTTTATTAGTGTTAGCATGGTATATTTTTCTCCACCCATTTACTTTCAATCTGTATGTCTCTTTATATTTAAATAATGTTTTTTGTAGACAACAAATAGTTGGAGTGTGTTTTTTGATCCACTCTGAAAATTTCTGTCTTTTAATTGGTATGTTCAGACCATTGCTATTCAAGCAATTATTGATGTAGTTGGATTAATATCTACCATATTTATTAGTTTTCTATTGGTTGCTCTCATTCTTTGCTCTTATTTTTGCCTTCTACTCTTTTTCTGCCATTTCTGGTTTTAACTGGGCATTTTATATGATTCATTTTCTCTCCTTTTTTTTTTTCTTTTTACCATATTAGATATACTTGTTTTACTTTTTTTTAGCAGTAGCCTAGAATTTGTAGTATACATTTACGACTAATCCAAGTCCACTTTCAAATAACACTATACCATTTCATGAGTAGTGTGAGTACCTTCTAATAACAAAGTAATCCAAATTCCTTCCTCCTTTTTCTTATATCATTATTGTCATTCTATTCATTTCACTTATATATAAGCATGTATATACACACACAAATTCAGCATAATCAAATATGTTGTTGCTATTACTATTTTGAACAAACTGTTATGTGTTAGATAAATTAGTAATAAGTAAAATAAAAGGTTTTATTTCATCTTCGTTTATTTCTTTGATACTCTTCCTTTATTTATATATGAGTTTCTGAACTGTATTATTTTCTTCTCTCTAAAAAACTTATTTTAACATTTCTTTCAGGGAAGGCCTACTAGCAACAAATTCCCTCAATTTTTGTTTCTCTGAGAACAAAAAAATGTCACCTTCACTTTTGAAGGATAATTTCACAGAAAACAGAATGCTAGGTTGGTGGTTTTTTTCTCTCTCAAAACTTTAAATATTTTATTCCATTCTCTTCTTGCTTGCATGGTTTCTGATGATAAATTGGATGTAATTCTTATATTTGTTTCTCTATAGATATGTTTTTCTCTGGATTCTTTCAGAATTTTTCTATTCAATTTTCTGTAATTTAAAAGATATGTTGAGGTGTACTCTTTTGATATTTATGATGCCTGGTATTCTCTGAGCTTCCTGGATCTGTGGTTGATGTCTGATATTAATTTGGGGAAATTCTCAGTCATTATTGTTTCAAAAATTTTCTTTTTCTTTTCCTTTCTTCTCATTCTGATATTCTCATCACACATAGGTTACATGTTTTATAAATGTCCTACAGTGCTTGGATATTTTGTTCTTTTTTTAAGCCCCTTTTCTCTCTTCAATTTTCAGTTTTTGAGGATTCTATTAATATATCCTCTAGCTTAGAGACTCTTTCCTCTGTATGTCCAGTCTACTAATAAGCCCATCAAAGTCATTCACCATTTCTGTGGCAGTGTTTTTTTATCTCTAGCATTTCTTTTTGGTTATTTCTTAGAATTTCCATGTCTTTGCTTACATTGCCCATCTGTCTACTTTATCCATTAGAGCTATAAGAATATTAACCATCATTGTTTTAAATCCCCAATCCAATGATTCCTACATCCCTGTGATGTATGGTTCTGATAATTACCTTCTCTCTTCAAATTGTGTTTTTCCCCTTCAATGTGCCTTGTAATTTTTTTCTTGATAGCTGGATATGATAAAGGCAGAAACTGTTGTTAATAGACCATTAGTGATGTGATGGTGAGGTGTAAGGGGTGGGTAAGTGTTCTATAATCCCATAATTAGGTCTCAGTCCTCTAGTGAGCCTATGAATCTTAACTGTGAACTTCACAAGTGCTTCTCAGTTCTTTTCTCCCCTACTTCAGTGGGACAGGATGGCTAGAGTGGGCTGTAGATGGGTATTTCCCTTCCCCAGGTCAGTTAGTCTCTGATAATATCCCAGCAGGTAAGGCTCTGGTTAACTAGTTCCCTTGAGGGTAGGATTTTTCTAAAAGAACAGACTACTCTAATGTATTATTAAATGGTTCCTTTTCTCCTCCCTCTGCCAGAGCATGAGGGGATTTTTCTCCAATATTTACTATGGTAATCTAGTTAAAATCTTGAAGGTAAATCTCAAAATATTGTAGAGGCCACCTTATGACTGGGTCTCCCTGGAGTTTTTAATTCTAAGTTGTCTTCAATGAGCTTCTAAAAATTCATCAAAATCCATCCAGGTTTTCCTACTCTGACTGGTTCCCATGGCAGTTTCTGCTTGTATCTCTATTCCAATAAGCCATGACTCCTTGTATGTGCATATCTGCTTCTCCATTCTTGGGGTCACAATTTGCTTTGTATCTTTCTTTCTCCTCTCTTATGGATCCAAGAAGGGTTGTTGATTTTTCTCTCTGTTCAGCTTTTTCCTTACTGTTAGGATGGAGTGGTGACTTCCAAGCTCCTAACATGTAGAACTGAATGAGCGTACTTAGTTTTATGTTATATTTTGATAACTTTTTTATGCAGCAAAAGCTATCATCTCATCTATCCTCTCTCCTGCACCAATCTCAATCCCATGAGGTAAACTATATTAACAGCCTGAATCCTTCTACACCTTTCTTCTTGCTCTTAAAAACATATGTAAGCACAGAGATACACATCTGGAAGATTGTTGTTTACCAAGATAGCTGCAAACTTTATGTTATGTTAATATGTTAACATGGTTTCCAGTTACATATTTTGATACATCAGGAGATCAAAAATATCTGTCAGACTATGAAAGATGTTTACATGTATTAGATTAGAAATAAAAATTATTAGTCTTATTCTCTAACCCCAGCATCACACAAAAAAGAGATACTTAGAGGGGAAAAAAAGGCAGCTAAATCATCAACCATGTTGCTAAATAATAAGCCTAATTAATTAGTTACGTTAGTTAAAAATCTTTCAAAGGCTTCAAGCTCCAAAATAAGATATGGGATACTAAAATATTCTCTAATTTTATGAGCTCCTTTATAACACAAGAAGAACCCAAGGCAATGCAGTGTATTGGATAACATCTGAATTGGCAGACACAAGGGCAATATTCTAGTCTCTCTCAGCTATTACACAGCCATATGCTTTTAGGCACCTTCTTTCTAAATCAACTCCCTCATATGTAAAATGAAAATTGGACTTTATAAACTCTAAAAGTCTTTCCAGCTTTTAGTATTCTAATTCTTGTTAATAACTCCCATGTCTGGTAAATTCCAGGGAGACAGCTTGATATTAAGGAGCTTGGCTCAACACGCACATAGCATGAATCTATCTTCTACACACTTTCTGCTTCATTCCTCAGAAAGGCCAGACAAATGCTAGCTCCTCCAAAACCTAATCCTTGGATCATTTGTTGTCTTGCCTTTCTAATTCACCTTTACTTTTCTACCCCTACTTTAATATTGGACAGCTTCTCTCAGCCCCTTTGGTTACTAAGGAGATGCCTGTGCTCCAGATTCTCTCCTCAGTTTCAAGTCCTATAAAACCCCTGTCTTCTGAAGCAAAGGTGTTCCTTTTGACTAAAGTTTGTAGATTCCTGAGGAAGTCTAGGTCTGGGCTTTAGGGGGGTCTTTGAATCCTCTCACATTGTTGGCAAAAATTTGCATGCAGATATACATGTATATCTTTCTAGGGAAAGTGTTTTTAACTTTCAAAAGATTCACATAGAAGTCTGAGACCCAAAAATGAGAATCCCAAGTCCTAAACTCTACCCTGAAAGATTCCCTATGCCCTGCTTTGCTCTGAGCACATAGTCCAGTCTCAGTCTTTCTTATGTGAGTCCCTAAAATCATCCTCAACTCTTTTTGCTTTTACTTTTTTCAGTAGACTAATTACTTGCCAACTCATCTGAATCAGTTCATCTTGAATTCATCTTAATTATCCTTTTTTTTTGTTTGCATGGAATATTTAACAGCCCTATTCCTTCTACTCAACTCTTAATCTCCCAACTTCCCTCTCACTTAGTGTTCTGCATTTCTGAAACACAATCTCTAATTAGAAAAACTATACAACAATAGCATTGGTAACATTTACAATTCAATAATAGCAACAGTATTAATATATACCGGATTCTCTACAATGTGTTTTATCTACATTATCACATTTATTTCTCACAACAATTTTATCGGCTAATTACTGTTATCTCTATTTTCCAGCTTATGAAATTGAGATGCAGAGACATTAAGTAACTTGCCCAAGACCACATAGCTGTTAAATGGCAGAGCTAAGGCTTGTATCCAAGTCTGTTGACCCCTAAACCCATGTGCTTAACCACTATTATAAATTTCTGTTTTCCATTAAGTTTCCATTATCCTCATTTTAGCTATCTTACAGGTAGATTTCATTGCTGAAATTTCAGAGAATGACTTTCTTTGTAGACTAGCATATAATTTTTAATTACTTAAAATATTTTAAGACATGAGATGCGTAAGAACTTTATTTCTAGGTATATGTGCAAGAAAAATTAGTGTATATGTCCACAAAAACATTTTTACATGGATGCCTATAGCAGATATATTCACAGTAGTAAAAAAAAATAAATAAATAACTCAAGTACCCATCAACATGTGAGCATATAAACAAGTTGTATTATACTCAGCAATTAAAAGAATAAAGTATCTATACACGTGGCAACATGGATGAATAACAAGAACATTACGTTCAATGAAAGAAGGCAGACACAAACAGCTACATACTGTATGATTTTATTTATAAAAAATTCTAGAAAAGACAAAACAGAGGTAAGTGGTCATCTCTTGGGTCAAGGGCATTACCTGGAAAGGGGACTTTATGAGATAATGGCAATATTAGTAATGTTAGCTATCTTTAGCTGGATGGTAGTTACATGAGAGTACACATTCATTAAAATTCCCTGAGCTATACACTTAAAATTATATCAAATTAAATGTAGAACAAATTCCAGTGGGCTACTGCAATATAAGCACTTTGATCTTATGTGTGTAAGAATAGGGAACCAACTAAGTAACATCACAAGGCCCCAAATATACATCTTTAAAATATGTAAATATATTCATCTTCACATATTTATCTTCTCTCTGTCCAACCTACAGCCAGTGAAATTGCAAAAATGGAGTGGTTCCCTTAGGTTAAAGCAATGGTTCTTACCTGGGGGCTCTTTGGATCCCCAGGTTACCTTCAGCAGTTTGTGGAAACATTTTCCATTGTCACAACTGGAGGATTGCTGGTAGTGTCTAGAAACAGGGATGCTGCTAAATATCTTACAATGCATAGGACAAACCCTCACAGCAAAAAAACTATCTGGCCTAAAATGTCAATAGTGCCAATTTGAAAAATTCAAAGTATTGTTACAGCAAAATAAATTGATATGTAATGATTAAACTAAGGAGAAGTATGTGAACAAAACAACACTTGTTAAAACCAATCATTTCAGCTAGCTGTCCCTTTAGAAAACAGTGACCAATATTTTCAAGAATGGTCACAGATGACTAAACTGTGATTGGGATGGAGAGTGCAGGTGATACTGAGGTGTGTTTTTACCATGGAGGTTGATAGGGATATCACAAAGGGCCTCCAGAAAGCAGCTCAAAGACACTGAGAGGTGGGGCTGAGATAACCAAAGAGGACAAAATCTTCCAAAGCTAAAGTTGGACCTCTTAACCATTTTGCCTCTGGTGATTCACACAATTAAACACATTGTTTCCTCTTTATCTGAATTTTATTCAAAAAAAAAAGTTTGAGCGAGGGAGCTTATTTTTTTGACATAAGGCTGGAATTTTGTTTCTTTTTAAAAATAAACAGCTACTTGCAAGAAGTTAAGCTGCTGAGAGGGAAGTCACATTAAACAGAGACAAAAGGAGGTGTTGCCATAGCAACCAAAAGTACTTACAAGACTTCATCAAACTCATTGTACACTATTTAATTTTCTATTCAATTACTTTTCTTTTTAACATGGAAAGCCTTGAAATAGCCTGATAAATAATTGCCCCTAAAGGCCTAACACTTCCTAATATCCCACTGTGAAATTTCTTTTAACACCACCAAGGACATAATTCTGAATTGTAAATGCAAAACAGTATAAAAGACTCCTTTTGCCCTCTCTTCCATTAAAAAGATCTATAATGTAGAGCAACAAAGGAGCTCTCATACAGTAAAAAAAAGGTTTTTCTCACATACCAGAGTTCCCCACTCTATAAGCATGTTAAAAGTATTTCTCAAATCATTCCATTTTGAAAAGTAGCAAGACTATCTTAAGAACCAAGCACATAACTAGCTAATCCATTCAGCTGTTACAGTTGGGGTACACCCAAGTTGAATGGAAAAATATCAATGATCTTTATAAGAAAGTGATTTTTCATTTCATTGAAATGGTTCTACTATAGTTAAAATGTTTGGGGTTGAAAAACAAATATAGAAAATCAGCTTAGTACAGCAAAACATACACAAGCCTAGAAGATAGAAGGGTAGTCCTTGTTTTGTCATTAACTAGCTATATGATCTTAGGCAAGTCACTGCATCTCCCTGGGTCTCAGTTACTTTATATTTAGAAGTGAGAAGGTGTACCAAATAATTTCTATGTTTTCTCTCAAAATTATCATTCAAGTTGTAATATAACAGAATGGAAAAATGACTCTATGTTTTAACTTTATACTATTATTTTCATCTTCTTTTGGATTAAAAAAAAGTTTCATATACAATGCTTGATCTGCTGTTGTACCTTATCTAAATTCATTTTATAACCAGTATTCTTAATATCCAGTACTGGTGAGCAGTCCTTGACTTTCAAAGAAAAGTTGTTCCTAACATTGGTTATACAAAATCCCCTTTTGATAATGTCAACAGTACATTTCCCAGCTTTGGGTGAATCATTCCAGAAAAGTTAGCTTATAAGAAATTCAATAAAGGCAGACTGTGAGCTGTTAGAAGCTGTGAGAACATTGTACTCATCAGAGATCACTGAGACTTTAACAGTAGAAGCTTCTTGTGCATGTATACAAAGAATAAATTAATCCACAGAAATAAAAGCATTCTAAATTAAGAACATCTTTGGGAATTAATGAATAGCAAGCTCATCATTCTTTTTTAAAACATGAATAATTGAGTTAGCTATCTAGCCTAATATTTGAGATTTAATTTAATTTTTATAAAATAAAACTATATACATTCTCTAACAAAAAGGTGTTTTAAAAACTCTTTATCTTTAAAGTATAACAGAAGTCACATCTACATGTTGCTGTTAGAAGACCATATTCAGACTATATAAGCATTTAATATAAGTGAAATAAGTTGAATATTTTATATTTGGGGATATGACACTTTTTATCAAACCGCATTAAGAAAAATACAGGATCCCAAATAACAACAGTTAATATACTGAATTAATGGTGACAAAATTTCTTGGGACTTCCCATTTATCACCTTTAGTTAGCTTCCTGGTTTCTGTCAGTGTTACATACTGTACTGGAAGGCAAGGATTTATTGTTAGTTCTAAAGTGAACAGAGATAATTCACATTCATATCTTCTATATATTATATTCAATCATTTTTTCAGATATCTAACAAATGAAAAGATACAATCCTAGGACAATAAAGAAAATTGGAAAAACTTAATAAAACAAATATGTTAGAGGTCAAGAATGGCATAAGCAAAAAAGCCAAGGAGAATTAAAAACAAATTCCTATTGATTCTTCCCACAAAAGTTATTTTATCTCAGTGTTCCTCAGTACAACTTGAATTACCAGATGGTAGAATGATTATGTAGTTAAAAATTTTAACTACGACTAATGACCAAAAAATATAACATAGGCTCTTTTAGTTTGTTTTCATCTATTATAAACACTTGATCCATTCTAGGTACAAATAAAAAAAAAAAAGATGAATACAATCTTGGGGAAAAGCTTAATTTTCATGGGGCTAAAAATCACAGTAGCTTTAGCTCTTAATTACAATCAGCCCTTTAACTGAATTCAATCTTGAAGATTTAGTTCAGCTGATTAATAGCCCCAAACAAGTTTGCTTATATCTTCTCATTTTGAATAACTCCAATGATTCAAACACATATTACGTGTTGATCTCTTTTTCCAAATCAGGAGAAAGGAAAGCAAGAAGTGAGTGGATAAGACTTAGTCCCCTTCCTCAGAGTGCTTTTATTCTTAAATGCAATGTGATTTGATGACAGATAAGGATTTTCAGTTGAAGGAGTAAATAAACTTGCATAAGGTGAACAAATGGATGGTACAGAGATGTCTTCACAAGAAGATATTTGAACTATGCCTTAAAGGATAAGTAGAAGAAAACAATAGATGAGGTGTGTCAGGTAAACACAAGAGCTGTGCACAAGACATGGAAGCATGGGAAAGCATGGCATGAACAAAGAACTGTAGAATTATTAATGTGGTAGAGTTTGAGGTGAGTTTCCTATATGGGGGTTGGAAGAAATAAGGCTAGAAAGATTGGTAGACGTCATTTCCAAAAGGCCCTTCTACGTCATCATAAGGTGTCAAGACTTTGCCCTGAAAGCTATGGGAAGCCATTACCTGATTCTCAACACGGATTGACATGATCAGAGCTACATTTTAGAAAAATAGCTCTATCAGCAGTGGCAGAGATGGCCATTAAGTTTGGAGTTGGAGAACTACTGCAATAATCCGGACAGAAAGTGACAGCGGTGAAAGCCATAACTGTATGTTATCATGAATTCCCACTTTTCTCAGCAGCCTAGGGGTAGGACTGAGAAGGGTTGTCGTATTGGCACACAGTTAAATTATCAGGATGGATCAGTAGAACAATGGGGTGAGAAAATAAAGGATGATAGCAAAATGTGATTGAATTATGAGGTCAGACTGGTTATGAAATTAAGTTAAATAAAATGAAAAATGAGAAATGTAGTAGACAGATTTTGGACCCCCAGGTGTTACTCCCACTACTATGTGTTATTCCTCTTATGACTTTACAAGGCAAAAGGATGGATATCTGGGTATGACTAATCTTATGTGCCTATTAAAGCAGAGAGTTTTATTAAAGCTGATGACAGAAATGGAGGTCAGTGAGATTGGAGCACACAGGGGATTTGTTGCTGGTTTTGAAGAGGGAGGAGGTCACAAACTGAGAAATACAGGCAGTCTATTAGAGTTGAGAGTGTTTCCTGGCTGATAGCAAACAAGATCATGGGATCTTAGTCTGATAGCAACAAAGAAACGAATTCTTCCAAAAATCTGAAGTGAACCTGAAAGCAGACCAGAGTCTCCATACAAGGCTCTAGCCCAGCCAACACCTCATTTCAGCCTTGTGAGTCTCAGAACACAGAACCCAGTTGAGTCTTATGACCTACAGAAGTGTGAGCTAATAAATGGGTATTGTTTAAAACTGCTAAATTTTTGGCAATTTCTTACATTGCAATAGAAAACTAATATGAGATCAGGTGAGAAGGATGGACATCAAAGTATCATGGGTAGGAACAGTTGTATTGGGACTGATATAAAGAATGATAAAAATAGGAGGCTGAAGTCTAAGAGTAAGCTATGAATGTAATATTTAGAGGTAAAGTAGTAGTTCTAGGTTACTGGAATGATGTGGGGGCAGACATTGTTAAAATAGTGAACAACATTATACAATTGTGCATGATGTGCACTGTACAAATCCACATGGCACCTCTTGCATAATAGACATATATTTTATTATTTATTAAAATAACATTACAGCACATGAAAGTAAAGAGCTTTGAAGAAGTATATTTTCTGATTTACAAAAAAAGCATTATATGACCTAGCTAATATTAGTTATAAAGTCAAAAAAGGCAGGTAGAAAATGGTATATTAAGATGACATGAGTCTCATTTGCAGAGTGATGAATGAATGGGGACAGCAGAGCATGTTATGAAAACAGCTTTATAGAACCAGGAAGATAACAAGGAATATACCTTATAAGTATAGCAGAATAGTATGGGACAAGAGCAGTAAGTCAGTTGTTATTTCTGCTCCCACAAGATCATAGCTCCTTTAAATCAAGTCACTCCCTTATACAATGGTCATAAAATTAAAGCCAGCCTAAAGCAAATGAGTCAATATTAATACAATTATCATTTGTTAAATAATTCCAAAAAATATACAAATATATGCAAACTTCTTCTTATAACAACAATTACATGATAATTACATAGTAATTGCCAACCATATTTACATATGAGATTTCTCATATTTACATATGAGAAAACTTAAGGTCAGTGATAAGGTCAGTGACTTGCTTGAAGTCACACAAATTAGTAAATGGTAAGGCTAGAGTTTAAAACTGAGTGTCTCTTTTACCCTACTAAGCTTCCTTCTAAGCAGAAAAAAAATATGTAATAGGTACTTCCTTATCCACTCTATGTTTCAATTCTCTAGATACCTAGCCACCATATGTGATACCCCAGTGTCCCCAGTTAGTCCTCTAGGCTTCTATCCCTCATTTGTGCCTGACCCTTAGAGCCCCTGTGTCTGAATGCAGCAGGGGCAGGGGACAATCACTCCATACTATTTCTCTGGGGGGAAAGGTAACATAAGATGATTTGCTTCAAGTGCATGCCTCCTCAGGGACTACACTAGACTGGGGAGGTGTATAGCAGTCAATTAGAGACATCCTTTCATTTGCACTACACAAATGGTTGTCTCTACTCGTAATATTGGCTTTAGATACCTTGACTCTGATACAGAATTGGATATGCTAACACCAAAACTATCTGCAATATTAGGGATACAGCCCTCTGAAGACACAAATTCTTCTCTACATACTGCCACACATGTGCATGTGCACTTGTGCCCACACACACACACATTAGGAAACAACACTGGCCTTTCAGGGTGCCAAATTCTAAGCAGCCAGCTCATCACAGGAAACAGTTTGAATTTGGGAACTGACCCAGTTGTCTAGATTCTAGACTATACATACATTTATAATAATAATTGCAGCATTGAAAATAAATATTTATAAGCTTGGTATTATTCTGACATTATCTCATCTCTCCTCTTCTTTATAAGACCTAGAATTTTCCCATTTGAAATTTCCTCCATTATATCCAGGCAGAAATAATTTAACTGAATTCAGTAAAATACAGTAAGTGTGTATCCTTTACCACTAACATCTAAATTGAAAAAAATCTATACCAAATGTGACAATGTTTTAGTTTTCCATGTATTTTACTAAACTCTTATAGAGATTAAAGAGTCACAAATATTGGCTACCAGGAAAATCATATTTTGGCTCCTTGTTCTCTTTTTCAGGTAATTAATTTACTGAAATCATTTTAGAAAGCCTCAACACTATAATTGTTAACAAAATGTTTTGATGTTATATGTAATTGTGTATTGGTAATAATTATTCATGTGAAAAAATATTTGGGGTGATATTTTACTGGATTATTACTCATATAATTCTAAAACTGCTAGTTATAAATTAATAGATATGCTGAATAAATCAGTATATGAGGTGCCAAACCTGTAGCTAATTGCCACAACCCATCACTTAATTTTTAGTTGACAGAAGGATGTTTTCATTTTATTTTACTCAAGCAGCAGATCAAAGATGAGTTTCTTGACCATGTAATTATGTTTATGGATCAGAGAGATAACTTCATTTTATCAAAAATATCACGGCTGATATAGAAATAGATATCTTTGCCTACTCCAGTTTTCTTTTTCCAACTAAAAAAGGAGTCTCTCAGTCAAATGGAAAGGCCTTATATATACTGGACAAACTCTTAGTGACAATAAAAGCTGAATTTTCCTGAATGCTTAGCCTTATGGTGAATCTAATTGATCTAATAGTAGGTTTCATTTGAAAGAACTCCTGGGTATTTTAATGATTTTTAAAAGAAAAGGTATATAAAAGAAAACAAGTATTTGGAGTCATCTGTATATATGTTCTGTGTGCAGAATAAATTACACCTAACTTCAACTCTTCAGTGCCTATTCCTGTCATTATGTATAGTTGCTTCATCTGCAGACAAAAAAGGTATAAACAGAGATGGCAAAAAGGTGTCTGTCAACTACTCACACAGACTGAGTGTATTCATTTCATGTATTATTTAGCATCAGCCGATAAAGTCCTTCTTCTCAATCAAATGTGTACCAGCAGCAAAGTCTGATGAGGATAGACCATCAACCATTTTGGCATACAGTAGTGGTGACTCTAACTGCATTTTAAGCCACAATCATTTCTTTGTTAAGAGCTGAAAGAAAAGAGTATTTACACATAAGATGTTCTTGGTCCTAAAAAAAAAACAAACTTATTTCCATACTAATGAATGATCCAATTTATAGTTCAAAAAAAATGACTTACCCTTGGCAAAAGGAATATATGTCACCCAATAAAGAGGCTGATTCAAGAATGTCCCACTCCCTACCACGCCTGGTTTAGAAGGCAAATGATCAACAGCCTCTTGGATTAGAAGAAAAAAAACAGACACCTGAGATTCATATGTTCTCTCTTCTCTTTCTCTCTCCTCCTTTCTCATCACACATATACACACACCACATACACACAAACACCATAGACATATTATTCATATTTGCACACACTGACAGCTACTCAGAATTGTTCACACCCAACACACTGACAACTATACACACAAATACCACAGATTCTCACAACTACACACACTC
This sequence comes from Eidolon dupreanum, assembly GCA_028627145.1. Lineage (NCBI taxonomy): Eukaryota > Metazoa > Chordata > Mammalia > Chiroptera > Pteropodidae > Eidolon > Eidolon dupreanum. The sequence continues at coordinate 69,791,058 of CM053505.1, forward strand.
ACAATGAACCACACAAATGTGTGGACATCATATGCTTTCACACTCATATTCACTCACACACACTCACACTCATGCACACCTATACATCACTCACACACACTCACACAGACTCATAGAGCGTATTTCACATTTTCTACCAAATTCAGCATTTTTCCTCTTCAATTTTATTTGTTTATTGCACCTCTAGAATCTTCTTTGGTCGCTTACACTTACAGATGTACATTACTACTGATGACCTTCTTCATCCCTGTCTCTGAGGCCAAATTTATAAGCTATAGGCTGACTGTTGGGGCTTTAGGTGGGTGGAAAGAAGAAAAGGGAAGAAAAGCTGTTCTCTTTTCTATCTCTTTTAGGTAAAAATTCACCACAAACCAGGGACAGTGAGTTATATTCACTTGTTATCATTTTGAATTAAGTTCATTTTTCAAATGTATTTTAGCTCTAAGACTTTATGTCTACCACATAATGTGATGACGCCAGGTGGGACGGATGAAAGAATGAACTGGTGACCTTAACAAAATATCTTGTGCAAGATAAGTTTGTAAAGTGTTTTCATAGTTTTATATTCAATCCTAATAATCAAAGAATAAGAATAGCTAATTTAGTTACAAGCACTGTGAATGGCTATACATTCATTATGTTATTTTACAGTCACAATAATTATTTGATATAGTTGTAATAAGCCTTCTTATCTTAGAGGTAAGGAAATTTTTATTCAAATAGATTAAGTAATGCCAGGGGGAAGGTTTTCTCCACAGCTGTTCTTGTTCCCTCACCCCTCAAAAGAATTGCTGTTTTGATTGGTCAGTATCCATGACACTATGTGAGGGGCATTTCATGTAAGTGGGGTAACTTTGTATAAAAAGGTCACACACATGTTATGGCACTCCTTGGCATTGGTAAATTAGCCAAGATACTCATAAGACCCAGTATTGTTAATGTCTTCTGCCTTCCTCAGAGGCCATGAGATCCCCAGAATTAGATTTGAGCTTACTGAAAGGTAGAGGTCCTCTAGGCTACACCAGAAGTTTGAATCCAGCTTTCCTTAGTAGTACTTGGAGATTATCAGGCACTAGCCTAACTAAAAAAAAAAAAAATTGCATAACTTGTTTCTTAGAGAAGAGAATGACTACATAAAAGCAATTTTTAGACATTCCTGTTTCCCCATTGTTAATATTAATGCAACCTAGAGTTAATTACTCCCTACTCACTGAGCTCCAGACACATTGGTCTGTTCTCTGGATTTCAAGTACAATGAGCATTTCCTACCTTGGATCCATTGCATACCTCATTTTCTTCACCTGGTAGGCTTTTTTGCACATCCCAAACTTTATATCACAAGATCCATCTCATCTTTTGGTTATCAACCTAAATTGCTTTGCACATAAATTAGTTCCTTCACCACCTCTGCTATTATTCACTTTTCAGCCTCTTTTTTGTTGCCTTTACAACACTTATTCCAATTTTTCATTTTATTATTGGCCTTTTGCTCTTTTCTCTATCTCTTCTACTAGAATGTATGCTCTGAAAAATATGAAGTTATCTGTCTTGTTTGCCAATGTATGCCAAACATCTAGTATAGTACATGGTACATTGTAGGCAGTCAATAAAAAATATTCAAAATCATGGATTAAATGAACTGAGCGAACGATAATGTAACTTGTTCAGGTCACACAGCCACAAAACGGCAGAGTAGGACTTAAACTCAGTTTTTTGTTTCTGACTCCAAAGCCTTCAGAAAGGGTACAATTACAGGAACTAATATGTGTTTAATATTTATTGTTTGCCAGAATTTCTGAAAGGCCTGGGATGCAAAGAGATGACAAAGACAAGGACCTGTCATTGAAGAGCTTAATTTGTTGCAAAAGACAAACAAGCAAATCATTCATCCTTCAATCCAATAAGTATTTAATTCAGACAAGAGACTAGAAAAAAGAAAGAATTCTTGCCCACAGAGGGCTCATTTTCTCTCATGATGGCTCTCCATCAGAAATGCATATCAAATTTACCTAGGTAATAAAAAAAATGTTTATGCCTGAGCTGTATACACCCCTCCCCAAAGATTGTGATTCAATGGGTTTGAACTGGGCATCTGTGTTTAAAAACTTCAAGCTGATTTGAATTCACAGCCAGACTGGCAAATCACTGGTCTAGTGGAACACAATGTAATAACATACTAAAATAACATATTTCAGAAGAACAAATGAAATGTTATCGCAATCAAAGGACAAAACATGTTCACAAAGGAAGCAAAATTTGAGCTGGTTATTAAAAAATAGATGTGTTAGGTAGGGAGGATGAGAAAAGTAACAAAAAGACACAAGAAAGACCAGTGCAAGTAATTACTTCAAGGAGAACAGTAAGAGTAGAAATATTTGCAGACATACCTCAAATAAAGCAAGTATCACAATAAACTGAGTTAGAATATTTTTGCTGGTGGAGGATTTTCTCCTCAATTTGTAAAAAAAATGCAACATCTGTGAAGCACAATAAAGCAAAGCTCCATAAAACAAGGTATGCCTATATAAGTTTCCTTGGGACCCTAAACATTAGACCCCAAAGGACCTTAGAGGTCACCTAGAAGAGTACTTCTCAAACTTCAGTGTGCACCTGGGGATCTTGTTAAGTGCAGTTTCTGACTCAGTATGTCTGAAGTAGAATCTGAGATTTTGCATTTCTAACATCTTCCCAGGGTATGCCTATGCTATTGGTCCTCAGACCACACTGGTTTTTTTTTTTAATTATTTTATTTTATTTTATTATTTTATTTTTTTATGCTAGGCAACCCTTGGTTGACCTCACAGATTGCAAGGACCTTGTCAGCTTACAATCCCTTATTTTTTTAATTTTTACACCTACAGCACCTGGTCTTCCTAGGTGGTCTCTCATCCAAGTACTAACCAAGCCTGACCCTGTTTACAGACCACACTTTAAGTAGCAAGATTTTAGGTGTTCTGGGAGGAACACTGACTTGCCAAGGTAATTATTGAAGTTGAGGCATACCAAAGCAAAGGCAGATCAAAGACCACATCAATCCATCCAGAGATCAAAACTCAAGCTTTTACTATAGGGACGGCAGAGTCAAAACCAACACCTACGGTAGTTTATAGCTTGTCAGACCACTCAACTGTGATTGCTCTTTCTCTAGCTGCATGCCCTTGAACAAAAGCTAATCTTATACCTAAGAGCTTATGCCTTCACAGGCTCTTGAGAACCTTTTTATCTCTCAATTTATTCTTAAAAGGGGGCAGGAATGACATAAAATAAAGAGACTCCTTTGATGCTTGATGACAGTAACCTTTCTTATACTTCAAATTTATTCCAATTTGAAGAAGTCTAACTTGAAGCAGTGGAATTTTAGAAACACTCCTTTCCTAGTCATAGATCCTAACCGGAAAACAATCATACTCTGCTATGACATTATAGAGATTTCAAAGTGATACAAAGGAGCAACTTTTAAGGCAACTAATAAATATTCATGCTTAAAGAGTTTAAGCATAGATGAAGACATACAACTCTACTTATATCTTCAAAATAACTACTTAGAAACAATTTTCTTCAATAAAGTAAACATTTGTCAAATAGCTAACCTATCAAAGCAGATACCTAAGTGTAACCTAGATTGTTCCATTTAATCCTCCCAGCAATCCTAACATAACTGAATACTATTAAATTTGTTTTAGAATTTAGGGCACTGAAGCTCAGAGATGTTGAGCAATTTAGAAAACTACACATCTAGTAAAAGAAAGCAGGGCTGGGATTAGAATCAAGATATGACTCTGAAACCTTGCAATTTTTTCCATTTTAACAAACTGTATTCCCTAAGAATGCTTGATATGAGCTCCTCATTACTAATCCCTACCTATCAAGTTACTGAACACAGGACCTTTCTATCAAAGCACCTACTCATTCTCCCTTAAATCAACTAAGGATTTAGTTGTTTGCTTCACCTAATTGATTCTGAGTTGTGCCTTTTAATAACTCAACTTAGAAGAGTGGTTCTCAAACTATGGGCTATGGAACAGCAGTAACCAGATCAGGAAACTTGTTATAGATGCAAGTTCTCAGGACCCACCATAGACTTCCTGCCTGGGAACCACTGTAGGTGGGGCACAGATATTTCTGTTTTAATATCTCCAGGTGATTCTGACATATTAAGAGCCACTGCTCCCTAGACTCAATTTTAAAATATAGCTGTAAACTAGGTCATCCTAAAAGAGAGTGATAGCTTAGAAGTGGTTGATTCAATTATTTTGTTTGATTAAAATTCAATAATGAAACAAAATTGGAGATATATCTTCTCAAAAATAAGATCAGCCATTGTTAGGGAGAGTTTCTGTTCAATGTAGTGGCTAATCATCTCACAAAATATCACAAAATGGTTAAGGCCCCCCCCCCAAAAAAAACCCTAAAGGGTCATATATCAATTTCCTTTGCATTTAAATGTGTAGAATAATGTAAGGCTTCATGTAATTTATTTAACAAATAAAAAAAGACTTAATTTTTTCACAGTGCTCTAGCCCACCTCTGAAATCAGACAACAAAAATTTCATTGTGGTTTCTGGCATCAAATTTTAACAATGTGGCTTACTTTTTAAAACAGCCCTATTTTCACCTTTTTATTCCTGTCCTTAACCCAGACTGTCTCTTAAAACCATTAATTAGGTTGGTCTCATGACCAACCAGCAGAATCATTGTCATTCCTATCTCTGTGCCCTTGATTATTTTGCTTTCTCTTTTTGGAATTCCCTTTTCCCCCCTTTTCCTATTGAAATCCTGTCTTTCAAGGCTCATCTCAAACCCTATTGCTCCCACTTTCCAGTAAATAGTATCATGTAGTAAAAAATATATACCCTGGAGTCAGAGAGACTTGTCTCTATTCTAAATCTAATATTCACCATCTTTGTGACCACTGGAAGGTTTGTTAGCTTTGATGAGTCTCAGGCTCCTCCTCCATAAAACGGGGAGGAGTAAGAACCTGCTTTACGAGGTTGCTATATGGTTTCAATAGGAAAGCATCCTTGGCTTATTAACAGAATTATCCAAAAAAATTTCAATCCATATTAACCCCTCACTTCTATGGACTCCTAGAGCAGCTGTAGGCTGTGTAACATAATTTGCCACATAACCGTCTTGTGTCATGTAACATGGAGGCCATGAAGCCTAAGGCATGCAAAAACTACACTTATAAACTTCTTTCTCTAAGAAAATTCAAGGGGAGGTCATAATAGAATTGAATTATGAAAATGTGGAGCCTGAGAATATGAAAGAACAAAGATCCTTAATAACTGGAACTTCAGAACTATAGAGCAGCAAAGGCACTCTAAGGGATAGGTGTGTTAGTATAAGATGAGATAATTTGTTATTAATAATGAGTTACCAGAGTGTGTCAACAATTTTATTTTTTATATAATTTAAAGAGAATTCAAAATTATAATCACAAGAATTTCACTTTTATTCTAATGTACATTTTGAATGAGAAAGAAAGGGTAAGGTTTTAGCTTGCTCCTAATCCTGATTACACACATGATTGCTGACTGTCAAAGTTTAAAAACCATTTGACATTCATAGCATGATATAATGGCAACCTATGAAGAGGAGTGCCTAAAACAAGAGGTCAGGTTGAGATGGTATAGTTCTCCATGTTACTTGCACACCACCCTTTCCTTCAATGACTTAGATGGCACAGAATTAAGAAGACATGACTATTATTACCAAGATGCTGAGCTGGTTCTTCCAGAAGGTCCCCTCAAAGGGGACTTGGGTTGTGCTTTAGTAAAAAGACTATATATTCTATTGTGAAAAATAGACATGACATATCTGGAGTACTGCTAATTTTCCTTAGGGTTGATACTCTGAACAGGCTATTGGAAGTCATCCCTTTTCTCTAAGGTAGAGATAGAGTGGATTTCCATTTAGGAGGGGTCTAACTCAAGTGAGAAGTAAGTGAGGCCCTCAGACTTCAGCAGCAACAGTTGGAATGTGGAATGGTGCAGATTTCTGGGTATTTGCCAAATTGGGGCTTGGAGCTGAGAGGAGCAAAGTACCCCAAAGAGGTGGCAGAATGATTAAGAGGACAAACTGTTTCTAACAACTTGTGTGCCCTTGCTCCGTTAATGTGGTCTGAACTTCCCCACTTCCATCTATGTGATTCTGCCTCCTGCTTTGGGTCCTGGTGCACCTAGGTTGCAAAAATGATGCCTTTTTGTGATTCATTAAGCTGGAAGTATAGGAGAATAACTACTACTAAGGCATAAGAACAACATCAGCTACCAGTTGAAAATCTTGGCTTTATTCTAGATTACTTTCTCTCCCTAATTCTGTTCATTGAATTATCACCCAATACTATCAAGTCTTCCTATCTAATTATTTCCTAGGCCCTTTTCCTCTCCAATACTCTATGACTATTATTAAAATTGCCCTAGTTTGAGCCCTCCACTCTCTCACCTGAATTTTGCAAGTGCTTCCTAAATGTTTATCTTCCTACCTCCAGTCCTAATAGTATAGATAAAAATAAAATCTCTCTGGAATATTTTTAAGCCATGACATCTATTACATGGTATCTTGATCTTTATTTTCAGGTTCGGTTTTCTGAACAAAAATCTGCAAGTGAGCTCACTAATAGTAAAGCCATTTAGAAACCTGCAAAGTGTTTTACAAAATTATATTCCTCTTTATAAAGGCTGCAGGTTAAGCAATGTTGAGTGGATAATGTTGAAGCCACCATTTAATCCACAAATAAGCTATATTTAGTAATTTTATTTCAGGTAGATCCATTAGATATGTGTAGGAGCTCCCAAGTACACTTTACCTAAAACACAATCAGAGCTAACACAATTCATTACCAAGATCAGGTCTTGACTTCTCATGATGTCAAGACTCCATGTCAATTCCCTTAAATTTTAAGCTTTTAAGATTAGCAAATTCACAAACCAGTGAAGCAACATTTAGATATTAGCAGGATCCCTCCCCTACGTTAATTCTACTTCTGCATTTGCATATACTTATAACTGCAAATCACATATAAATTCCCAACAAATATGCATTCTTATGAAAGGAAAGAGCACAATTGTGTAAAAGGTAGGAGGTGAAATACCTGATTTCCAGGAAGGAAAAGGTTGGAGGAGTTAGTAGGAAGATGACATTTACTTCTTTATTCTAGACTGTTCTGTGTCTTCCTAATTAGTCCCTATTTCTACTACATAAGTATATTCCAACATTCTATTCAGGTTTATTATTGCTATATACTAGCATATTATAGTGCTAATTTATAAATCACTGTTTACAGACATTATCTCACTTTGTATTCCCATTTAACAGAACCAGTTTACCTTAACATTGATGAAAGCCAAAAGGGGTCTAGCAAAAGCACTTAGAGCAGTGATCAAGGCTGTTTTCCATTATTCACTATGTAACCATTAATATAATACAAGCTCTAGACGCCTGAGTTTTCTAATCTATAAAATGAGGGAGCTAGATCATATTTTTAAAATGTTTCTAGTGCTAAATTTAATAATGTCATGAATAAAAGCATGTCAGTTTCCACACCTGAAGTAAATGTATTTATTATTATATCTTTCAAAAATAAAAATTAAACCCCCATAGAAATATTTGAAGCATTTCCGATAGAAGAGCATGAATAGTTATATGACAACAGTAACACTCTAATATCTAGTTATTTTAGTTTTACACTCAGAAAAAAACTTGAAAGTGAACAATAAGCTATCCATTATACTCCTGGAAAGTTGAAATTATTACAAAGTTCACTCTTAGGTTGAGTTGAAACCTAGTATTTCACATCTCTCCTCTTACCCTTCTAAAAAAATACAAGGCAAATCTTTCTCCATGTGGCTGCCCTTTGAAGAGTAGAGGACAGTTGCAACATCTCTTAATTTGCCTTCTTTCCTCCAGGCGAAACATTTGCAATTACTTCAACTATTCTGTATATCACATGGTTTTCAGACCCTTTACCACCCAAGTCACCCTCATTTGCACATACTACAATTTGGTCATCACTCTTTTAAAATGGGCCTACAGAGAACTGAACATAAACTCTAATAGACATGCACCAATATTTTGTTAGTGTTTCTTGAGTCTTGGACTTTTAAAAGACTCTAATGAAAGCTATATACATTCTTCAGAGAAAGAAGTTCATATATATTTTTCTTTCATATTTTGTACATGATCAATTGTTTCACAAACCCCCTGATGCTCATCATGGACTTCATGCTAAGAAACCCTACCCTAGGTATATCTAGAGCACAGTAGGGCTATTGTTTGTGATGATCCTTATACTACATTCTACTTGAATAGAGTGTCATGTTCATCCTCTTAAGGCAAGTAAAGGGATAGAAATCATTAATTTAGTAGTTGGAGAACTAATATAATTGCTATACATATTTTTGGGTATTTTTAACAAGAGACTTGTAGAAATTTAACTATAAAATTATTTAACCTACCTATTTATATAACTAAATTTAGTTAAGAGACATGTTAGCAAACATTGTGACTACCCTCCAAATGCCAATTCACACTAATGCACCTACCAGTTCCAGGTAATATCTCAGACGATACATGTTAAACAGCAGGATTATGATTCATTCTTAGCATAAGGAGGGATCAAGCAGAAAAGATATAGTCATGCAACCCAATACACTTTCATCCATGAGAGAGGTGTTTCCTGGTGTTCTAATTTCCGTTGAATAGAGAACATTAATTCCCTGTTGGATGCTAAAGTTAAATTAGATACAATCACAGGCTGAATAATATTCTGTTTAGGGTCATTTATTTTCTTAGGTACAATAATATTTTTGCTATGGCTAGTCATCAGGCACAGAGAAAATGTGGCTGCAGGTGCCTCCTTCTTGGTAATCTATTACTGCTCTACTAAAAACTTTGTCAAAAAAATTTAGAAGATCAAGAATTGGGAGGAAAATTTTCAAATCTATATGTGTAGTTGGTTTTTGGAACCTACCCTGTATCTCAGTGCAATGCTATTGTTGAAAGGAAATGAAAAGATCCAGTCATAGTTCCACAAGAGTAATCACAGGTTCCTGTCTTCAAGTCTTATTAACCGATTTACAGTGATTTTTAAGTGTCTCAGATTGAATTATTGACTCTAATCATCACTCTTTTCTAGATCCACTTCTCTGTCATGTGACTTTACAGTTTCTCTCTCTAAAAGCAGCATGTCTCTTTGGGCTTGGTCATGGGACTTGCTTTGTCCAATGAAATGTGGATGATAGAGAAAGGATTCCAGTTTCAAGCCTAAGCTTTATAAAGGACCTCATGTTTCTCATGTTTCTGATTGCCCACTTGCACCACTGTCATCATCGTGAGAAAAGCATCCCTAAATGATCAGCTTATCTAAGACATACAGAGAAGACTGAGACTCAATCTGCATCTAAGAGCTGCCCAGTTGAGCCCAGCCCAGATCACCTGACCTCCGACTTGAACCATAGATATGTGAGCAAAATTAATGCTTACTATTGTATGCCACTGATATTCTGTTGTTGTTTGGTATGCAGCAATAGCTGACTTTATATGACCTTTAAAAAATATAATATAATAACACCTTTGATTTTACAACATGCCATTTTTCTATTATATATATAAATTATATGTCTGTATGTACACACAGAGAGAGACACATGTGCACACACACACATATTCAGCAAAAACTTCAAGTGCCAGGCACTGTGTTAGACATAGGGTATGCCATACCCATGGTTGCTTATTGTCTATTGGTTTGAGCTCCATAATTCTCTTACCCCAATGACCTAACTAAAAGTATGGTGGGGTGTCACAAAATCAGGCTAGGAAGAGTTTGATTTCATTTATTTATAAGCATCTGATAGGATACATCATCTCCAAGGAGCAATTTATAATAATATTCCCATAGCAATAGAAAAATGAAATGCTTTACCTTGGTACACTTTTCAGATAACTGAATCTTTCATCTCAAGTTCAGAAATTTGAAGTACATTGGCAGGAGATTGTATTACTCACTTCCTTGTAACCTCAAAGGATGTGAAACATAATTTAACCTTTCCTCAGTGACTCAAGACCATCATTATGACTGGTAGTTATTGTGCTCTGCTATAATACAGCTCTGTCTCTCTCCATGTTCCTCTTTCTCCTTCTCATTGGAAGGCTGTCAATTGTCTATTCTTCTGCTGTCACTCAACTTGCTTCTGATAGTTCTCTTTGCCCTACCTGTATGCTCCTAACTGCTGCATCTCAACCAGATAACCAGCTTATTAAAAAGTATGCATTAACAAGAAGTTAAAAATCTCTGAGTTTGGCACTCTGACCTTCCCATGTTAAGTTCATAGTTTTTGGCCTTCACAATTCTTTCTTGCTAACTTTGGGGTTTAAGGCTCAATATTCCAGAAAAAAAAAGGCTACTGGATGAAAGTCTGATGTTGCAGGGGGTTAATGTCCCTTGCATTTTATTGTGCTTTAGAGATCATTAACATGTTTTTTTTTTCTTAAAACATAATCTTACTTAATAATCGCAAAACTATTCAAATATCTGGACATAAATGGAATTCCACTCTAGTATGCAAGCAGAGCTTTCTATTCTCCAAATACTTTACTAAGATTACAGAAACTCAACAGTTGGAGGTACTAGAATCTCAAGCACCATGTAGGTATAGTCAGTATCTCTCAAAAATAAGCACCTGAAATTAAATATGACTATAGGTATTGAGATCTGCCAGCTCATAAGCAAAGTATGAAAGGTAAAATAACACTCTGGAGTAGATTCAGAGGCTGGATGAACACTACTTACATTAAGATTTGGAATTTCTAGATCAGTTGTATAGAATTTTATTTAACTAACCAAATCAGACCAAACTATCCTATACTTACCTTGATTTACTTTTTAAGGCTATATTTTTCTTAATTTTTATTTCCCAGAATCAAATTATTATTTGCTCAGAAAACTAAATTAATGTGAAAGATTTATTTGTCCATTTTCTTAGTATCACCAATGGTCACAGTGCTAAGGATTACTTAATTTGTAAATGTGCTCCAGATGCTGTGATGTCTGATATTTCCATTAGTTTTTCTGGTCACATCTAACACAGTGCCTGGGATATAACAGGCACTCAATAAATGTCTAATGAATCAATGAACTTGTAAACTCATCAGATTTATAAATTATTTGCCTTGTTTCTTCCACTTACGGCTATTTAAGAATCAAAAAATAGAACTAGATTTAATAAACCACTAGCCTATCATTTACCAAGCTATTTGTATTAACTATAACTTCCATTATTAACTGCCTTCTGTATACAAAATGTCCAACAAGGGCACAGAAAGAAGAAAGCAGATGCAGGAAGAGAAAGCAAGTGGGAAAATCACCAATTATCCTGAAGTAGAATTAACTGTTTCAAACACATTGTTTTTTGGCTTTGGGTCACATAGTAACTGTTGCTGTGCTCTCTTCAACTGTACACTGCATGTCACCACCACTGACAAAATGCAATAAAAACCAAATTCTTTTGGCTTCTCTCCATATAGTCTGTGCACATAACCAGCAAATGGGTTCAAATGCCCTCACAAAGGCATATGCCAGCTGTGGGCTCCATTTGCCATATATGGGGCTTTGTAGAAACAGTTCTGAGAGAAGATCTCAGTGATGGGGGTTTGGGAAAGGTTTCAGCTATCTGTCTAATTATTATCTCTGAAAGCACTTAAAAATTTATGATATGAGTTAACTTGGATTGTCAGTTGATATTCCCTTGAATATATATAGCTCTCTGAACAATTTAAATGTACCAGGTAGACATTCGCATATACTGTATATATTTAAATTCAGCAACTATATCTATAGTCAGAGTTCTCCAACAACTGTCTAAACATCATTCATCCTAAATTCAGTTATTTCCTAGGATATCAAAAACATCTATTTTCTACTTGTAGTTATTATTTAAAGAGATCATATGGTGAATTCTTTAAATTTTTTTTTTCATTTTTTTATTATTAGAAATGATCACATATGAAAAGAAACTAAGGACACATGACAACTCAATGTAATATGGTATCCTGGACTAGATCCTGGAACAGAAAGAGGACATCAATGTAAAAACTACAAATTGGTACAGCTACTATGGAAAAGAGTCTGGAGGTTCCTCAAAAAATTAAAAATGAATATACTTTTTGACTCGGCAATTACTCTTCTGGGTATTTATCCAAAGAAACCAAAACAATAGTTTGTAAAGATCTATGCACTCCTATGTTCATGGCAGTGCTATTCACAATAATCAAGATATGGAAGCAACCTAAATGCCCCTCAACTGACAATTGGATAAAAAAGTTATGGTTCATATATATAATGGAATATTACTCAACCATAAAAACAATGAAATGCTACCATTTGCAATGATGTGGATGGACCTAGAGGTTATTATGCTGAGTGAAATAAGTCAGAGAAAGATACATACCATATGATTTCACTCACATGCAGAACCTAAGAAACAAAAAGAACAAACAAACGAAAATAGACTCACAGATACAGAGGACAATCTGGTGACTTCCAGAAGAGAGGGGATTTGGAGGGCTAGGATAAAAGGATGAAGGGTGCTTAAAGAAGTACAAATTAGAAGTTAATAGATGGTCACAGGGATGAGTAGCACAGGATAGGAAATGTAGTCAGTATTGTAACGGCTAGATGGAGAGCCAGAGTGAAGATAGAGTAATCAGGGGATTATTTCATAAACCATATAAATGTCTAACTAATGTACTGTCTACTTGAAACTAACAATAAAATAAAATACTTCAAAAAACTGGGGAAATCCAAGTAAATTCTGGAGTTTAGTTTATAGTATAGTATCAATGTTGTCTTAGTTTTGACAAATGTATATTTAGGGATCCTGGGAAAAACCATACCATCTTTGCAACTTTTCTGTAACTTTAAAGTTATTCCAAAATAAAAAGTTTATTTAAAAAATAAAAAGATCTAAAGCAGTGAATATAAGGAGGAAGATAAATAAAATAGTTTAGTATTTTTGTTTTTTATATGCCAGATACCATACTAAATATCGTATATGTATATTTCCAATTCAATCTCCATGATACTTTGAAAGATAGATCCTATTATTATCTTCATTTCATTGATGAGGAAAGTAAAGATTAGGGAAGTGAAATAATTTGTCCAAAGACACACTGGTAGGAAGTAGCAGAGACAAGATTGGAAGCCTGATATCAAGATGAAACCGAAGTTGGAATCTTAACCACTACACTCTACCATTCCCACTAAAGAATTTAGTTTTTATTTATGAGACTCCAGACTGCTTAACCTACTGCCATGGTGACATGCTTAAATAAACACTATCTTTAGGGAAGATTTTGTATTTACTAAGTCTCACTTCTAATGGCCAATATGTACTATATCAACTGAGATTGTTTTTGTTGTTGTTGTTGTTGTTGTTGTTTGTTTGTTTTATTTGTACTGCTGTTCCTCTTAGTTGTCAGCTATCTCTGTCATTTCCCATTTCCACATTCATATATGTCCTTTACTCTGTATGGAAATGTGTGGAAATTGATCTTCCAGTCTCATGAGAACTATCAAGCCTATCTGTAGTATCCATTTAGAACACTGCATTAGTGTGCAGTAGGAGCTGATTCCTATAGTAACTGAGTCATGTTATGCAAAACTGCCCTTGCTTCTTGTTGTTCATCTATGCATGAGTGTCTCAGGGATTAATTTTTTTTAATTGGCCATCTGTCCCTAAGGTTAGGTGTCATACTTACTAGTTATCTTAAAAGTCTTCCCTGTGGTCACTGGTGACATCATACTGGCATAGTTCACCACCCAAGAAACACTGAGCTGTTGTAACATATCTTCCTCAATGTCCTCTCTTGAAATTCCAGTGTCAAGGTTTGCCTGGTCTTTGCTATCAGTGTGAGTTATCATGTTCTTATGTTTTCAAGAAGAAAGGAAGATGTTCTAGATAAAAGGCCTTAGGGAAATGTTATCCTTTGGAAACTGCTCCACATTTGAAGCTGTTTCTTTTCTCCTCCAGCTGCGGGTAACAGAACAAACTGTCCACTTATATATAAACTGCAACTCAAAATCTAACCACTGCTTCTCCAAAATAAAGGGCCTTCTCAGTGTTTTAAATCTTCTAATTTACTGTTTCCTTTCTTCACTACACACACACACACACACACACACACACACAAAAACAAGTCTGTAATCTACAGAGTGGGAAATGCTAGCCCAGCCAACAAATATGGTTATGCTATCACTCAGGAGTACACAATCAGTGGAACAGCTTTGACACAAGAAGAAAGGAATATCTTTCCAGATGCAAGGAATTTCTATGAGAAAGGTAGTACAGTAAGGTACTCAGTCAGTTGATACTTCTCCTCATTTTAGTAATTGGGAGGTTAATTTCACTAAATTTCTCTAAAGGCACTGCCTGCTCTGACATTATAATAGTTCAACAAATGGGAAGACAAAGCTAAAGTTCAGTTCAGATGATGGCCAGCACCTGGACAATGGTCCAAAACTTGTCCTGCTAGCCTGGTATATTCAAAACACTAATTGGTATGCAAAAAAGAAAAAGAAAAAATAATAATTTGCCACACCAACATATTTAGTCTTCTCCCAATACTTACCAGTCAGAGTAGTCTAAAGTTTTCCCTTTGAATTGCATCACTCATTCCCACTTCCACATCTTTGTCCACAATATTACCCACTTTGGGTAGTTCTTCCCTTTTCTACCTAAATTCTATCCTTCCTAAAAGCATAGCCCAATATTTGCTAAACCAAGTGTTTACTAATTTCTGCCAGCCAGTGATCTTTCCCTCCCTTGAACTCCAATAGCACTGTGAAAAAACTCATAATTCTTTTGTTTAATTGTCTGTTCAAAATGTGCCCTGTTTCCATTGGATCTTTTTAAAAGATCTTTCTGATTGTAACCCAAGACTTTTCTAAAGTAAAATAAGTCTTCTAATTAACTATAAAGTCCCTTCATATTTATTAAGATAAAGAAACAAAAAGTTTTCTTATTCTACTCCAAAAAATGTTAAAAGTAGATTTATCTCAAAAGAAATCGCAGCTCTGACTACAGAAACTTCGAAACAGGGCTTGGAAGTGCTCTGAAGAAGGGATCCTAATGTTTCCTGGCATTCTTTTTATTATTCTTATTAATAGTAGTAGAGTTAGTATTAGTATCTTTAGAGATGCTGTTGTTAAAAACAAAATAATGCTAAATTTTCTGCTGCAGAGGTGAGAGTTTTGTCAAAGGCTTTTGGGAAGGTCATAGACCATTTTACCTGAGAGAGACATCTAGACATATAAGGTACTTCTTTTTCTGATCAGTCAGGAAGAAATAGGGAGCTTTTTCTTGATTAAGATAAACTAACATGAAGTGTTTAATAATCCACTGCAAGGGTATAAATCTTTTCAAAACAATGACTTAGACTAGCATATTGATTTTCTTAAACCTGTTAACTACTCTTAAAGGTACGATCAAATAGTTCAGATCAAACATTCAACTAATATTTATTGAGCAACTTCATGTACAAGGCATTGCACTAGATATTATAGAGGACACAAGGGAAAATAACACACCTAGGAATGAGCTTATACTTTTATGTAGGGAGCTTTTGTTGGAAGGAAGTAAGGGAGGAAAGAAGAGGAAGGATTTACAGGACAAAAATTTAAGAATCTTTGACTTTTCATTCATTCGTCATACTCCTTTAAACAAAATCTGTCACCTCCTTTTCATAACTTTCACCCTGGCTACATTTTTATGACTTTCCAAGCTGTCTTATACACATCTGCCACAGTAATCTTTATACTACACACACTTTGTGATTCAGTGACAACAAATTAGTGTCAGAATCACATATCTCTGGACCTTCCCATGCTGTTTCCTCTGTCCATATTTCCTTTAAGATTTGGCCAAAAGTCACTTTCGAAAGGAAAATTTTTCTGACACTTATGGGCAAAAATAGTCCTTCCTCTATGGTCCCATAGCACCTAGCAAATAACTATATTAACACTCAGTAAACTATATGGGAATTATTTGCTTATATTCCATCTTTCTCTGTTCAAATAGTTGTGTAAGACAGAAGCCACTTCAGCATTGTTAAGCAGAAAGTAATGCAGCACAAGGGATTAGGTACTCATAAGATCCTTGGAAGTGATGGAGGTGCAGGTTCTGGGTTTGGGCCTCCATGAATGACTACCAGAACACCACACTTGGCTGTGCTCTCAGAGGACATCTGCCAGTATTAGGAAACTAGAAAATCAGGAGGCCACATTGGAACATGATATAGAACACACAACTACACTTCATGTAATCCAGGTGAGATGTATACTCACCATCATATTGCCTCTAGGCCCCATATAGTAGACTATACTTAAGGAGGCTGCTTAAGAAATGCTATCTCCATAGCTGTTCTCGAGAGCAACAGCTAGGACAGTGAGATGGCCACTGCCTCATTTCTGCTTCTAAATCCCATGTGACTACACATATTTGGGGACAGAAGCAATTCCCTAACTATAAGAGACTCTGAAATACATATTTGTAATTTTCAAAATTTGGCAATATAGAAAAGCACAGCAGAAGGAAGTGGGAGTAGATACTAACTGACAATCTACTATAAGTAACATGTACTTTTAGCACCTGGAAATAGTTTCTAGCTCACAGAATGTACTTAATAAACACTTGTTGAATTCATGAATTCTGAATGTAAATATATTATGAAGGTGGTAGGTATTTTTAAGCTGTCTCTGTTTCTTGCTTTCTCTGTTTTTCTGATTACAAAAATTATTTATTTTATAAAAAATGCTTATCTTCACATTATTTATAAGAAGTAAAATACAAAATAACCCGAGTGTAAAATAAGCAGATATTCATGAAATTAATTATGGCAATATATTATGCAGTCAGTAAAATGATTTAGATCTCTCTGTGACATGGGAATATACTCATGATCTATGTGGAAAAAGAAGTTTCAATCTATTACACCTCAATAATAAATTCCAGGTGAATTAAAGGTATGAGTATGAAAAGGAAAACTATAATTTTTTAAATTTTGAAAGTGGAAGAATATTCTCAGAATAGAAAAAATTTCAAAATAAGACCATAAATGAGCACAAACCATAATGGAAACTGTAAATCTGACTCCATTAAAAGGTGGAAATTTTGGCAAGAAGAGAAAAAAAATGGCGTAGATGATAGAGGCTCTGTTAATCCCTCTGACAACCAAATCAAAGTTGTGATGGAAACAAGAAGCAACTGCAAGGAAAAATCACCTTGCACCTAGATGAACAAGCCAAAAATTGAAGAGAAATTCAAGAAAGCAACTTACAATGGCAGAAGGTAGGACAGGGTGAGGATATGGGGCTGCCTGGCCCGAGTGGCTGAGATGGAGGCTGCGGCAGCAGCAGTGGCAGTGGCAGAAGCCTCTTAAAGGGTTCGCATCCATAAGCAGATTTCCCAGCAATGGACCTGCTCGCTCTGAGCACCAGTGCCAATGTGGCTGCTTGTGGGGGGCACCAGTGACTTACAGGGAGGCATTGTCAGAGTGAAAGCTGAAGAGAGACTCTCTGTACAGAAGTACCTGCAGTATCCATTGTTCCCTGTTGAGTCCTCCCCGCTCCCAGTACACAAACACAGTGCCTCCATAGCTGGGATGTCATCAAACTGGATAACAGAGGTCGCTCCACCCATAGGATTCCCTGAAACCCCACCTCCCCCAACTCAAGGCCCCACCCAAGCCACATCAAGGTATAATCTCAGCAAGTCAGGTGCTTCCTGCTGAGCAATACCTAGACTCACACTGGAAGCAGCTGGCCTCAGTTTCTTGTGTGGTATTTGAGGCAACTATAAGCACAGTATCTGTGGAATGCTTGCTGAATTTTAACAGGTGGCCCCAGAGGGGCAGAGTCTTGGGTTAAATTTGGCCTGCAGCTGAACCCTTCTCAGGGCTATGCCATTGGGCACCTACTTCTTCAATCCACACTAATAATACTGAGAGACTTAGGAGTTTTGCTTAGTATATAGAAACAGACACAGAAAGGAAGCCAAAATAGGGAGACAAAGAAGCAGAAACTATGTGGAAGAACAGAACAGAGATCCAGGTATAATGGAGTCAAGTAATCTAACAAATGCAGAGTTCAAAACACTGGTTATAAAGATGCTCAGTGAACTTTGGGGAAGTGTAGATAATTCAATGAGAACTTTAACAAAGAGATAAAAATGGAAATGGAAATTATAAAAGGAAATGAGTCTGAAATGAAGAACACATTATCTGAGATGAGAAGTACATTAAATGGAATAAACAAAGTGAATAAAGAAAAGGATCGAATGCCCTATCTACAGGATGGAAAAGCCAAGGACGTTCAATCAGAATGGCAAGAGATAAGATGCCAAGACTATTAAAATAAGTTAAGGAGCATATGGGACACTATTAAGGGTCCAAATATCCATCTGCTTGGCATAACTGAAGAAAATCAAGATGTTGAATAGCTGCTTGAAGAAATAATGATGGAAAACTTTCCTAACCTGGAAATTGACATAAATGGAAAAAAGAAATGGACATAAAACCCCAGGAAGCTCAGAGAATTCCAAAAATCAGAGCTCCAAAGAGGCCCGCACCGAGACACATTATAATTAAAATGCCAAAAGTTAAATACAAAAAAAATATTAAAAGCAGCAAGAGAAAAACAGATAGTCACTTACAAAGGAACACCCATAAGACTGGCAGCTGATTTCTCAAAAGAAATTATGTAGGACAGAAGGGCTCGGCAGAAAATATTTGACAGATTGAAGACCTGGGATCTACAGCCAAAGGTACTTTATGCATCAAAGTTATCATTTAGAGTCAAAGGTCAGATAAAGAGCATCCCAGACAAAAACACGCTAAAGGAATTTATCACCACCAAGCCAATGTTACAGAAAATGTTGGAGGGACTTCTTTAAAAAGAAAACATGTATCATAAACAGGAATCAAGAATGGTTACAACTACATTCTTATCAATAAGTACCTTAAATGGAAAAGAATTAAGTCCTCCAACCAAAAGATAGAGTGGCTGAAAGGATAAGAAAACAAGACCTGTACATATGCTGCCTACAAAAGACTCACTTCAGATTAAAAGACACACAGAAACTAAAAGAAAAGGAATGGAAAAAAAATATTGTTTTAATGGACATAGAAGGTATTTAAGTCAGACAAAGAAAGATAAACACTATATGATTTCACTTATATACAGAATCTAAGAAATAAAAAGAACAAATTAATCAAAAACAGACTCACAAATATAGTGGACAATTTGATGATGGACAGAGGGGAGGGGGTTGGGGGCCCAGGAGAATAGGGTGAAGGGTTAAAGAAGTATAGATTCGTAGCAGATGGATAGGCATGAGGATGGGGAGTACAGCATAGGAAATGCAGTTAGCATTAATATGTTGGCTAGATGGAGGGTCAGGGAGGGAGAGAGCAATTGGGGGATCATTTTAGAAACTATATAGATGTCTACCCAATGTACTGTAAACTTGAAACTAAGTAAAATAAATAAATTTTAAAAATAGAATAAAATAAAAATGAAAAGGTGGAAATGTCTATACAATGAAGTAACCAGATGAGCCACACATACCAATCAAGGATTATGATCAAGATTATACAAAAATAATAATCATAAGAAAACACAAGCAGCTCAATAGAAAAAATGAGCAAATGATATTGACAGGTTATTCACAGATTTAAAAAAATAGCCTATAATGTTTGAAAAGTTGCTCAACCTCAATAGTAATCAGGGAAATGCAAATTAAAATTACAAAGAGATATCACTATCAGCCAACAAACTGGCTAAATTTTTAAGTTTGACATTGCCAAATGTTAACAAAAATGTGTAACCACAGAAAATCACACACGCATTGGGAAACAGTATCATTTTATATAACCATATTGCAGAGTAATTTGGCTATATCTTTAAAGTTCAAAGCATATGTCTTATAGCCAGATAACACCCCAGATCAGAGGTCAGCAAACTTTTTCTGTGAAGGATCATATCGTAAATACTCTAGGTTTCACAGTCCATACAATCTCTGTCTCAACTACTCAACTCTGTCACTGAGACATGAAAGTAGGCATAGAAAATAAATAAAAATGGGTGTTCCAGTGTCCCAATAAAACTTTCTTTACAAAAATAGGCAACAAGAGACAGGGGAAAATAGCATAGATGATAGGGGCTTTATTCATCTCTTTTGCAACCAAATCAAAGTTGTGACAGAAACATGAGCAAACAGCAAGCAAAATCACCTGGAATCTAGATGAACAGAAGCACTGTAAATAGAGAGAGAAATAATTACTCACCCTGCAATAATAGAAGGTAGGAGGGGGCAAAGACACAAAGCTGCTCAGTCAGGAGTAGCTAAGTGGGAAAAAGGCTGCAGCAGCTGCAGATGCCTCTAAAAGTCTGCGAGTGGACTTTCACAGTGATGGACCGGCTCAGTCTGAGCACCAGCGCCAGGCAGGCTGCAAGCGGGGAACCAGGGAATTACAGGTGGGCACTGAGTTGTCGGAGTGAGAGCCAGAGGCGAAGATTTCTCCCAGGCAGAAGTGCTGGCGGTATCCATTGTTACTCTGTTAGGTCCTGCCTACCTCTCAGTGTGCATACAGCTCTACCATAACTGACATGTCATCAAAGTGAACAGAGGTTGCTCCACCCAGAGGATACCCTGAAACTTTGCCTCTCCCAACTCATGGCCCCACACAAATCACATCCAAATATCTCCTCAATAAGGCCAGTGGTCCTTGCTGAGCAATGCCAAGACACACTGGTGGCAGCTGGCTTCAGCTTCGGGTGTGGTTTCTTATGGCAACTATAAGAACAGCATCTGTGGATTACTTGCTGAATCTTAACAGGTGGCCCTGGAGGGGCACAGGCTGGAGCTAAAGTTGGCCCGGAGCTGAACCCTTCACAGGACTGTGCCACTGGACACCTACTACACAAATCCACACTAATAAGACCAGGAGACTTAGGAGCTGTGCTTAGTACATAGAAACAGGCACAGAAAGGCAGTGAAATGGGAAGACGAAGAAGCAGAAACCATAAAAGAGAACAGAACAAAGATCCAGAAATAATGGAGTCAAGCAATCTACCAGATGCAGAATTCAAAACACTGGTTATAAAGATGCTCAATGAACTTTTGGGAAGTGTAGATGAATTCAGTGAGAACATTAACAAAGAGATGAAAAACATAAAAATGGAAATTATAAAAGGGAATGAGTCTAAAATAAAGAACACATTATCTAAGATGAAGAGTATATTAGATGGAATTAACAAAGTGGATAAAGAAGAGGATCGAATGACCTATATAGAGGATGGGGAAGCCAAGGACACTCCATCAGAATGACAATAAAAAAGAAGCCCAGACTATAATAATAATTTAAGAAGTATATGGGACACAATTAAATGTAAAAATATCCATATCATGGGGGTACCTAAATGAAAATAAAACATTGAAGAACTATTTGAAGAAATAATGATGGAAAACTTTCCTAACCTAGTGAAGGAAATAGACATACGACCATGGGAAACTTGAGAGTTCCAAGAAAGAGGATCCCAAAGAGGCCCACACCAAGACACATCATAATTAAAACACCAAAGGTTAAATACAAAGTGAGAATCTTAAAAGCAGCAAGAGGAAAGGAGTTAGTTACCTACAAGTGAGCACCCATAAGACTGGCAGCTGATTTCTCAAAAGAAACTATGAAGGACAGAAAGGCTTAGCACGAAATATTCAAAGTGATGAAAACAAGATCTACAGCAAAGCTATCATTTAGAGTTGAAGGACAGTTAAATAGCTTCCCAGACAAAAAGAAGCTAAATAAATTTATTAACACCAACCTTGTATTACAAGAAATGTTGGAGGAACTTCTTTAAGAAGAAAAAACATGTATCAAAATTATGAATAAAAATGGTAATAACTTCATTTCTATCAACAAATACCTCAAATGGAGAATAATTAAGTGTTCCAACCAAAAGATAGAGTGGCTAAATAAATAAGAAAACAAGCCCCCCCCCCACACATATGCTGCCTACAAGAGACTCACTTCAGATTAAAAGACACACACAGACTAAAAGGAAGGAGTTGGAAAAAGATATTGCCTTGATGGATCTAGGGGATATAGTGCTGAATGAAATGGTTTGGATAGAGAAAGACAAATATCACATGATTTCAAATACATGTGGAATCTGAAGAACAAAATGAACAACAACAGCAGCAACAAAAGCAAAAGTAAACTTATAGATACAGAGAATATTTTGAGGGATACAAGAGGGAAGGCAGGTTGGAGGACAAAAGAAAAAGGCAAAGGGATTAAGAGATACAAATGGATAGTTGCAGAATAGAGATGGAGATGTACAGTGTAGCATGGGGAAGATAGTTAATAATGTTGTAATACATATGTAAGGGAGAAGAAGGGTACTAGATTTAGTGAGATTATCGCTCTGTGAGTTATGTGGATCTTAGATCACTATGCTGTACAACTGAAACTGGTATATTATTTTATGCCAACTGTAATTTAAAAAAACTCATTGAATTGTATAATGTAAATACAAGCAAGGAAATCTTATTATTATATTTCAATAAAGCCTGAAAAAAAATAGCAAAATACTCTGTTGTATGTAAGAAATATATCTGGATAAAATAATTGTTTAAAAATATTTTCAGGAGTTTATTTTAAAAGCATGTATAAAAAATAGGCAACAAGCCAGATTTAGTCCTTAGTACATAGTTTCTTGATCTCTGCCTAGAGAAATTGTCACATACATACACAAGGAAGGAAGAAGGAGAAAAAAACAAGAATAATCGCTATAGCAATATTTATAATAGTGGAAGATTGGAAATAATTTCAATGCTCACCAACAATACAATATGAAAATAAAGTGTGCTAAAGATATAAAGTGGAATACAACACAGCAGGTAAAATGAATGAGCCTATTAAGTTTAATGATATAGTCAAACCTTAAAATTACCATATTACCAAAGAATTACACAGATTTAATGCAATCTCCATCAAAATCCCATCGTCACTTTTTAAAGAAACATAACAAAAGATCATCAGATTTGTATGGAAGCACAAACGGCCCTGAATCGACAAAGCCATCTTTAGGTGGGGAAAAAAAAAAAAAAAACAAGGCTGAAGGCATCACTCTGCCTGACTTCAAATTATCCTACAAAGCGACAATAATCAAAATGGCATGGTATTGGCAGAAAAACAGAGACACAGAGCAGTGGAATAGAATCTACAGTCCAGAAGTAAACCCACATTTGTATGGGCAAATAGTCTTCAACAAAAGAGCCAAAGACATACAGAAAAGAAAGCCTCTTCAATAAATGGTGCTGGGAAAACTGAAAAGCCATCTGCAAAAGAATAAAAGTAGACTGCTGTCTATCACCACACACCAAAATTAACTCAATATGGATTAAGGTCCCAAATAAGACCTGAAACAATAAAATGTATAGAAGAAAACATAGGAATTAAATTCATAGACCTTGGACTTTAAAAAGGATTTTATGAATTTGACCTCAAAGGCTAAGGGAGTAAAAGCAAAAATAAATGAATGGGACTACATCAAACTAAAAAGCTTATGCATAGCAAAAGAAACCATCAACAAGGTAAAGAGACAACCATCCAAATGGGAAAATATATTTGCAAGCAATGCTTCTGATATGAGCCTAATATTCAAAATATATAAGAAAACATACAACTCAATAACAACAACAAAAAAACAAATGATCCAATTAAAAAGTAGGCAGAGGATCTGAGCAGACACTTCTCCCTAGAGGACATACAAATGGCCAAGAAACATATAAAAAGATGTTCAACATCACTAGCTATTACGGAAATGCAAATCAAAACCACAATGATACCATTTCACACTTGTTGGAATAGCTGTTATCAACAGGACAAATATGATACAGAGAATGCAGAGAGGATGCAAAGAAAATGGTATCCTCATACACTGCTAGTGGGACTGTGAATTGGTACAGCCACTATGGAAAACAGTATTGAGCTTCCTCAAAAACTAAGAATTGATTTCCATATGATCCAGCAATCTCTCTACTGGGTATTTACCACAAAGCCTTGAAAACAGGTATCCGAAAAGATATTTTCACACCGATATTCATAGCAGCATTATTGACAGTAGCCAAGACATGGAAGTAACCAAAATGTCCTATAATAGATGATTGGTTAAAGAAGTGGATATACACACACACACACACACACACACACACACACACACACACAATGGAATATTACTTAGCCATAGGAAGAGATGAAATACTGCCATTTGTGACAACATGGGTGAACATTGAGATAGTTATGGTAAGCAAAACAAACCAGACATAAAAAGTTGAAAACCATATGATATCACTTATATGTGGGATATAAACCTAAAAACAACAAACAAACAAACAAACAAACAAACAGAGACTTATGAACATGGACAATAGACTAGTGGTTACCAGAAAGTGGAGGAGAGTGGGGAGGGTTGTAGTAGATGAGGTAAAAGGGGTCAAATATGTAGTGACAGAAAGATATTTAACTATGGGAGGTGAATACACAATGCAATATATATATTGCAATATACATATATGTATATGCCTTACTGTTGACTTGTATGCCTGAAACAGTGGATTTCATTAACCGATGTCGCCATAATAAAAATAAAAATATATAAATAAAAATAAAGAAAGAAACAAAAAGTGAAGTTGGGTAAAAAATGCAAGTATATATGTATATAAGGTTTATAATATGAAAAGCCATAGATATTGGCTTTATGATTGATTTAAATTTCATTCACTGTGCTTTCCTATATTGCCAGTTCTTAACAAGTAATGTATATTCATATTAATTTTAAACCATACATTCATTATAGAATATTTGAAAAGCATATCAAAATACTCTATGAAAAAAATCATCCATAATCTCACCATCTTCCTGAAAAACCTACAATAAACTTTTTTGTCATAATTCCTTTCATTATAGTTTTCTGTGTCCCTCATCTGTCCTTTCACAGTTGAGATGGTACTGAATATATACTTTGTTTGCTTTTATTCATTTACTCTTAGAATTCCTCCATGCTATTTTAAATAATCTGTAAGCACCATTTTTATAATAGTAGACTATTTGTATATTTGTAAATCTGGAACTTTAAACCTCTTCTCTAGAAATTCTGGAATATATTTACCTACCAAATTCATAATATGAGCCTCAAAGTGCACAGCTTCTATGCATTCTGTACAGTGATCAAGGATCAATGAGGCATCTGTCAGTTCTATTCTTGCCAGCATACCACAACTATGAGATTATCCACTTTAATAAGCAAAATATTAAGACTTATTAAGCTATATTTAAGAATGAATCCATTAGAGGCAGTCTCAGTACATTAGCAAAGCTTCATTGGACTCACATGATCCTCTGGTAAAATAAGCTAGTGCTTAAGAAATTTTTCATGCACTTGGTTCAATAAGTTAGAAGTTGACAGTTGTCATGGTACATACCATGAGCTGGTGGCCTCCATCAGGGACACTGAACATGCTTTGCAAACCTCTCACTACATGCAAGAAAAGGTGACATTTTAAAAGACAGTATTATGGTATAATTGCTCAGAAACTCATCAGTGCCCATGGGCACCATGACATTTTATTGCAGTGAAACTATCATCTACCACCTTAAAATTTCTCATTTTTAGATCCAAATTCCATAGTCTGTCTTTCCCTAGGTGTTATTTTAAAAGGTTATTGATATCTTTCTGTGAAATAATGTGATAAATATAAATAAGATATTTTGAAATTACTACTTTATTAATTCAGTTGTTATTGTTTCTCATAATAGTACATATGCTTGGGTCATTTAAGTTACTTCCTTTTCTTAAGCAAGGTACAAACAACTTTGCCTCTTTGTGATACAGAAAGTAACAACAACGTAAGATAGCTAGAGATCTTATTTTGAATGGATCACTCTCCAACATCCATGGATTGCTAAATAAGTCCCTAGTCATCACTTGGCCTTTGTCATACCAACCTCCCTACTAACCCTTTCCTACCTTCTAACTGCTTTTGACTTACCACCTTCCAGAATACTGATAGTTCTCTTGTTAGCACAAGAATAATCTAAACACACATCTTGAATTTTAGCCACTTCAGCCACTTACCCTACCAATAAGCTACGTGAAAGAAAGAATTGTGTCTTATTCATCCTTATAACCCCAGCCAGTGCCTAGAAGAGTGCTTGTGGTGCATAGTAGGAAACAATAAAGCTTGCTAGATTAAATTGCAAATACCCAGGAAAGAAATTCTCAATTACATTTTGTTAGTTACAAAGTGTGTTGAGCTAAGAAGCATAATTGGTGACGTGTGTGTAGATCACATCAATTAATGATTTAAAATGTTATTTTACTTCCGAAGATTATTTGTGTCCTCCCAAAATTCATCTGTTGAAACCTATTCTGATGATATTTGGAGGCAGAGCTTTTGGGAGGTGATTAGATTATGAAGGTAGAGCCCTTATAACAAGAACCCCTGGAGCTTCCTCTCTGCTTTCACCACGTGAGAACCCAGTAAAAAGTTGTCATCCATGAACCAAGAATGTGACATTACCTTCACCCTAGACTTCTAGCATCTAGAACAGTAAAAAATAAATTTCTTTCAAGCTATTCAGTCTAAAGTATATCATAATAGATGTCCAAAAATAATAAGACATTTATCACATAAAATATGTGTTTCCTTTATGAAATGTGAAACCCTGTATTATTTCTATATCTCAATTCAAAGGAATGTGAAGACTTCCTTAAGAATATATACCTCTCGGGGCTTCTGGTCAAGATGATGGAGTAGGAAGGCTAGAATTCATGATGACATAGAAGGTAATATCTGTACATGCCTCCTCTAGTGACCACACCAAAATTATAGCAAAACTACAGAGCAACCAGTACTCAGAGTCACCAGAGATCTGGCTGAAACAGAAGTCCTACAACTAAGTCACTTCAAATAACAGATCACCTCAAAATGGTAGGAGGAGCAGAAATGTGAAATGCCCAGGTCCCACAACTGTGAGTGGTGATTGAGAATCAGGAGGGCTATCTTGGATGCAAAGCCCCTTCCCTTACCTAAAGAGTGAGGGGTCCTAGCTACACACTGGGCTTCCCCAGCCCAAGGTTCCAGTGCCAGGAAGAGAAGTCGCCACAACTTCTGGCTGTGAAAAACAGCAGAAGTTGCAGCTGAGTGAGAGGGAGGTCTGCAGGAAGCAGAGACCTTCCTCTTTAAGGGCCCACGCTGGCACTTACTCACTGACAGACTCACTCACTCTGAGCTCCAGCACTGGGGCAGCAACTTGAAGGGCATCAGGGATACATGGGGAGACGCTGAGCTGTTGGGCTTCAGAGCGAGGGCTGGAGGGGTGGTTTGACCCAGACAGAGGCACAGGTAGAAGCCATTGTTCCTTTGTTGAGCCCTCCCCCTTCCCAGCCTGCAGATGCAGACACTATGAACCGGGATAACACAAGTTGTTCCACCCAGGGGATTCCCTGAGACTTCTCTCTCAAACTGTGGGCACACCCAAGCCACTTCCAGTGGTTTATTCTGTTTAAGTGGACTTTCTTGGCTCCTGCTGCAACCTTTCATAAAATCTCTCAAAGGCTCACAAAACCCAAAGAAGCAGCATCTGACCTTGTCGTGCCCTGTACCTCTTGCCGAGCAGCCCCAAATCCTGCACTAGTGGCAGCTAGCATCAGTTTCTGACTTGACCCTTCGAGGTACCTATAAGCCCAGCACGGATGGCAGCCATATGTGGATTCCTTGGTAACTATTACCTGGTGGCCCCAGATGTTCACAGGCCGAAGCTGAACTTGGCCTGCAGCTGAACCCCTCTGAGGTCTGTGCCAAGGGGCCCCAAAGCACAACTACTACATAAAGTCATTTTACTAAGAATGGGAGATGTAGAAGCCCTACCTAATACATAGAAATGGACATAGGAAGGCAGCGAAAATGTGGAGACAAAGAAATATGTCCCACTTGAAAGAACAGAAACAAGCTTCAGAAAAAGAATTCACTAAAATGGAGACAAGCAATGTACAAGATACAGAGTTCAAAACACTGGTTATAAGGATGCTCACTGAACTTTTGGGAAGTGGAGATGAAATCAGTGAGAACTTTAACAAAAAAGATTTTTAAAAAACATAAAAACAGAGAAGGAAATTATAACAGGGAACCAGTCAGAAATGAAGAACACATTACCTGATATTAAAAGTGTATTAGAGGGAATTGCCAGAGTTGATGAAGAAGAGGATCGAACCACCAGTATAAAGAATGGGGAAGCCAAGGTTACCCAATTGGAACAGCAAGAAAAAAGAAGCCAAGAATATAATAATAATTTAAGGAATCTTTTGGACAAAATTAAGTGTAAAAACATCCTTGCAATAGGGGTACCTGAAGGAGGAGAGGGAGAATAAGAAGTTGAAAAGCTATTTGAAGAAATAATGATGGAAAACTTCCCTAACCTCGTGAAGAAAATAGACATACAACACTAGGAAGCTCAGAGAGTCCCAAAAAAGAGTAACCCAAGGAGGTCTACACCAAGATACATCATTATTAAAATGCCAAAGTTTAAATACAAAGAGAGAATCTTAAAAGCAGCAAGAGAAAAGCAGTTAGTTACCCACAAGGGAGCTCCCATAAGATGGGCAGCTAATTTCTAAAAAGAAACTATGAAGGACAGAAGCACTTGGCATAAAATATTTGACATAATAAAAACCCAGGATATACAGCCAAGATTACTCTATCCAGTAAAGCTATCATTTAGAGTCAAAGGACAGATAAAGAGCTTCCCAGAAAAGAAAAATCTAAAGCAGTTAGTTCATCATCACCAGGCCAGCATTACAGGAAATGTTGGAGAGACTTCATTAGAAGAATATATAATGTGTAGCAAAAATAAGAATAAAGAATGGCAATAACTACATATCTATTACCAAGTTCTTCAAATGAAAAACAATTAAGTGCTCAAGTACTCGATAGAGAGGGTGGCTGAATGGATAAGAAAACAAGGCCCCTACATATGCTGCCTACAAGAGACTCACTTCAGATTAAAACACACTCACAGATTAAAAGTAAGGGGATGGGAAAAGATATTGCATGATGGCCCTATAGGGTAGTGTGCTGAGTGGAGTAAGTCAGATAGAGGAAGATAAATGCCATGATTGCATGTCTATGTGGAATCTAAAAAACAAAATAAACAAACAAACAGAAACAAACTTATAGATACAGAGAACATATTGAGGGTTACTACATGGGAGGGTGGTAAAGGAGATTGATGAAAAAAGTGGAGGAGATTAAGAAGTACAAATTGGTAGTTACTAATTGTCATAGAGATAGAAAGTATAGCATAAGGAATATAGTCAATAATATTGTAATAACTATGTATGTTCTTAGATGAGCACTAGATTTATCAGAGTGGTCACTTTGTGAGTTATATAGATGAGTAATCACTATGTTGTACAACTGAAACTAATATACCATTGTATGCTAACTATAACTGAAAAATAACAGACTGAATCATCTGGTTTAGGGCAGGGGTTGGAGGGGCAGATTTCTTCCAGACAGAAGTGCTGGCAGAAGACATTGTTTTATTTTTTCTTGAGCACCCTGCTCCACTCCCAGTGTGCAGACGCAGGCAGGCCATCATATCTAAGTCTGAATCAAACTGATTAACATTAGTATCCCTGCCCTGGTGATTGCCTGATACTACACCCCACACAACTTTCCAGCCCATTGAAACTGCTTCCAGTGGATCTTCCATACAAAAAGACTGTCTTGGCCCATTCTTCAGACTTTCTTAAAATTTCTCAAAGGTTCACAAAACCCAAACAAATGGCACCTGACCACATCATGCCCCATATCTCTTGCTGAGCAGCCCCAAACCTGGCACTAATGGCAGCTGGACTTGGTTCACTGCTTGGTCTCTCAAGACACCTCCAAGCCCAGTGCATGTGGTGGCCATCTGCAGATTGCTTGATGATTCCTGTCAGTTGTCTCTGGGAGGGCCAAGGCTGCAGCTGAGCTTGGCTTACAGTGGGGTCCTCCCAGGAGGCCCTGGGTCTAGCATGCCTAGTGGCCAACTTTGGCAGAGCTGAAGTAGCACCTGGGGCTGCCCTAGGATGAAAAATCCATAGAGCAGACTTGGAAGGCACCAAAGCCCTGCTAAAGCAAATCCTTTTTCATAGGGACAGCCCCTCAATGCCCAAGCCTCAAAATCAATCAGATGGAATACCAAGGGAGAATCAACAGTAGGTAAGATGAAACAGAGGACTGAATTAGCAATTTCGAAGTAATGTAGCAGAAAACACTCAATCAGAACAGCAACAAGAAAAAATAATCCCAAAAAACAAGGATAGTTTAAGGGACCTCTGGGACAAGATCAAGCATATGAACAACATTCATATCATAGGGATACAAGAAGGAGAAGAAAGAAAGGAACTGAAAACCTATTTCAAGAAATAATAATGAAAAACTTCCCTATCCTGGCAAAGGAAAGAGACACAGAAGCCCCAGAAGCACAGAGAGTCCCAAACAAAATGAATCCAAAGAGGCCTACACCAAGGCACATTGTAATTAAAACGCCAAAGATTAAAGGCAAAGAGAGAGTCTTAAAAGCAGCAAGAGAAAAGCAGTCAGTAAATTATAAGGGAGTTCGCATAAAACTGTCAGATGATTTCTCA
Source organism: Eidolon dupreanum (assembly GCA_028627145.1). Taxonomy (NCBI): domain Eukaryota; kingdom Metazoa; phylum Chordata; class Mammalia; order Chiroptera; family Pteropodidae; genus Eidolon; species Eidolon dupreanum. The sequence continues at coordinate 69,821,809 of CM053505.1, forward strand.
ACAAAAACTTTTCAGGCCAGAAGGATTGGTTCGAAATGTTCAAAGTGCTGAAAAGCAAGGGCCTACAATAAGGACTACTCTACTCAGAAAGCTATCATTTAGAATCAAAGAACAGATAAAGAGCTTCCCAGATAAGAAAAAGATAAAGGAGTTCATCACCACCAAGCTAGTATTACAGGATATTTGGATGCACTTCTTAAAGAAGAAAAAAAAGATAAAAAATACAAGTAATAAAATTGCAATAACTGGCACTGGTGGTGGCACCAGGAGCAGTGACTGTGTGCAGCCTTGACACCTACTCCATGCCCTCCTAGGACCCACTTTTTCTATGCATAGAACTTGAATAGCCAAGTTCTAAATAGAAAACAAGAGAGTTTGGAGAAACATGGTGGAGTGAGAGACTTCTCAGATCTCTCCACTTGAAACAACAATAAGCTAAACATCTAAAACTCAATAAAAAAACACTCAAACTGTGCATCAGCATGTCTGAGCATGAGATCTGTGCATAACAGGTACCACAGGTCAGAACTCTGGGTATCGGGTGGTGGACTGGGAGAAGTAATGAAGCTGCGTCTGGTAGCCACTGGAGCTCCCTGTAGGAGGAAGGGAGGGGGAAAGGTGCGACGAATCCCCTGAACAGCCCTGCCTGGGAGTGCTGTGGGTTCCACACAGCCGGTGGCAGGGCCAAGTCATCAGTGCAGAAAGCAGAGTAGCAAGATGGCAAAGAAACAACAGTTGATTTTTACAAGCCGTGGTTGTAAAGCCTAGGCTGAGCCACAGCCCCCAACCCTCAACCCAGAGGGGCCCTCACTCCATATCCTCTAAGACCAAGCACTGCAGAGTCCAGGGGAATTTGAGAAAAAGCTACAAAAACTGGCACTAATACCAACATGGACTGAGACTGAGAGAAGTGAGCGTGATTAAACATCTATAAGGGAAAAAAAGGCATTATTAAGACTTTATATAAAGCAGGATCCAGAAAGATTTGACATCATCTACTGGAAACCAAAAGAAAAGCGTCTTCTTTGCAACAGGTCAGAGAGACCTTTATATAATAAATCTTCTTTCTGGTGAAAAAAGGCAGAATATACTTTCATTGATGCCCAGGTGGAAAAAATAGTCCAGTAAACACCATAAAAAACCAAGGTGACAAGGCATCTCAGAAAGAAAGAGAAAAATCTCCAGAAAATAAGCTTACAGACATAGAAATATGTGACTGAAATAACAGTGATTTCAGGATGATACTTCTTAAAAAACTCAGTGAGTTCCAAAACAAGTCATATCAACAAATTTAGGAATTGAAAAATAACTAGATGAACAGAATGAGTTCTTTAGCAAGGAGATGGAAACCCTCAAAAAGAACTCACTAAAGAAAAAAAAGAAAGAACACAAATAAACAAAATCGGGGATGAAAGAGGGGAAATTATGACAGACACCACAGAAATATAAAGGATCATACAAGAATATTATGAAAAAGAAGAATATACCAAATTTAATAATCTAGAAGAAATGGACCAGCATTTAGAAAAATAAGACCTTCCTAGACTGAATCAAGAAGAAATGGAAAATCTAAATTGGCTGAATCAGCAGTATAGAAATTGAAACAATCATCAAAACCTACCAAAAAGTAAGAGTACAGGACAAGATGGCTTTACGACTGAATTCTACCAAACATTCAAAAAAGATTTAATGCTTATTCTTTCCAAACTCTTCCAAAAAAATTGAAGAGGAGGCAATACCTTCCAACTCATTTTATGAAGCCAATATTACTCTGATACCAAAACCTGGTAAGGAAACACAAAAAAAGAAAACTATAAACCAATATCTCTCATGAACACAGATGCAAAAATTCTAAATAAGATACTAGGGAACTGAACACAGCAATATATTAAAAATTATACACCATGATCAAGTGGATTTTATCCAAGAATCACAGGGATGTTTCAACATAGACAAATCAATTAATGTGATACACCATCTAAACAAATTAAAAAATAAGTATCATATGATTATATCAATAAATTCCAAAAAAGCCTTTGACAAGATACAGCATCCATTTATGATCAAGACACTTAACAAAATAGATATAGAAGTAAAGTACCGTAACATAATGAAGGTCATATATGACAAACCCTCAGCCAACATTATACTTAATGGTGAAAAACTAAAAACCTTCCCTCTAAGATCAGGAAGAAGGCAAGGCCGTCCACTTGTCCACTCTCACTACTGTTATTCAATATAACATTGTAGGTTCTAGCGAGTGCCATCAGACAAGAGTAAGATATAAAAGTCATCCAAATAACTAACGAAGAAGTCATATTGCCACTATTCGCAGATTTCTTTATTCTCTATATAGAAAACTCTAAAGACCCCACAAGAACACTACTAGAAATAATAAGCAAATACAATAAAATTTCGGGACACAAAATCAACATTCAAAAATTTGTAATGTTACTATACTCTAACAACGAAGTGTCAGAAAAAGAAGTGGAAAAATCATTCTTTTTTGCAATTGCAAAATAAAGAATAAAATACCTAGGAATATATCTAATGAAACATGTGAGTTACCTACACAATGAAAATTATAAGACCCTATTAAAAGAAATTGAAGAAGATACAAAGAAATGGAAAGATACATCATTTTCTTGGATTGAATGAATCAACATCGTTAAAACGACCTTATTACCTAAAATTATACAGATTTAATACAATCCCCATCAAAATTCCATCAGCATTTTTTGAAGAAATAGAACAAAAAGTCAACAGATTTGTATGGAAGCACAAAAGACTTGAATTGCCAATGCCATCCTCAGAAAAAAGAACGAGTCTGGAGACATCACTCTGCCTGACTTCAAATTATACTACAAAGTGACAGTAATCAAAATGGTATTATATTGACAGAAAAAAAAAGACTCACAGACCAGTGGAACAGAATCGAATTCATATCAGCAAGTAACTTTTGACAAAGAAGCCAAAAACATACAGTGGAGAAAGGAAAGCCTCTTCAATAAATGATGCTGGGAAAACTGGATAGCCACCTGCAAAAGAATGAAAATAGACTGTTGTCTATCGCCACGCACTAAAATTAACTCAAAATGGATTAAGGATTTGAATATAAAACCCGAAACAATAAAATACATAGAAGATAACATAGGAACTAATCTCAAGGACCTTGGACTTAAAGAGGATTTAATGAATGTGACCTCAAAGGCAGGGGCAGTAAAAGCTAAAATAAATGAATGGGACCACATCAAACTAAAAGGCTTCTGCTCAGCAAAAGAAACCATCAACAAGATAAAGAGACAACCATTCAAATGGGAAAGTATATTTGCAAGGAACGCCTCCTACAAGGGCCTAATATCTAAAATATACAAAGAACTCATATAACTCGATAACAACAACAACAACAAAAACAACAAAAACAAATGATCCATGGAAGAGGGAATGCAGTTAGCATTATTATGATGGCTAAGTGGAGGGTCAGGGGAGGGAAGGAGCAATTGGGGGAGGGGTTATTTTATGAACATTATAGATGTCTAACCAATGTATTATATACTTGAAACTAATTTAAATAAATATTTATTTAAAAATAGACAAACAAACAAACAAAATGATCCAATCAAATAATTGGCAGAGGACCTGAACAGACACTTCTCCTTAGAGAACATACAAATAGCCAACAAATATTTGAAAAGATGCTCAATGTCACTAGCTATTAGGTAAATGCAAATCCAAACCACAATGAGATACCATCTCACACCTGTTAGAATAGCTATAACCAACAGGATAAGTAATAACAAATGTTGGAAAGGATGCAGAGAAAAAAGAACCCTCATATACTGCTAGTAGGACTGCAAATTGGCACAGCCACTATTGAAAACAGAATGGAGGTTCCTCAGAAAACTAAGAATTGATCTACCATATGATCCAGCAATCCCTCTACTGGGTATTTACCCTAAAGACTTGAAAACCCATAACTGAAAAGATATTTGCACACCGATATTTATAGCTGCATTATTAAGTGTCCTGGATATGGAAGCAACCGAAGTGTCCTACAACAGATGAGAGGCTAAAGAAGTGGTGGTACATAGATACAATGCAATATTACTCAGCCATAAGAAGACATGAAATACTGTCATTTTTGACAACTTGATGGACCTTGAGTTCATCATACTCAGTGAAATAAGCCAGACAGAAAAAGTTGAAAATCACATGATATCACTTATATGTGGATAATAAACCTAAAAGCTACAAATGAACAGGAGAAACAAACAGACTCATGGACATGGACTATAGACTAGTGATTACCAGAGGATAGAGAGTGGGGAAAGATGAGAGGTAGACTCAATAAAGGAAGTCAAATATATTATGACAGAAAGAAATCTAACTATGGAAGGTGAACACACAGTGTAATTATATGTATGCCTTTCTGTTAAAGTGTACAACTGAAAATTATTGTATTTCATTAACCAATGTCACAGAAAATAAATAAATAAATAAATAAATAGCAATATGCACATATCTATCAACAATTACTTTAAATGTAAAGGCATTAAATCTCCCATCAAAAGACAAAACAGCTGAATGGATAAGAATACAAGGGCCTAATATTATAGTTAAACAAAATATGCTGGAGTACATACAGTCTTGTCATAGTACTGGTGTTGTCAACTTTAAAATAGAATGTGGTTCTCCCACAAATACACTTCCAAATATAAACTCTACTTTACAAGTCCTAAACTTCTTTAATCATCTCTGTCTAGAATTTATCTCATTAGTATGGGAAGCACCGTGGGCCTTTTTGTTCCCTTAGTTTAGTCACCAACTACAACCAACACTGGCACATTTCTTAGACAGGAATATCCAAAGTATTTGGTATACTGTAAAATTCTTGAGGATTTTGTCTACTCCTGTATCAATAGTCATTATTAATTACTGGTTTTAGTAGGAAAAAATATTTGAATGTTCTTACACGTCCCTCTGATATTTAGCCCTAAGTGAGTGGGAGTGGCAGTGAAGTGGAGTGGCTGACGAAATTTTAAATTCTTTTGAAGCCATTGTTTAACTTCAAGTCCATAGTTTCACTTGTCAGTAATATTAACCACACCCACTGTACCATCCAATAAGTTTGCTGTGGCCACAGAGAAAAGGAGCTTGTGACAATGTTGCCCAAGGACTCAAGGAAATAAGAATGCAAGACTATGGCAATATCATAAATCTCCCAGTTAATCCTTTAATTTTTCTTCATAGCAAGAGAACAATAATACCAATACAAATGTTTTTATGTTTTCATAGACTCCATAAGTAAGGGAAGCAGCAGTAAACATGTTTTATACCTGCACCACATATATACTAGATGCAATTTCTTAGCTACAGCTCAATGCAAGTAATGAGATTTTTCATTAGGCAAACCATATGTTTTTGTTAAAGTAGCTCATTTAAAGGAAAACTAATGCACTTCTTAATATTTAGAATACATTCCTAGCTCTGTGCCCACATTATTATATAGACTCCCTTGTCCTTGGAATGTTAATAGTACCAATTATTCTTACAAGTAAGTGTGAGTCTAAGGGCAGAGCTCTAGCAAACTGCTTACATTGTTTATAATCGCAAAGATAAATTGCTTTATAAGGCTGTTCTCCTAGAAAATCTAGTTAAAATCAAAGATGATGTGGATGTTAAAGTTTGTTTGGGGAGGTTCATACATTAAAGTTTAAGAATCCCCTTAGATAATTTATCTGTATCAATGTTTCACCCTTAGGGCTTTAGTTCTGTTATCTCAGTGGTGCTAATTGTGTCATTTCCCAGACATATCCCAGTCCTCAGGCCCTGGGCTACATTGCCAGTCACTTTAGAGGTGATGCCTATGTTAACGGTGTATTTAACAATTTTTTAAAGCTCATCCATATGCATTATTTCCTTTGAAACTTTAGACTGGGATAGCCAGGGCAGGTACTCTCATTTTAGAGGTTCTCAAAGTGAAAGTAAGAGGGCTGATAAAGTAATTGGAGTCAGTCAGAGGCATTCAGGAGACTGTTGCAGGTTATACAAATTTAAGGGTAGGCCAGAAGAAATGAAAAGAAAATAGAAAAGATTTTGAACCATTATAAAACAATATGTGCATATTTTTAAGGCATCCAAACAATTTATAAGTGTATAAATTAGAAAGTAAAAGCACACCTCACCCTCCTACTAAATCTCTCTTCCTGTGGATAACCAGTTTGAACAGTTTGGTATATACATGAACAGTACTTTTTTTCCTACACAATAAATATATGTGTGTATGTGTGTGCATGTGCACGCGCACACATGAGCATGCACGCTCTGTATAGGTCTGTATAAAAAATAAAACTATATTATACAGAAAGAATTAATATTTTTATCTCAACAATATGCCATGGACAACTTCCCATGGCACTACTCTAGATAAACCCCATCCCTACTAATAGCTTATCCCATAAAATGGATATGCCATCATTTCCCTAATGCCTTAGAGGTAGTTTCCTGCTTTTTTGCTATTATAAACACTGCTGCAAAGTATAACCTTGGTCACATATGTTGGAAAACTCGAGTACTTCCATTGATTTTAGATTTAATAGATAATGTCTAAATGCCTTCCAAAGTGGTTGTACCAATTTACGGTATAAAAGTGCCTGAGGAGCTATTTTGAAGAAATAACTGACAGGATGTGAAGACTAGCTGGATTAGGAGGGGAAAGCACTATTAAAAACAACTGCAAACTCTTATGTCTGAATGATGTTAAAAAAATGATGTCAACTTTGACAGACACAGAGAAGTTTGAAGAAAGCATGATTGAAGGGAAAAACAATAAAAGAGAGTAAAGATAAAAGAACAAAAGGCCAAAAGATTAAGTCTCTAGGCTCCTTATAGTAAGAAAGCTGAAAGAAAAACAACAAAAGGAACAGATGATGTGCAATCAGAAATGTAGAAGGATAAATCTACAAGGAAGGTCTAAGGCGAGGATAATTCTTGTGATATGGCATAAAGGTAAGGAATAAAAGATAGCTTTGGATCTAGTGATCAGAAAATCACTAGTAACCGTTGAGAATATAGTTTCAGATTGGGGAACTAGAAGAGATAGGAAGTGATTTAAAAAGCGGATAGAAAAAAAATAACAGAAATATCAATCATTTCAGAATGTTGGTAATGAAAGGAAAGAGGAAAAACAAATAGTGAATGCTGGATAATATGTCCTCCTGCCCATCTGGACATCATTAGAAATTTCTGTATTTGGGGCTTGACACTTTTTCAGACTACAAAAAGTCCCAAGGGAGTTAAGTAAGCTCTTAAGCTTTCATTAGCTTTGAGGGAGCTAGGTAGTGCAGGAATAAAAGGAAACAACAGGAAGGGGAGATGGGAGCAAATAAATAAGAATAGGAAGATAGTAAAGACATGATTCATCTACTTGAAATGTTTACCTTATTCAAATTGCCAACACAATGAAATTATATATATATATCTTAATGGTTACTGCATAACCATTAAAACAATTGTACAGCTCTTCTATATTGACATGGAAAGATATCTTTAATATTTTTAGGTGAAGATAGTTTATAAAATAACATGTTTGTGTATGGGTGGTAGGATTACAGATATTTTAATTTTCTTGTACTGTTATATTATTTGAATTGTGAACAAGAGTTTATCATTTTACCTAAACAAAGGCATTTTTAAATGCCTTCCTGGCCCCAGGCTTTGGGAAAGGATAAGTCCCATTGTACTAGACAAGTACAGATGATAGAGAAGGAGAGATGGAGTTAAGGCCTGACAGTACATTCTACCAGAAAGATTGTCAGGACAAATAAGCCACAGCTAGAAACAAGATTAACACAGGGCATTTTGACAAGGACAATTTTTGAGGTAGGGATCAGGGATGAGATGAGAAATAAAGTGAAACATAGGAATGGGATGAAAGAGACAGGATGAATTTTGGAGACAGGGTGGAAGTCAGACAAATTGTGGCTGTTTCTGGCACATTTTACTCAGTTCCTTCTTTATTTTTAAAGAGGAAAAAGTAATGACTTGTTCCTCCATCAAAATGTCATGCTCCTAATCAGAGAGACCCAACCTATGCCCTAAAATCAGATTTCTTGGATATGTTATGTTAATACCACTGGCATATTTTCATAAAGGCACCAAAACTGTAACCCCAAGTACGTACTCAAAAATTCAATATCAGACACTCTAAAGCAATTCCTGCTGTATGCAAGTCTCCAAAAGTTATATTCATCTCTCAGGCTTCTGTTATAAAATGATCACTACCTTAGGAAAGCTAATTCATGAGTTCTAGCAGTAGCTCTTTGCTGGTAGAGAATGCTGCCAAGTAAAGGGATTGTCTATATTGAGACAAAAGCAAAGTCACTTTAGCCAGCTGCTGCATCTGCCTCTATTCAAGTAAGAACTTTAAATGTCCATGCTTCTTGCCCACACATTCCAGATATAACTTGTTGAAAAGTACAGAAGGATTTTGGTAGACCCTTCTGTCCACATTTGAAAAAAGGATGTAGGAAGAAAACAATCACTTAGTAATTTGTTGAAAACATGAGGAGTAAAAAGGATTACTCCATTTCATAAAAAAGATTTCACTGAAATATACAGATTTCTTTAAGATGCTCCTTCACAAAGAATCATTTTTAACCTGCTTTCATCAATATTCAAAAGGTAACAATCCTGGAGACAGAATTTCTGCCAGCATTCATCACCTGACACCTACAGTAGATTTGTGGGTAAGTCAAAAACTGTTAATCATGCTGGCCTTTGCTTAATCTACTTTAATTATCTCCATGGTCTACGTGGTAAACCCTAGTGGATTTTCATTATGAAGGAAGAATCATTATATAATTGCTAGTGATGCAAAATTAAGGAAAATAACTCAAGTTTTATGGTAGACCAGTATAGAAATCAAAAGTTGTAACAGGTGTCTAGTCAAAGTAATTTCCAAACTCCAAAACAGATCTTCCTTTTTTGCTTTTGATAAAGCAGAACCACAGCCCTGGAAATGCAACAAAGAATATTACTTATTAAAATGAATTCAGATCACATAATTGCCCCTGAAGTATATATATCTGTGCTGAAAGGATATATACAAACACCTCTTAGTAAAGTGATGACTTCTAATTTTTAAGTGCTTGCCTTAGAAATGATTACTTATTCAACCAAAGGGGTGGGGAAAAAAGTAATGAGCAATTGAAAATCCATCTTGGACCTAATTAATGCTGAAAAACAGCAAAAGTGCACACACATTTCTATCACATATGCTTATTTGGGAGCTCTTCTCCTTCCACTCCTTCCACTCAGCTTCTTAGAGCTACAGCAAAAAGGAAACTATCCATATATACAGCTGACCTTTGAACAAATGCAAGGATATGGGCACTGACTCCTATGCAGTTGAAAATCTGCGTATAACTTTGACTCTATCAAAACTTAACTACTAATAGCTTATTGTTGACTGGAAGTCTTCTCAAAACATAATCAGTCAATGAACACATATTTTGCATGTTATATGGATTACATACTCTATTCTTATAATAAAGTAAAAGAAAAAAATGTTATTAAGAAAATAAGATGTAAAGGAAAAAACATTTTAAGTATTTGCTGAAAAAAATCCATGTATATGTGGATCCACGCTGTTTAAACCCATGTTGTTGAAGGGTCAAGTGTATGCTCTTTTAATCCAAGCAGTGGTCACTTATCTTGGTTATCCATATAGTTAAAGAAGTCAGAAACCTCTAAATCATCCTTGACATTTCTTTTTCCCTCATTCCCAATGTTCAACTCATTTCTAATGTGTGTTGATTTTACCTTCTAAATGTCTACTTTTCTCCAGTTCTACTGGCACCATCCTAGTCAAAGCTATTAAAATTTTTTAGTTGAACCACTATAACCACTGCCCACATAACATCTCTTTGATCTTTTAAAGTCAATGTCTCTAAAAAGGAATTGATAGTAACAACACCCAATCCCATCCCTACTTGGGCTGCTTTCAGCATTCCCTCTTTTAGTGAATGAAACAACTAACCATCCAGTTATGCAAGATAGAAACTAGGTGTCATTCTAGAATCTCTCCTCTCCTCCCATATACAACTAAAATAAAATTTACCTCCTCAAAGCACTTAAATCCTTTCACTTTTTCCAGTTTTACTGCCATCATAATTACATTTCTTAAATATAAATGTCTGAAATACTGTAGACGGTGCTAATTGGATTAACCACATCCACTCCCTGACCTCAAATTATTTTTATATGCAGCAGAGAAACCTTTTTAATCATTCCCTCCCCTCTCTCTTGCTTAAATAGTCACTGGCTACCAATGGCTCATAGGATAAAAACAAATTTCTCCACAAAATCTGTAAGGCCTTGAGTATTCTGGCTCTCCCTGCCCATCTCTTCAGGTTGATTTTGCATATTTTCCCTCTCATTTTCTTTGTACTCTTGCTTTACTAGCCTTTTAATAAACCATCCTGCTTATCATGCTTTCTTCCTTCTGCAACAGGAACTTTGTACATACTTTTCCTGGAAAGAAACCTTTATAATATTATCACCCCTACTCATCTTTCTGATCTCAATTTGATCATTTCCTTCAGTTGAAATTGTACAATTCCTGGGGATACCACTCATTTTGTAGTCTATAATGATAGTACCTGCAGCTGTAAAGTACACAGGCTAGTAGAAGTCCTGATTTCTACTCTTCCTCTCTTTCTTAGGGAAAGCTTCTTATAAAACCATATAGTTTTTTTAATTGTTGTTGTTGTTAATTTTGTTCTTTAGATTCCACATGTATGTGAGATCATGTGATATTTATCTTTCTCTATCCAACCCATTACATTCAGTGTAATATCTTTTAGATCCATTAAAGCAATATCTTTTTTCCATCCCCTTCCTTTAGTATGTGTGTTTTTTTTAATCTGAAGTGAGTCTCTTGTAGGCAGCATATGTAGGGGTCTTGTTTTCTTATCCATTCAACCACTCTATCTTTTGGCTGTAGCACTTAATTTTTTTCAATTTGAGGTACTTGTTGAAAGGAATGTAGTTGTTACCATTCTTTATTCCTGTTTTTGATACATGTTTTATTTTCTTAAAGAAGTCCCAACGTTTCCTATAATACTGGCTTGGTGTTGATAAATTCCTTTAGGTTTTTTTTTGTCTGGGAAGCTCTTTATCTATCATTTGACTCTAAATGATAGCTTTGCTGGATAAAGTATTCTTGGTTGTAGATACTGGGTTTTCATCACATCAAATATTTTGTGCCAAACCCTTCTGTCCTGCATTCTTTTGAGAAATCAGCTGCCAATCTTGTGGATGCTCCCTTATAGGTAACTAACTGCTTTTCTCTTGGTACTTTAAGATACTTTCTGTACATTTAAGCGATGGCATTTTAATTATAATGTGTCTTGGTGTGGGCCTCTTGGGGTTCATCTTTTTGGGGACTCTCTGAGCTTCCTGGAGTTGTATGTCTATTTCCTTCAGCAGGTGAAAGAAGTTTTCCATCATTTCTTCAAATAGATTTTCAACATCTTGTTTTCCTTCAGGTACCCCTATGACATGTATATTTTTACATTCCTTAAATTCCTTTAAAAATTCCTTAAATTATTATTATATTATTGGCTTTTTTTCTTGCTGTTCTTATTGAGTGTCCTCGGCTCCCCCATTCTCTATATCTGTGGTTCGATCCCCTTCTTCCTCCACTTTGTTGATTCCAATATACTCTTTATTTCAGATAATGTGCTCTTCATTTCTGATTGATTCCCTTTTATAATTTCCATTTCCAGTTTTTGTATTTTTTATCTCTTTGTTAAAGTTCTGAGTTCATCTACTCTTCCCCTAAGTTCATTGAGCATCTTTATAACCAGTGTTTTGAACTCTGCATCTGTTAGATTTCTTGACTCCATTATTTCTGGATCTCTGTTCTGTTCTCTCATATGGTTTCTACTTCTTTGTCTTACCATTTTGGCTATGTTTATGTATCTGTTTCCATGTACTAAGCAAAGCTCCTAAGTCTCTAGTGTAATTAGTGCAGCTTTGTGAAGTAAGTGTCCAGTGGCATAGTACTGAGAGGGGTTCAGCCCCACCCTGTGTCCTTCCAAGGCCACCTGTTAAGATTTAGCAAGTAATCCATAGATGCTTAGAATTTCCTCAATAGGCCATGCCAGAAGCTGAGGCCAAGTTCCACCTTTGTGAATCTTGACTCTGCTCAGCAAGGGGCATGGGACTTGCTGAGAACACAATTAAATATGGCTTGGGTAGAGCAGCGAGTTTGGAGACACAGAATTTCAGGGAATCCTCTAGATGGAGCAACCTCAATTATCCAGTTTGAGTATGTCTCAGGTATGAATGCACTGTGTCTGCACACTGCAGGCGAGAAGGGCTCAACAGAGGAACAATGGATATCACTTATACTTCTGCCCAGGAGAGATTCTCACCTCTTACCCTCACTCCAACAACTCAGTGTCCCTCTGTAAGTCCCTGGTGCTTCCCTAGAAGCCCACCTGGTACTGGTTCTCAGAGCGAGCAAGTCATTCACTGTGGAAGTCTGCTCTCAGACATGGCCCTTTTAAGAGGTATCAGCAGCTACCAGCTACCACAGCCTCTGTCCTACTGAGCCGCTAGGACCAGGCAGATTAATGTCTTCACCTCCTCCTACCTTCTACCATTGCAGGGTTATTTCTTATTTTTTCCCTATTTATAGTGTTTCTGTTTGTCTAGATCCCAGGTGACTTTTCTTGTTGTTTGCTCCATGTTTCTGTCACAACTTTGATTTGGTCACAAGAGGGATGAACAAAGCCTCTATCATCCATGCCATTTCCCCCCAACCTCACTACAATTTTATTTTTTACATTTGGTGATTACTTGATTAGATTTTCTCTCCCCATTAGACTATAAAAGTGAGGGACTTATCTGTCCTATTTATTGCTCTATATGCAATGCCTAGCACAGTGCTTGGTATATAGAAGGGTCTTCAAAATATTTGTGTTGATTGACTATGGAAACATTGGTGAAGAAGAAAAAAGGGTTGTCCTTTCTCTTTTTAAAAATATCTTGTTGATTTTATTTTAATGATCACCAACTCTTTACCCTGTTGGTATAATGTCTACATAGTTGATAATTTCTCCACAGGCTCCCCTGGAGATGTAGCAGGTAGTTATATGTTTCCAGGCCTCTCTACACACAGTGCACTACTTGAATCCGCAAGTTGTCTAGGGTCTCTTTTTTCTGCTCTAGCTCATTTTGACTCTTATTTTGATTCATTCTCATCAGTTGGTGGAAACAGACAAATATTTTTGGTCTTGTTCCTCTCTTAAGCATTCTTGAATGAGCAAGTGATAGATGTTTTAGAGGAACTTTTGGCTATACTCTCTTACAGGTTAATTTCTACTTATTTGGCTGCCTTCCACAACTTGCCTGTGTCTCTGTACTTATTTTGAGGGAAGGGCCATCCTCTCCTTCCTTTTGTGAGCACTTGGGGGTCAGCTGTTTCAAGCTTGCTTCTGGTTGTTTCCCACTTATGGTTGGTTGGTCCATATCTGTGCTAAACTCCCGGGCTTCACTGATAATCTCAGCCATGTTAAAACCCTCTGAGTGGTCTGCCCCAGTGGTCCTGATCTCCCCATAGGTACCTTACTAAGGGCTATAAAACATTCCACCCTTGCCCTTTGTTTGGTCATCAAGGCACTGCTCTAGCCAATGGTAGCCCTGGGATGGCTTAGACATCACAAAGCATCACTCCTGATGCCCCTCACTTCCAATCCAGCATTCACCATCTTTATCATTGTCATCATTTCTTCTTGTTGTACTCACTTTGCTGTGGAATTAGATCCCTGGTTTACTATAAAAGGATATGATTCAGGAATAATCAGATGGAAGAGATGCATGGGCAAGGTATGTGAGAAGGGATGCAAAGCTTCCAGAGCAGTGTCATTCTCCCCAAATCTCCATGTATTCAACAACCCACCTCTACTCTTCCCCTTTAGAATAGAATATTATTTTGTTTATCCCTAATCTCTAGGCTTTAATGGATATATATAGTTCACTATAGTGTGTTCCATTTGACATATTTATAATGATGTTTTACTTTCTTCCAAAATTATGTTCTTCACTTAGTATCCTTGAAGCTTAGGAGGTTTACTTTTCATGGAGACAGAAATGAGTCAGGTAGGATAAGAAATCATCATTTCCCTACTACAAAGTACTGAGCATATGGAACACACATAATCAATGAAGTAATTATTGTCATTATCATTAACTCATATATTTTTATTATGCAAATTAAATGAATTTAAGATCAATTTATTTCACCATAACAACAGGCAAAAAGAAGAATTTGTCAAATTTCAATAACCCCTCCTAATAAAATCTCTTGACAAATGAGAAATAAAAGTGAATTTACTCAATCTGATAAATGGCGGCTACCAAAAAAAAAAAAAAATCCTACAGATAGCCTTGTACATAACGGTGAAAGATTGAATGTTTTCCTACCTAAAGATCCTTGAAGGATGTCTACTCTCACCTTTCCTATTCAGCATCATGCTGGAAGTCCTGATCAGTGTAACAAATCAATAAAAAGAAATAAAATACATACGGATTGGAAAAGAAGAAACAAAACTATCCCTATTCACCAGTGTCATAATTTTCCACTTAGAAAAGCCCAAGAAATCCACAAAAATAACTATCAGATCTAATGAGTTTACCAAGGTCACAAAGTGCAAGGTCAACATACAAAAATCAATTGTATGTCTATTTACAAGAAAAGAACAATTAAAAAATTAAAATTCTAAGTACCATTTATAATAACACTAGAAAATATGAAATATATAGATATAAATCCAATAAAATATATGTAACATATATAGGTTGAAAACAAGGAAACTGATGAGATAAAGCAAAGACCTAAATAAATGGAGGTATAAAATGACTCTAGAGACCCAATACTGTTGAGATGTCAATTATCCCAAATTAATCTATAATTACAATACAATCTCAATTAAAATGCCAGCAGGCTTTAAAAAAATGAATCAATAAGATGATTCTAAAATTTATATGGAAAATCAAAGGACATAAAATAGCCAAAACAATTTTGAAGAAAAACAAAGCTGGAAGACTCCTACCATCTGATTTGATGACTTACTATAAAGCTATATGAATTACTACAGAGTGGTATATTGGTGAAAGGACAAACACATAGATGAATAGAACAGAATAGAGTCTAGATATAGACTCATACATAAATGATCAATTTATTGTCTGTAAAGTTGCCAACGCAATTCAATAGATAAAAGATAAACTTTTCAATAAACAGCACTGGAACAATTGAACATTTATATGTAAAAAGAAAAATAAGAACTTAGATTCATACCTCTATATCTAATACTGTATAAAAAAATTTACTTGAAATGGATCATAGATCCATTTTATCTTCAGGAATCCCTACATATAAAACTACTAGGAGAAAATTTTTGTAACTTCAGAGGAATATTTTTGAATATGATCCAAAAAGCATGGACTATAAGAAAAAATAAATTAGATTTTGTCAACATTAAAAGCTTCTGAAAAGTCATTGTTAAGAAGTGAAATGGCAACTACAGACCAGAAAAAATATTTGTGAAACACATATATGATTATGTATTTTAAGAACTAAAACTCTAAAAATAAACCATCAACTGTATTTTTTTAAATTGGCAAAACATGAGGAAAATTTCATGTAATGCAAAAAATGAAAAATAAGCACATGTAAAGAAGCTCAGCTTAATCATATTTTAAAGATATGCAGGTTCAGGTGGAAACATGGCAGAGTGAGAGACATCTCAGATCTCTCCTCTTGAAATAACAATAAGCTGAACATCTAAAACTCAACAAAAAAAAAAACACACAAACTACACACTAGCACATCTGAGCATGGGATCTGTGCATAAGAGTTACCACAGGTCAGAACCCCAGGTGTTGATCAGTGGACTGAGAGAAATAAAAGCTGTCTTTTGCAGTCTCTGAAGCTCTCTGCAGAAGGAGGGAGAAGGGAGAAGGTGCAGCAAATTTCCTGAACAGCCCTGCATGGGAGAGTTGTGAGTTCCATGCAGCCAGTGGCAGGACCCAGTCATCAAGGTAGAAAGCAGAGAAGTGGGACTGGACAGCAGAGAAACAACAGTTGATATTTGCTGGCTGCAGTTGCAAAACCAAGGCTGAACTGCAGTCCCCAACTCCCAATGTAGAGGGCCCCTCACCCTATACCCTCCTCGACCAATCACCACTGAGCCCCATGGCAATCTGAGCAAACGCTGCTGAGACTGTTGCTGACAGAAACTGAAACTGAGGGTAGCGAGTGTGATTAAATATCTACAAGAAATTAAAAAGCATCATTATGGCTTTATATACAGCAACGATCCAAGAGGCTTAGATGCCAACTACTAAAAATCAAAAGAAAAGCACCTTGTTGCAAGACTAGAGAGAGACCTTTATATAATAAGTCTTATTTCTGAAAAAAAGCAGGATACACTTATATTAATGCCCAGGTGGAGAAATAGTCCATTAAATACCATGAAAAAACAAGGTGAAAAGGCATCTCAGAAAGAAAGAGAAAAATCTCCACAAAATAAGCTTACAGACATAGAAATATGCAAATAAAATGACAGAGAATTCAGGATGGTACTTCTGAAAAAAACTCAGTGAGATCCAAAACAACTCAAGCCAACAATTTTAGGAATTGAAACACCAACTATATAGGTAGAGCAAGGAGTTTGAAACCCTCAAAAGGAACAAAATAGAACTTCTGGAGTTAAAGAATACTACAAGAGTTGAAAAATGAAATAGCAAGCTTGGGAAATAGAGTTGACCAAATGGAGGAGAGGATCAGTGATATCAAAGACAGAAATCTAGAAATAAATCAGAAGGAAGAAGAGAAAAACTGAAGAATGAAAAATAATAAAAGAGAAATTCAAGAACTAGCTGATACCATAAGGAGAGGAAACATAAGAATAATGGGCATTATTGAAAATGAGAAAAAGGAGCAGGGACTAGAAAACATTTTCAGACAAATAGTTGGCGAGAATTTCCCAAATCTAATAAATGAGCTGGAGCTTGGAATTCAAGAAATCAACAAAATACCAATTATCTCAACCTAAAAAGGCCTTCTCCAATACACATTTTATTAAAGTTATCAAAAATTAATGACAATTACAAAATTCACAGGGCAGACAGGGAGATGAAAATGGTAACTTATAAAGGAAAACCCAGTAAATAATCATCAGACTTCACAGCACAAACCTTACAAGCCAGAAAGAAATTGAATCAAATATTTAAATGATTAAGTGAAAGGAAATACCAGTCTAGAATAATGTATCCAGCTAAAGTCTCCTTTAGATATGAAGGAGAAATTAAGAACTTTCCAGACATACAAAAACTGAGGGAATTCTCCAGTATGAGGCCTGTACTACAGGAAATAGAGAGAGGGGTCAGCTCACCTAAAAAAAAATGACCAAAAAAAAAAAAGCATAATTAGGAGTATAGTGACTATCAGGCAAATAAAATCAGAAGAGTGCAATCCTTGCTAAGAACAGGGCATTATAAGGTTAAACAATAAGAATAGAATTGCTATAGTAAGATAGTAATGAACATTCAGCATATATGGGGACAAATTGAGATAACAATGACTGAAAAGGGGAGGATTCAAAAATCAAAATATTCAAAAGGGAAGGCAGATAAGGCAAATGCAGAAGAAAATGGACGACTGTATACGTATAATTATCCCTTACATATTCGTAATAGTAACCACAGACCAAAGATTCAGAACTGAAGTAAATAACATAAAACAAGAAGAATGAGAGGCAAAATCCACAAAAGACAACCAAAATAAATAAAACAGAAACACAAGGACATAGAAGCAATGGAAACACCGAGCTACCAGAAAGCAAAAGATAAAATGGCTATAAGAAGACCTCATATTTCAATAATCACCCTCAATATAAATATACTGAACCCACCAATAAAAAGGCACAGAGTTGAAAATAGGTCAAAATATAAAACCCAGGCATATGTTGCCTCCAGGAGACACATCTCAGTTCCAAAGACAAATAGGGACTCAAAGTGAAAGGTTGGAAAATGATATTTTAAGCAAATGGTATTCAAACAAATACGGGAGCAGCAGTACTAAAATTGGATGAAATAGACTTCAAAATAAAAAAGGTAAAGAAAGATACTGAGGAACACTTCATAATGATAAAGGAAATCATGTACCAAGAAGATATAACAGTTATTAATATCTATGCTCTCAGTCAGGGAGCCCCAAAATATGTAAGGCAATTACTAACAAAACTAAAGGGAGAAACAAACCAAAACACTATCATAGTAGGCAATATAAATAACCCACACTTGGATATGGACAGATCATCCAAACAGAAAATCAATAAGGAAATAACATCCTTAAATGACACATTAGAACAACTGAACACAATTGGTATTTACAGAGCCTTCCATCCCAAAACAGCTGCTTGTACATTCTCTAGTACACATGGAACATTCTCAAGAATCGATCACATACTGGAACACAAATAGAGCCTCAAAAAATATAAGAAGCTTGAAATCATACCAACCATATTTTCTAATCATAATACTTTGAAACTAGAGATCATCCACAAAAAGAAATCAGGAAGAATCAGAAATACATGGAGATTAAACAACATGCTACTGAAGAATAACTGGGTCAGAAGAGATAAAAAGAGAGATCAAGAGATACATAGAAATGAATGATAATATTAGTACAACATATCAAAACTTTTGGGACGTGGCAAAAGGGGTCATAAGAGGAAAGTTCATATGATTACAGGCCTATCTCCAAAAACAAGAATGAGCCAAATAAACAACCTAAAGCTTCATCTTAAAAAAACTAGAAAAAGGAGAACAAATGAGGCCTAAAGTCAGCAGAAGGAAAAAAAATAATCAAAATTAGAGCAGAAATAAATGAAATTGAAAACACCACCACTACCCAAAAAAAAAAAAAAAAAAAAAAAACAATAGAAAAAATAAATGCAACAAAAAGCTGGTTCTTTGATAAAGTTAATAAAATTGACGAACCCATGGCTAGGCTCACTAAAGCAAAAAGAGAAAGGTCACAAAATCAGGAATGAAAGAGGAGAAATGGAACAGACATTGCAGAAATACAATGGATCATACAAGAATACTATGAAAAAGTATATAACACCAAATTTAATAACCTAGAGGAAATGATTCAATACTTAGAAAAGTACAATCTTCCTGGACTGAATCAAGAAGATCTGGAAAACCTAAATAGATCGATTAAGAGGATGGAAATTGAAACAATCATCAAAAACCTACAAAAAAGTAAAAGTCCAGGACCAGATGGCTTCACAAGTGAATTCTACCAAACATTCAAAGAAGATTTAATACCTATTCTCCTCAAACTCTTCCAAAAAATCAGTATAGAAGGAAAGTACCTTAACATAACAAAGGCCATCTATGATAAACACTCAGTCAACATTATACTTAATGGTGAAAAACTAAAAACCTTCCTTCTGAGATCAGGAACAAGGCAAGGCTGTCCGCTATCACCACTGTTATTCAATATAATATTGGAGGTCCTAGCAAGTGCAACCAGACAAGAAAAAGATTTCCAAATATAGACATCCAAATAAGAAATGAAGAAGTCAAATTGTCACTATTTGCAGATTTCATAATTCTTATATAGAAAACCCTAAAGACTCCACAAGAACACTAGTAGAAACAATAAGCAAATACAGTAAAGTCTCTGGATACAAAATCAACATTCCAAAATCCATAGCGTTCCTATACTCTAATAATGAAGTGTCAGAAAAAGAAGTAGAAAAAATAATTCCTTTTGTTATTGCAACAAAAGGAATAAAATGCCTAGGAATAAATTTAACGAAACATGTGAAGGACCTATGTAATGAAAACTATAATACCCTATTAAAAGAAATTGAAAAAGATACAAAGAAATAGAAAGATATTCCATGTTCTTGGAATGGAAGAATCAACATAGTTACAATGACCATATTACCTAAAGCATTATACACATTTAATGCAATCCCCATTCTGATTTCTTCGGCATTTTTTAAAGAAATAGAAAAAAAAATTCATCAGATTTGTATGGAAGCATGAAAGACCCCAAATCACCAAATCTATCCTGACAAAAATGAATAGCTGGCTCCTGTTCTCTGGAAAGTCCAAATCTAGGGGATTGGATAGAGAACATATAACAGATGATTTTTATACATAGCTCTCATTAAGCTAGGTTCTCTAATCTGGTTTTGCACATAATGCAATGAGATCTAGAGAAGGGCAGAAGAGTTGGATTGAAGAAAGCCAATCAGAGCAACAGATCAAGTAGTCCTAATCTTGCATACAAGTGAAAAGAAGGGAAAAAACCTGATTCATCAAATAGAAGAAGGACATCAGTGTGTATGGTAAGGAATGATAAGACCAAGCGAGATGTTATCAAAGCTTCTATCTCATTGCTTGAATATATAAAGTGGGAGGAGATAAAGTGAAAGAGTAAGTAGCAAACAATGGCCCCAATTTTATGTCAGAGACTTAGTGAGGACACATCACTATAAGTAGGATATGAACAAGACAAGGTTCCTACAACAGAGATCAGCACTTTTAATGATAGAAATGCATATACACAGAAAACTAGTATATGCTTTAAAAAATAATAATCTTTTAACATTGACTAAGGCAAAACACTGAGAAAATTAAAAATTAATGAGTTAGAGAAAAAAATCCTAGAAAATCCTTGGTGGGAAGTGTTTTTTTATTTTTTAAATAGTTTTACAGTATATGCTAACATGTGCTAAGGTGCTAGTTCTCAGTTCTATGAAAAGTTATCAACATGCTCTTTGTATCCACATTTTCCAACTTTGTTTTTGACCTAATGATGAGACCAATGGAGAATAACTATTTGGATCTTACTGATCATTAAATAAACATTCAATGGACTTAAAGGGACTTCTAAATGTGTAGGTGTTTTAATTATTCAAACAAGTGTAGCAATGCTTTATCAGGATGAAAATCTGAGACTTTTTTAACAAAGCAAAGGCCTGCTTCTACATTATAAGATACTAAAAATAATGAGAAAGAAAAAACATAAACTATATTGAAATTGGTTCTAAACACATAAGTGATTGTGAATGGGCTACTAGGTAATAATGATCACAGGGTATTTAATTTGGCATTCTGGTGGGAGAGAGGAAATCCATGAAATCAGTCACATATTCAATTTGTAAAAGACAGTTAAGACAAAATATGAAAATTTGAGGAGGGGGAAAATTAATAACCAAGGAAAATGGACAGTCTTTAAACATACCAAGTCTAAAATCTAGGGCAAATATTTGCTAAGGACTCAAATACCACTAATCTTTACTATCTCCCACCAAAAATATACAATGACTATTTGGCCTTATTTTCCATAGTTATTCCACAGTTGGAATTCCTTAGGTCCTATCTACAAATTCATTTTAATTCTAAGCATTTAAACACTGTCTTTTTCTAATCAGTGGAAATTTAAACACTTCTACGCAATTAGCTTGGCAGCTTCACATTGAAGAAGACTGGCTGTGGGCTGATCTAAGAACGCATGGCCCAGTTCTAGTGACCATGTCCTAAAATTAATTAATACCAGTTATTCTCAAACTATTCCAAAAAAATGGAGAGAAGGAAACACTTCCAAACACATTTTTAAGGGCCAGCATTACCCCGGTGACAGAGCCAGATAATGACATTACGAGAAATCTGTAAGCCAATATCCCTAATGAATATAGATTCAAAGATTCTCAACAAAATACTAGAAAACTGAATTCAACAGCACATTAAAAAGAAAATACACCATGATCAAGGAAATTTATCCCTGGGATGCAAAGATGAGTCAACATACCCAAATCAATAAATATGATACACCACATTAATAAAATGAAAGATAAAAATCATATGGTCCTCTCTATATATACAAAAAATATTTGACAAAATTCAACATTCTTTCATGATAGAAACTCTTAACAAATTGGGCATAGAAGGGACATACCTCAACATAACAAAGATCATATAGACAAATCCATCCATAGCTAATATCATAATAGTGAAAGGCTGAAATCTTTTCCTCTAAGATCAGGAATAAGACAAGTGTGCCCACACCACTCCTACACAACAAAGTACTGGAAGTCTAGCCAGAACAATGAGGCACGTATAAGAAGTAAAAGGCATCCAGATTGGAAAGGAAGAAGTTAAAATCTGTTGGCAGATGATATGATCTTATGTATAGGAAACCCTAAAGACTCCACACTTAAAAACTATTAGAAGTAAATAATTTAGTGAAGTTGCAGGATACAAAATCAATATTCAAAAATAAGTTGCATTTTTATACATTAACAATGAACTATCCCAAGGAGAAATATAACAACCCCATTTACAATAGCATTAAACAATAAAGTATTTAGGAATAAATTTAATGAGGTGAAAATCTGTACACCGAAAACTATAATACATTGATGAAAGAAATTGAAGGAGACATAAATAAATGAAAAGATGTCTTATGTCCATAGATCAGAAGCCATCATCTACAGTTTCAAAATTCCTATGGCATTTTTGACAGAAATAGAAAAGAAACAAGCTTAAAAATTGGTATGGAATCACAAAAGACCACAGACAGCCAAAGCAATTTTGATAAAGAAGCTGGTGGTAACACACTCCCTGGTTACAAACTATATTACAAAGCTATAGTAATTAAAACAGTTTGATATTGGTATAAAAACAGACACATGGACCAATGGAGTAGAATAACCCAGAAATAAATCCACACATATATGGATTTTTTCTTTAATATGTTCACTATACTGAGGGACATATTGATTGGAAATGTAATTTTTGTTTGCAAGGATGCAATAGGAGAATTAAAGAATTTCAAACCTGGTGATTTACTTCCATATCAAAAATGCTGAGTAAGAAACTATAGAGAGTCTGTAGTATATGAAATATAGAAATATTCTTGTCTACTTTTAGTGTAAAGTCAACATATGACCCAGAGGAAAGCCTAAGAAATAACTATAAAGGGGGCAATGTGACTACCTTCAGGACATAAAGATGACTGGTTAGTATATGGAAAATGGCAAGAAAAAAATAAGCAAGAATATAATAATAATTTAAGGACCCTATGGTACAAAATTAAGGATAACAATATCTGTGTCATAGGGGTACCTGAAGAGGGAGAACAAGAAGTTGAATATATATTTGAATAAATAATGATGGAAAACTTTCCTAATCTGGTGAAGAAAATAGACATACAACCCCAGGAAGCTCAGAGAGTCCCAAAAACCAGAAACCCAAAGAGGCCCACACGAAGACACATCATAATTAAAGTGCCAAAGGTTAAATATAAAGAGAGAATCTTAAAAGCAGCAAGATTAAAGCAGATAGTTACCAACAAGGGTAGCTCCCATAGAACTGGCAGCCAATTTGTCAAAAGAAACTTTGCAGGACAGAAGGGCTAGGCACAAAATGTGCAAAGTGTATAAAACCCAGGATCTACAACCAAGAATACTTTATCTAGCATAGCTATCATTTAGAGTTGAAGGACAGATAAAGAGCTTCCTAGACAAAAATAAGCTAAAGGAATTCATCAATACCAAGCCAGTATTACAAGAATTGTTGGAGGAATTTCTTTAAGATAAAGCATGTATCAAAAACAGGAATAAAGAATGGTAATAACTACATATTTATCAACAAGTACCTCAAATGGAAAAGAATTAAGTGCTCCAAAAGATAGGAAAGCTGAATAGATGAGAAAACAAGACCCCTATATATGCTGCCTACAAGAGACTCACTTCAGATTAAAAGACACACACAGGCTAAAAGGAAAGGGATGGGAAAAGATATTGCCTTTATGAGCCTAGAGGGTGCTGTGCTGAATGAAATCATTTGGATAGAGAAAGACAAATATTGCATGATTTCATGTATATGCAAAATCTAAAGAACAAAATTAACAACAACAAAAGCAGAAATCAACTCATAGATACAGAGAATATTTTCAGAGCTACTAGATGGTAAGGAGGTTGGAGAACTTAAAAAGAAGGCAAAGGGATTAAGAGGTACAAATGGATAGTTGCAGAATAGATATGGAGATGTAGAATGTAGTATGGGGAAGATGGTTAATAATGTTGTAATACATATATAAGGGGGAAAAGGAGTACTAGATTTAGTGGGGTGATCACTTTGTGAGTTTTATGATTCTCAGATCACTATACTATACAATTGAAACTGGTATATTATTGTATGCCAACTATAATTGAAAAAAAAACTCATTGAATTGTACAATGTAAATACAAACACCTAGTTGTCTATTATACTTCAGTAAAGCTAGGGAAGAAAGCAGAAAATTCTACATTGATCATCTAATGACTGGGGAAAATCATATATATGTATATATGTGTATGTATATATATATATATATATATATATATATGTATATATATATATATATAAACTGATATATGTGTGTGTGTATATATATATACATATATGTGTGTGTGTGTGTGTGTGTGTATATATATATCAGTTTTTATCCAATAAATTATTTTCAGCTCTGACACTTTTTAGTCACATCTTTCTCAGAACCTCAATTCATAAAATAGATATAAATAAAACAGCTTTAATTAAATTAGAGGTGGGCTACCTGTGCAGCAATGACTTTTGATACACCCTTTAGAGCACTGAGATTCTGAAGGACTCTGAAAACTTTTGCTGACTTAAAGTATGTTGCTTTTGATAAGATTTGATTCTTTTAGCAAAGAATGAAGAATTCTTACCCTGAAACATAATGAAAAGAGTACTAAGCTATTGTCAAGGCATTGCTAAGAGATATGTAATATTATTTTTAAAGGATGAAAAGAAAGGAGAGATGCTGAAGATACTTGGAAATCAAGGCTTGCAGATTTACCTACATTGTATAATGTTTTAAGGAATAGAAAACAAAAAGTTGTGGCTTCCTTCAACAAGCTCCCTTCCCATGCATCTCAGTTTGAGGTAGAATTTTTGTTTTTAAAAGAATACCTGAGGGGACAATAGCACACATTTTGGTGTTTACATATAACCTTTCCTGGCAAGCAAGTAGGTGGGGTTGAGAGATTATTGACAGTATCAGTGGAATAGGCCAGATCAAATCCCTTTTATAGTACTTAAAGTATTATTACATGAGTGCACATTTTTGTCATTCCTTCCATTCGCCCCCCGCCCTAAATTTTAAGTAAAACTAGGACTCATTAGCCACTTCTAATAGAACCTACAGTTAGTCCTATTTGGAAGGATTATGGGTTTAAATCCTTACATAATATAAAATTCCTATATAAAAACTAAATTGCAAGTGAGTTAATAAATTGGCAATTTAATTTTCCTGGCTCAGTTTGAAGATGTGATTGGTAAATAAGCTAAAATAAAACTCAAGGTGACATCAAAATCCTCAAACACAAAGGCAGAGCAAGCATTTTGGGGGTGGGGGAGTCGGGAACTGAATCATACAGAAAATTTCAGAGCAGACTGTATGAGCTCTTTATTTCCCTGACCCTTTTAGGATTCTAATCCTACCCCTGATACTGGAATGAAAATGAGAGAAGTTACAAAAACCTTCCCATAAATTATATTGTTTCCACTTTCAAAAACATATATATTTAGCTGTCGGGTGGCTTTCTGTCATCCAAATTCTCCTAAGAAATGTAGATGTCCTGGAGAGGAACAGCAGAATTCATTATCAGTTGATATCTTGGGGAAAATGATGATAGCCAGCTGAGAATAATGGCCAATGGAAAGAGGGAATAGAATTGGCACCTGGGTATAAAAGTGGAGCACTGACAGGGGATGGATTGGAGGGTACAGTTGTTTCTACCTGTCTTGTTGGAAAATATGGAATTAGGAATGGAAGTGAATTCCTGAGTTATTTGTTAAAATCATATAGAGGATATAAGTTGCCCTTGCACTGAATGCATTTACTAAATGATTGAGCTATTGTTTAGAAAACCATTCTTTGAAATGTCAAAGATTTAATGATTCATTTGAAGGGAAGGAAAAATCCATTTATGTCCTATTAACAGCTTATGATCCCTCTGTGTGTCTTATATGTATTATTCTCATTGAACCTTCATGACCACCTTGTTGGGTAATTATTATTTTCCCTAGTTTATGCATGCAAAATTCTGGGCCCATTTATTCCATCAGTCCAGCTGCAAATTTGTCAATTTGAAAAAGTTTAATCCAACTTCTAATTAATATTGTCTGTAGAATCATTTATGTAAATGATGTAATGCAACGTTATGTAATATAAACATAAATAGTTTTGGAAGTTACTCTTAGTATTTGGAAATTTTTGACATTCTCAACTTTAAAAAGGAGCACATTTCAGTTCATAACCACAGTGATCTTGGGTATCATTTTGGTCTTTTATTTCTATATTATTGCTAAACCTGGAATCAACTTTAGGGAGGTAATTTTCTTAAGGCATTTAGACCCTCTATGGCAAGGTGGAAATGATTATGTCCTCACATACTTAATTGGAAAAACAAAATAATGCCCTTTTTTCAAATTAATAAAGGCATGTAATCAAACACACGCATTATTGGTATGAATCTAGTTTCTTATTAAATTGAAATGTTTCATTTGTTCTTTCTCCCTTGAATACTTAAATACAGTTCCAGCAAAAAACCATAGAAATTCAGCAAGATCTTGAAAAACATTGTTGATTGTTATGACTGGCTTCTGTAGCCATCCTGCAAAAATTTTAACTTTAATCATTGTGAAATTAAATAAATAGCCAAACTCATGATAAAGCTTTCTTACCTAGCTTGGCAAGGAAGCTCACAAAACTACTGCAACCCTAAAAGTAATCTGTTATATTTCAGAGCACAATGTATAAAAGAGAGGCAGTGGAAAGAACATCTCACTATGAATGTGGAGATGAACAAGTATATGAACTTAGAAGTTCTTAGACAAAGGTGAGGCTGATGTATGAGTCTACTCATTAAAATGCATTCTCTTATTCTCTCTATTAATACCTAATAATACCACCCTACTGATAATTCTTTAGGAGATTAACAGCATTATTTAGAATTGAGTATTGTTTCACTTCCAGTAGAACCTTTTTTCTCTGTGAACTTTGGGGACCATACTTGGCTATCTCAGAGAGTGATTTATCATTAGCATCATTGGGAGACATTGTTTCACTAGAGGAAATAGGTAAAAATGAGGGAAGCAGAGGACACACAGGAAGAGAGTTTATTGGTTTTGCCCAAAGTTAGAGAAGGGAAAAATCCTTGATGGTGTTGGGGAACCTCACAGTGTTTTCTGCTCATAGTATTGGCCATTGTGAGAACTAGAAAGCTTTGTCATTATATAGGCTCCCAGCATTTTCCATCAGGCAGTGGGAGCAGCTAATAGTTATTTTTAGAATTGTACTTCTAGAAATAGGTTTAAACTACCTTTAAGGTCAATGGAATAACCATTTATTTTTGTTATCAGCTGCCAATTTATTATTTTCATCAAATCTCCCTGACCATTCTGCTATATGGTTATTATTATACCTAGTTTATAAATGAGGAGAATGGTGTTCAGCAATTGTACTGAAATTTTCTCACCTGTTTCTAAACTTGTATTCCTTTTAGGTTTTCTCTTTCTAAAAGTTTGATTTCATTCCAAATACAATCCTGTCTCTATCTTTTGGACTTGGAGTTTAAATTCTCAGTGTCTGACTCCATTCACCAAAGGATTAGGTTTGATTATCCTCTTGCATTTCCAATTATAGATGCCTTGAGTAAGGTACCATGTCTCTGATTATAGCCTCTTGGTAACAAACTTTTAATACCAGACACTGGGCTAAAACCCTAGCTGGGTGCTGCTATGGTCTCCATTTAGGCCCTTTCTATGCCTCTTGTAGAGAAACAGTAACCTCCTACCCATGCTGAACTAGCAATTTTCAAATAAAATGCAGGCAAGGTTCTCATAGAGACCTTCATAGACTTGTCCAAGATGTCACAACTGTAGACAATAGAACCAGAATTCAAACCCAGGTTTATCTGACACCCAAACTGTCGTTTTTTGTTTTTTTTTTCATTCTGTCATTATACTTTCTAACTGAAAATCAGTAATACTAAAGAACCCTGCTTACTGGGGATGCCTATCTTACTTTGGCTTGCCTATTTGGTTATATAGTCTCCTGGATCCTATGAATGTGTTCTTACTGACTCCATAGGAAATTTAGCCAGTTTCTGAGAGTAGGTGAACATCCTTTTGTGACCTAAAACTCTATTTTGAGAGTGTCTTATATCTGGAACTGTGACTAATTTTACTATGTTAGAGAGCAGGGAAATGATAGCTATGTGCTGGGTTCTGTACTGCATGCTTTTTATGTATTACATAAACTCTTACATAAGCTCCGAGATAGTTCTTATTATGTATTTTATTTTACATATACAAAAGTGAAGGTATAGAGAAGTCAGGTGACTTGGCCAAAAACAAGATATTAACTGCATATCAGATTCATGTGCTCTCCTGTATTATCCAGGCCTTTTGTAGTTAAGGACTATGCAGTTAATTGTGGTCTATGCACTGTAAGTAGAAGTAATGTCTGTCATTACCGTACCGAAGCAATTAAGAGCTAATGTGCAACTCTCCAGCTCTCTTGTCCCCTGCCTGCGTGACATGGAAGGATACAGCTACAAAACGGTGAAGCGTCTGTTAGCTTGGATCTCTGAGTGACTATGTGAAGTAGAACCTCCCAGTGGAGGTTTGGATTTGTAGCTTTCATGAGAACTAAGCCCATTTTACATTAAACCTCTAAGCTTTTGAAGTTAATTTGTTAGTATGGCTAAACCAAGGTAATCTTGCCTAACACAGAATCAGATCCAAGATTTGAACCCAGGACTGTCTGCCTCCAGAATTGTTAAATTTTCAGGATAAAGTCTGAGCCTCCATGTTTAACTAAGTAAGTCTGATAGCTTGTTAAAAGGGACCACACGTTGATTGAAACTTGGGGACTTTAGAACTTGGGGACTTTAGAAGCCTCCTGAGAAGTAACTGCTGATCTAAAACAACAATTAAGGCTGGAGGTTTTTTCACTGCATTATCTACCCTGACCCCATTATGAAAGGTTTTAGGAAAAAAGATCTGACTATCTGTCAGCATATTTTCACATTTTAGTTAAAGAAATATATTTTCAGATCCCAAGCATTTTGCTTTTATATTATAAATATATTTGGACTACTTTAAGTTTTAAAAAATATTTTTAAACATTTGTTGCATTATGGAGAAGACTATTTTCCCTTAAAAGCTTTAGGAAGCCTCTGCTTTATGCATTTTGCTAGTTCCACTAAGTCTGAATTAATATATTAATTATTGGAGGAAGTGTTGCTTGTCAGAAAGATGAACTGTATATGGTAGTTAAAAGGCATCTTGGTACATTTCTAAGCTGTGTTCATGCATTGCTCTGGCTCTGTTAGATTGTTCAGAATCTCTTCTAATATTATCTCATTAGGTGAAAGCATTCCAAGTAAAACTAAGATGTACATTTGCATAATTTCCAGATCTATATTTGTTACTAAATTATATCTTGGTTTAATTACGAAGTTATTTAACTATTTTCAGGAAGTATTTGAGAGCTGTCTTTGTGATGTGTAGCTCAATTTTATTCTGGATAAATTCAGTAATACTGACCATTAGAACAGTATAATCCAAAATGGAAGTTTTCATAGTTGGTTGAAAAACAATCTTATTTTATTCCTCACTAGCGAATTGATAATTTGTTGGTCTGCTAATTGAAGTCTCACAATTGTCCTATGAAGGAATAATAGTAAAATATGACACCCAGTTTTTTTCTGATGAAGAATACTGAATTAAGAAAAACTTAGGATTTAATAATCATTAGGTTTGTAGTATCTCCTGTGCTGTTCTTTAAGTTAAAAGGTGATGGCTATTATAGAGATGGGAGTTTGATTTGATTATAGAAACAGAGCTATCATTTTGCCTTCCATGCTGGAGATTTTTGGATAGTCTCTCCTCTCCTATAATTTTCTGTACGTAAAGATCTATTGGAACTCCATAATTTAGGTCATCAAAAAAAAAAAAACAACTGAAATGCATTTTCTGAAGGCCAAACTACCAATTTGGTATAAGAATAGAAAAGCTTCCTTCTTAGCATTTCTCATCCTCTCACTGTGTCATCTACAAAGTCTTAGGTAATCATATTCATGAATATTTAATATCATGGTTAGCTTGCTTTATTACAGCAAGGATTCTTCAGTGATGTGTCATATCTGACTCCTTTAAGACATGTTGAAAGAAAGAGTAAGTTAAATGTAGATTTAAAACTTTTCTTTTTTATGAGGGTATATTTATGAACGTACAAATTTTAGTCTAAGTCAAGTTAGATGACCAAATCAATGAAACCTTGAATCAGTATTAGAACTATTCTCAGATCTTGCTCAGTCACTAACCAGCTGTATGACTTCAGCAAGTCTTTCTGTATTTCATTTTAATCATTTGAATTATAAGAGGGTTGGAGGAAGATGATCTCTAGGATCACTCACAGCTCTAAAATGCTTTAATTCTCAGAAACACTAGTAGATCATCATGTTATAAAATTCTTTTGTATATAGTTGTGAAGATTTATTATTTTCAGTTTTAAAACTGAACTTATTAATTGGAAACTGGTTTCTAATCAGATATTGTTCTGTTTTTCAAATCCTTTTATGTGTACTGTCCTGACTTTTAAGACTTTTTTTTTCTAGAGACATGTTTTCTTTATCTTAAAATCATCTGATCAATGATGTTATTATGAATTCAGATTTATGGCAGAAATGCAAATTTTTAAAAAGGAAAGAAAACAGGAAAAGAAAAAAAGTTTAATATAACCATGGTTGAGACAAGCACCATTAATAGCTTTGATTTCTATTGGGCCAACTCTAAGAGAACTTCATAGCTTGGTATTTCTGTTAAACCACATCCTCACAATGTCCAATGTAAAAAGTAGAACAACAAAAAAAGGAAAAATGAATGAATGGTAGAGACAGAATTTGGAAATAAACATAGAAGGAAACAGAAGTATATTTATGGCTTCTGGTTAGTAGCCTGACCTTGGCTCATTCCCCTTGTCACTGTCCAGGTGTTATGCTAAACAATGGCAATATATTTTCACTCTGCCTAAGGACACAATCAGGTCTTGAGTTTTAGTCTGGCAGGGAACAACTGAAATGAGATGTATCTTTTCTTTTTCACTAGACTTTGAAAAATAATAAAAGCTTGACACTTTATATAACAACTTTTGGGAGCTCTCAAAATCTTTCACACACAGATGTACTATTAATACAGGTTAACTAAGGAAAAAATGTTAGGGTTTCTCATGATTTCCAGTTTTTTTTTTCCAGGAAAATAGGGCTATATTTTCTGGCTAAAATGTCATTCATCAGTCTTTCATTCACCATGTTTTCTCACCTTAAGTCTTAAATTCAGTTTTCATTCATTAATAAAGCCTAAGACTGCCAGAGCATCCCAATATCTCTTGTGCTATATCAATATTTTCCCAAGGTGTTTGCTATTGAAAATATTAAGAAGAATTATGAGATTTATGAGATAACAAAACTTGTTATTTTGAAATTCTTATCTAGATATAACCTTAAAAATTCAGTAGGCAGGCCTCTGGTCAAGATGTCAGAGTAGGTAAACTCTATGCTTGCTTTCTCTCACAACCTCATAAAAATTACAACTAAACTATAGATTAGCCATCATTGGGAGTTGCCTCAAGTCTAGCTGAACAGAAGTCCAGCAACTGGGGACACACAGAAGAGGCATCTCAAGACTGGTAGAAGCTGGAGGAGACACAAAACGGGTTGGTCCCACACATGCTTGTGGCAGTTGAGAACTGAGAGAAATAGCTTGTCTGTGAAGGTCCCCCTGGAGGAGCAAGGGCTCCATAGCCTAGGATTCCAGTGCCAGGAAAGGACTTCCTTACAACCTCTGGCTGTGAAAACCAGCAGAGATTGTGACTGAGTGAGATGGAGGGCTGTGGGAGTCACAGACATTCCTCTTGAGGGGCCCACATGTTACTTACTCACAGACAGTCTCAGTCTCTCTGAGCTCCAGGGCTGAGGCAGCAGCTCGAGAGGCACCAGGGACATATGGGGAGGAACTCAGTTGTTGGGCTTTAGGGCAAGAACTGGAGGGGCAGCTTTCTCCCAGACAGAAATGCTAGCAGAGAACAGTGTTCCTTTGTTTAACCCTCCCCTGCTGGGCTTGCAGATCTGGGTGGCAGCCATATCTGAGTTTCCATTAATGTAGCTAATTCTGTCACCCTGCCCTGGCAATTCCCTGAGACCCTGCCCTTCCCAACGTGAGGGCCCACCCAAGCTGCTTCCAGTGGGTTTTCAAAACAAACGGCCTGTCTTGAATCTGGCTGCAGACTTTCCTAGTCTCTCAAAGGTTCAAAACCTAAATAAGCAGCACCTGGCCTCAGCATGCCAGGTACCTCTTGCTGAGCAACCCTAAGCCTGGCACTAGTAGTAGCCAGCCTCAGTTTGTCATTTGGTCTCTCAAGGCACATCCATGCCCAGCATCAGTCATGGCCATCGGCATATTTCTTGGTGTCTCATGCCAGATGGCTCCAGGCAGAGCACAGTCTATAACTGAACTTGGTCTACTGCATGGCCACTCCCAAGAGGATCCAGACTGCACATCTGATGGCCAGCTTTGGTCTGAACCAGAGTATCACCTGAGGCTACTCCAAGAACAATACATACAAAAGACAGACAGGGAAGGCACCAGAGCCCTGCTAAAGTGAATTCTGCTCTGTAAGGTCAGCTCCTACACCATCGCTCCTCCACTGACCCTGGCCAGTCATCACAATCAATTAGCCTGAGGGCCAATCTTCCCACTGACAAGCAAACAGCAACCAAGGCTCAACTACAACAGGAGGATACATACACAACCCACACAAGGGGCATCCCTGGAGTACGTTGCTCAGATTACCATGGGAGACTGTGCCACTGGAATCCACAGCACACTTACTACATAAAGCTACTCTACTAAGACCATGAGACATAGTAGTCCTCCCTAATACATAGAAATAAATACAAGTAGGCAGTCCAAATAGAAGACAAAGAAATATGTCCTAAATGAAAGAATATAACAGAGCTCCAGAATAAAGAACTAAACAAAATGGAAACAAGCAATCTACCAGATGCAGAGTTCAAAACACTGGTTATATAAAGATGTTTAATGAACTTAGGGGAAGAGTAGATGAACTCAGTGAGAACTTTAAAAAAGAAATAGATAACATAAAAATGAAAATAGGAAACATAAAAAAAGAAATGGTCAGAAATGAAGACTACAATAACTGAAATGAAGAATACTTCAAGAGGAATTAACAGTATATTAGATGAAGCGGAGGATCGAATCAATGATTTAAGAAATACAGTAGCAGAAAACACCCAGTCAGAACAGCAACAAGAAAAAAGAATACAAAATTATGAGGACAGTTTAAAGGGCTTCTTGGACAATGTCAAACATACCAGCTTTCGTATTATACAGATACTAGAAAGAAAAAAGAGAGAGCAAGGAATTGAAAAGCTATTTTAAGAAATACTGACTGAAACTTTTCCTAATCTGGTGAAAGACACAGACATACAAGTCCAGGAAGCACAGAGAGTCCTAAACAAGATGAACTCAAAGAGGCTTACACCAAAACACATCATCTTTAAAATGCCAAAGGTTAAAGACAGAGAATCTGAAAAGTAGCAAGAGAAAAGCAGTTATCTACAAGGGAACTCTCATAAGACTGTAAGCTTATTTCTTGACAGAAATTTTGCAGACCAGAAGAGATTGGCATGAAATATTCAAAGTGCTGAAAAGCAAGGACCTACCACCAAGATTACTCTCCCCAACAAAGCTATCATTTAGAATCAAAGGATAGAGAAAGAGCTTCCCAGACAAGAAAAAGCTAAAGGAGTTCATCATCACCAACAAGTATTACATGAAATGTTAGAGGGACTTCTTTAAGAAGAAGAAAAAATTGAAAAAAAGATTAAAAATATGAATAATAAAATGGCAATAATAACATATCTATCAACAATTACTTTAAATGTAAATGGATTAAATGCTCCAGTCTAAAGGTACGGTGGCTAAATGGATAAGAAAACAAGACCCTTACATCAGCTGCCTTGAAGAGACTCACTTCAGATTGAAGGACACAAACTGAAAATAAAGGGATAAAAAAAGAGGTTTCTTGCAAATGGAAACAAACAAAAAGAATGGGGTATCAATACTTATACCAGACAAAATAAACTTTAAAACAGAAGCTATAACAGAAAACAAAGAAGGACCCAGTAATCCCACTTCTGAGTATTTATCTGAAGAAACCCAAAACACTACTTTGAAGGACATGTAAATCCATGTGTTCATTTAAGCATTATTTATAGGAGCAAAGATATACAGGCATCCTGGGTGTCCATCAGTGGATGAATGGATATAGAAAAGGTGGTGTGTGTGTGTGTGTGTGTGTGTGTGTGTGTGTGTGTGCGCGTGCACGTGGATATAATGGAATATTAGTCATAAAAAAGAATGAAATTTTTACTTCTGCAACAATGTGGATGGACCTAGAGGGTATTTTCCTGAGTGGAGTCAGACAGAGAAAGACAGAGGTCAAATGTGGAATCTAGAAAACATGATAAACAACAGAAACAACTCATAGATACAGAAAGCATTTTGATGGTTGACAGATTGCACAGTGGGGGATCGTTGTAAGGGGAGGGGATTAAGAGGTACAAATTAGTAGTTACAAAATAGTCATGGGGATGTAGAGTATAACATGGGAATATAGTCAGTAGTATTGTAATACTTATGTATGGTGTCAGATGGGTACTGGATTTATTGGGGTAACCACTTCATAAGTTATATAAATGTCTAATCACTGTGCTATACACCTGAAACTAATATAATATCGTATGTCAACTATGATTGAAAAAATAAAAATATAATTTTTTCAAAGTAGGAAATTAATTTCTTTGTAAAACATGTGATTGACCATCTATCATATGCCAGGAACTCTGTTAATTGCATCCACTTCAAACTTTCTACTGCCAGAAATGAATAAACACATTTAGGGATAAACAGGTTCATTTTCAGTCTTCTCAAAATAGATTTATTTCTCCATTTTACTCCAAGATACATAATCAGGCCTTCTCCATCCACCCCCAGCACTGGCAATAAGCCAAAGAAGTATTTCATCCATAGAATGATTTTAAGCATGTATCTTTAGCTGAGACCCCAATGTTCTTTATTTCATCAGTACTGAGTAAATCTTTCTACATATCTTGCTACATATACCCTAGGAGTGTATGCCATATATCGTTTCCCATAAGAGTGCACTACACTAGGAAGATTTTGTAGTTGTTAATAAAGGCAACAATATTCTAAATGATTGCCAGATCACACAGTAGTCTTCACGCATTAGGTTCAAATAGACAGCCCAACACTTCCCAACAGAGACCAATGGATAGCATTTTAGCAAGACAGAAACCAGGAAGGATGGTAATAAGAGAGGAGAGGAGGCATCTGAAAAATGCAAAGAAAGGTCTTGCAGAAATGATTGACTCAGCCAGTTAAAGCCCATTTATAACTGCCCTCTCTTTCCCTTCCAGGATGCTCCAGCTAACATGTTTTCTCATAGCTACCTCCCCCACCTCAAGGACTTTCCAACTCACATCTGTTGATTCATGGCTTGCCAACCAACTAATGTCCTTCCTTGTCTCTGTAGCTGTGTAGGAATAACAAGACTGTATAAAACGGCTTGTTATGTTACAATTGGGGCTCAGCCTTTAGATAGGAATCTGCTGAGCAGGTACTGGCATTAATAAGTGTTGCTTCCTACTTATAGCCTCAATGTCCCATCTCTCTGTTCGAGAATCCTATAACAGTGCTAATAACACCAAGGTCATGGGTTCTACATTACAAACAACTAATAAGACCAGTGGTCTAGAAATTCCTCCTCTTTTGCAGCCTCTACCCAAAGCTCCCCCTCTCATCCTGAGTCATGAGGCACATGTGAAACCTAAGACAAAGGAATCACGCACCCCTTGCATGGACACTGCATAGGTATATAAACTGTAATAAATTTGACTAGAGCAAGCACATGCTTTAGGTCTGTTGAAAGCCTCATGTTCTCCACCAGCATTAAATTCTCCTTCCTCTAACAAAGTTGTCTGAGCATACAATTTCCTCCATTGGGTGTCACTTCCTGCAACAGTAAGAAGGAAGAAAATGTCTAGATATAGGTAGAAACAAATTCAGATGTTGTAAATTTTGTCTACTTAAATTAGTCAAGTATCGCAAAAGATTCTGATGCTGAATTCAGGAGGTATAGGTACCTAAATTTGTAGGGAGGTTGTGCGGAAACCAAAATCAAATAGGGCAAATGGCAGTCTTAATTCTGTACTGACAAAGGGAGACTGAGCGGGACTAGCAGGAGACTTGTTTAGGATGGATTTTGTGACTAGATTTGGCAACAGGTTATACCTAATCTACGGAGTCAATAACAAAGGCACAACCAATTAAGTAAGTCCTGGAACTTGGTATCCATTTATTTTCTTAATTTTCATAATAGTTCTGTGAAATAGATAAGTATTACTTTTATTTTATAGGTGAGAATGTGAGTTCAGGGAATTGGGATAACTTACCAAAGATTACATGGTAAGTGGCAGAGTTGGCTGTTGAACTCAGTCTGTCTGGCTCCAGAGCTGTGCTCTTAACCTCTAGGCTGTGTTACTTCCTGTTTTCATTACTACCATTTTCACATTAACACCCTGCTTCCAAGAAAATTTTGCGTTTCACTTCATTAAAATTCCTAGCGTCATGAATTCCTTTAAATTTAGTAATAGCTGGGCTGCTCCTAGCCAGGCTAATGGCATCAACTCACAGATGTTATTTTACTCAGAGTCTTTTTTGCAGGGAGGCAGTTTCAACATTACATTCTCCACAATGTTGTAGATTTCTAAAACCCTCACAATCTGTATATTTTGCCTTTGGGATGTTTTTCAAAAGATGCATATGGAACCAGGACTTTCTTAGGAGGAAGCAGAGTAGAGGAGCATGCTATGATTTAAGAGTTTTCATAACATGCTTGGGGAACTGAAATCCAATCAATAGAAACTTGTTCTTTAGATGGTATGAGGAAATAATGGACCTTAGTGAAAAGTGAAAAAGAAGAGAAGACAAACTTTCCCTTCTTCACATTTTGCCTGGGGATAGCCCTTCACAGGAACCATTTGGTTTTCAGTGTCTCTTGTGGGATATCTGAAGAGATGAAAGAAATAAGAGTCAATGACACTGACATGACTCACAAAACATATGGCTCTAAATAATGAGACCCTTTATCTTGGAGAACAATCTAAAGGGCATGGGAAAAACCCAAATATAACTCACTTTAAAAAAGTAAAGCTATATAATTTCTTTTCCAAGGCCATAATCTTTTGGTCTTTTTCAGATGTGATGCCAAGAAATAAAAGCTGAGGGGTTGGTAGAAATAGCATCATTTCATTAGTAAACCTCTAGATTGTATAAATATTTGCCATGAGCCTTCTGTTTCTTTTGCTGCTAGGGGGCCAAGAACATTGAAAAACATTACGTTCTTTTGAAAAATTAATTAAATAAAACCCCTTCTGTTCAAATGTCACTACTTCTCTGGAAATGATATCATCTGTTAGTTAAAATATTGAGATCATTATGTGGTGGAAGGTGGTGGGGGAAGCAAAAGTAAGAGTGGGAGGTTTTAAAAGTTGTTGAGAGACTTCCTAGCATGAGAGCTGTTTAACAGGCTTTGGAATTGACTCGTGTCCATCCTAACTAAAGAGGCTCATATTACTCATCTGAGTCCTCTTACTCGGGACTTAACTATCTACACTTGTGGTGGTTTCCTGTGGGCTTTCAAGTTTATATAAATCAGAGAGCCATGCTTTAAGTCACAAATAATATCCTGGGCAAAGCTGATGTAGTGATGTTTTGTTGGTGGGATGGTGGGGGTGAGGTCGTTGTGGAGAGGGTTATGCTGGAATATACATTAAGGTCTAGTGTGTGCCTTCAGATAAAATGTTAAAGATAATGGGCGCCCTGAAGCAAAAACAATGGCAGAGAACTGTGAATAAATCACTACCAAGGGAATTGGCCTTGAGGCTTGTCTTAGTTTGGGGTCCAGATGGCCAAATGGTTGTCCTAGAAAAAAGAAAATACCTGAGAATTGGTAGCCAGTTCCTGGAATTGGAGGTTAGCCTTGCTGAGAACATGCTTTGAGTCCTGCTGTGCATAGCAATCTAACACAAGCTTGTGAGAGAAACTTCTAAGGACCATTTCCCTTTATAGTTATTTCTTAGGCTTTCCTCTGGGTCATATGTTAACTTTACGCTAACAGTAGACAAGAATATTTCCATATTTCATATACTACAGCCTTTCTATAGTTATGATGTGTCTTCGTGTGGGCCTCTTTGGGTTTCTGGTTTTTGGGACTCTCTGAGCTTCCTGGGGTTGTATGTCTATTTTCTTCACCAGATTAGGGAAGTTTTCCATCATTATTTATTCAAATATATTTTCAACTTCTTGTTCTCCCTCTTCAGGTACCTCTATGACACAGATGTTGTTATCCTTAATTTTGTACCATAGGCTGCTTAAATTATTATTATGTTCTTGGTTATTTTTTTCTTGCCATTCTGATTCTGTGTCCTTGCCTTCTCCTCTATATTGGTGGTTCAATCTTCTTCCTCCACTCTGTTGATTCCCTCTAATATATTCTTCATCTTAGATAATGTATTCTTCACTTCTGACTGGTTCCCTTTTATAATTTCCATTTCCATTTTTATGTTTTTATCTCTTTGTTAAAGTTCTCATCTACGATTCCCCTAAATTCATTGAGCATCTTTATAACCAGTATTTTGAACTCTGCATCTGTTAGATGGCTTGACTCCATTATTCCTGGAGCTCTGTTCTGTCCTTTCTCATACATTTCTGCTTTTTTGTCTTCCCATTTTGGCTTCCTTTTTATATCTATTTTAATGTACTAATCAAAGCTCCTAAATCTCCCAGTCTTATTAGTGTGGCTTTGTGTAGTAAGTGTCCAGCAGCTAAGTCCTGAGAGGGGTTCAGCTGCAGGCCAACTTTAGCCCCAGCTTGTGCCCCTCCTGGGCCACCTGTTAAGATTCAGCAAGCAATCCACAGTTGTTACACTTATAGTTGTCTCAGTAAGCCACATCAGAAACAGATCAGCTGTCACCAGTGTGTCTTGGTGCTGCTCAGCAAGTGGCATAGGACTCATCGAGGACACAACTCAATGTGGTTTGGGTGGGACCATGAGTTAAGGGAGGTGGAGTTTCAGAGAATTTTCTGGGCAGAGCAATCTCTGTTATCCAGTTTGATAACTTCTCAGCTCTGGCAGCACTGTGTCCACACACTGGGAGCATAAAGGGCTCAATAGAGGAACAACAGATAGCATCAGCACTTCTTCCAGCCCCCGCTGTAACAACTCAGTGTTCCCCTGTAAGTGTCTGGTGCCCCTCAAGAAGTCAACCTGGCACTGATACACAGAGAGAGCCAGTCCATCACCTTGAAAGTCTGCTCATGTACATGTCCCCTTTAAGAGGCTTCTGCAGCTCCCAGCTGCTGCTGCCATAGCCTATGTCCCACTCAGCCACTGAGTACTGGGCAGCCTCATGTCTTTGCCCCCTTTTACTTCCAACAATTGCAGGGTGATTTCTTATTTATCTCCCTAGTTGTAGGGCTTCTGTTCATCTAGACCCCCAGGCAACTCTGCTTGCTCTATGCTCTGTGTTTCCATCTTAACTTTGATGTGGTCATAAGAGGGGATGAACAAAGCTTCTAACATCTATGCCATTTTGCCTGTTCTGGAGCCAATGTATAGTTTTTTGATGAAATTTGTCATTTTTATTTTTGCTCTACCATATATTAAAGAATGGCATGACAATGAAACTCAAGTAGGCACTTTTTCCCATTCACACTCTCTTTCCCAGGCCACTGGTTAACTTTAATAGGGTCCATCAACCACCTAGAGAAATAGTATACACTTTAAAAGAATATCTAGGCCCTAAAATTAATTGTTCAAAGTCCAGATAATTGTTGGCATCAGAATTATGGGGAACTTGTGAAAAGTGATGGGTGAATAACTACTTTTACCACATTCACTTATGTGTCAATTTAGAAACCCCATCAATGCATGGCCTTTGGTCTAGTTTGCCTGGATCAGCCAGGTTTATGTGAGGTCACGATGTCTGATAGATCCAAAAGGAGAGTTTTGCTAACTCTCAACCATTATCAATACCTAGTATTTTGGGATAGAACAAATACTTGGACTGAAGGGAACACTGAAAATACTGCCTTAAGCAGGTGAATAATGTACAAATGTTTCATGATATGAAATGTGAGTTGAAGAGTATTATAGTTTAGTCTTCTCTAGCTGCAATAACAAAATACCACAGGTAGGGTGGCTGAAACAACAGAAATGTATTTTCTCACAGTTCTGGAGGCCAGAAATCCATGCTCAAGTTGGCAGTAAATTTTATTATTGGTGAGGGCTTTCTACCTAGCTTGTAGACAAATGCTTTCTCAATGTGACCTCGCTTTTCCTCTGTGCATGAACACAGTAAAAGAGCTCTCCTGTGTGTCTTCCTCTTTTCATAAGAAACTAATGCCATTGGATTAGGGCCCTACTCTTATGACCTCATTTAACTCTAGTTACCTCACAAAGTCCCCATACCCAAGTACTAACATATTGAAAATTAAGGCTTTAAAATGCAAAATCTTGTCAGAGGTGGGATAATTCAGTTTATCATGTAGAGCAGCAACACTTAAGCATACCTTCTGGCATCAAATTTTATATGTTTCTATAAGTCTCCTTTAGTCATTTGATTGGACATGTCTCATTTATTGGGATTAGCCTCATTTCCACCTAAAACTTACATCACTAACTTTATCCATGGACACTGAGTCTGGAGACAAGATTCAAAATATAAGCAGAATTGTGGGATGATGAGAAGAACATCATCTTGCTTAAATCTCTCCTTCACTGTACTGTTGTGATGCTGACCACTTTCTCCTCCTTCCTCCTCTGAATTTCCCAACATCAGAATTATTCTTTTTATTCAGGAAAGGAAGAAAGGAATGAAAGAGAAATTTCCCCCCCTACAGAAATTATTGGTTAAGTGAATACATACTACCTGGGAAGGGAAAGATGGCTCCCTACTATTTCTATTCAGGATTCTATTATTAAAAGATTACTACACATTACTTCCTTAAATTAGCCAGCTGTCACTTTAGGAAGGTAGAGAGTCTGGTCTTCAGAATATGAGAACCAAGCATGTACATTTCAGGGAGTCAAGAAACATGGTAGTAACAAATTCTAGTGCAGGTAAGAGGGAAAATCCCCCAAGAGCACTCCTTGAATCTGGGAGAACCAAAGCAGGAAAGGCCTACCTATCAGGCCAAAAGGAGGCAAGCAAAAGGTAATATGGGAACCCAGTGACAGGAGAGACACACAAAAAAACTAACTACATCACCAGTTTGCCTAAGAAACATTCTGGAAGCTTAACAGGAATACGAGTTAGAACTACTAAGAACTCCAAAACAAAGTGACCACTGGGGCCAGATGAGGTAGCAAAAGTCACCCTCTCCAAAAGTGAATACCTAGTACATGCTCAGTGCGTGGTTGCTAAATTGAACTGAAGCTTGGACTCACCCTGTCTGCATCCTTGATTTAGCTACTCCATGGCATTTACTTGTACTTCTGTTTGGTTGGTTATGTTATAAACAATGCATATGTTAATTAGCTCATTCACATGCCTTGCATATCTCAAAAGTAGACAAAACATATACCAAAACACAGGAGCAATTTTTTTTTTAATGTTAGTATCCAGTTACCCCAGGCACTGCTGTCTTCATTTCGCCTTTGAGGAGTGATGAATGAAGAAAAACAATAAAACCTTGCCTTTTTACAACACCTTTACATTACTGAGAATTTTTCATTACTTCTCACAGATTAAATGTTATACATACAATTTCAAAACACAGAGGGTTACCCAATCAGGGAACCCTTATTTCACCACCACTCGTCTGAGTTAGGAGTGTGGAAAAATGAACTGTCATTCATAGTTTCAAGCCATTGGCATACCTCTAGGACTCGAAGTGACCCAGAACAAAACTAACCCACCAAAGGCTTTCTTTATGATCCCTCTTTTTCCTCTATTTAAGCCAACAGACAAAGTCCCATATACCAATTCAAAGCTGCTCACAGTGCCAAAAGTAATTTCAACACCAAAACCCAATTGGCCCTGGAGAATAAGAAACGGCACATGTATTTGCAGCTGTTTGATTAAAGCTTAGGTGTTGCATCTTAGAACGGTCCTGCCCTTTAGAAAGCTCCAAGTCCCTTAGGCTATGTATGCCTTTGATTACCTACCCTCCAAAAAGCCTGAGATTGCCTCTTCTGCTTCATCAAAGGATAGAGAAAAAAAGTGAGTAATTTTCACCCCAGCTGTATTAACACACCACCTCAAATACTTCAGGAGAACTGAAGTGACCTTTGCATACCCAGAACATTTCAGTGAAATGCATGTACAGCTTGGTTATTGAGATACTTATAAACATATATTAAAATATATGATAAGGCCTTTTCTTATATAAGGGATGTATCATTTGCAGTATAAATAACAAAAGCAGAACTTCAAAATGACAGAGTTGTCTGATATTTCAGCAGGAATTTTTCATAATTAATATCTTTGTGTTTTAGAGCAGTTTTAGGTTCACAGAAAAATTAACTGGAATGAACCACTGTTTCTATACCTCCTCTCAACTTCTTCCCCACACTCCACACACAGTTTCCTTTATTATTAACATCTTGCATTGGTGTGGTGCATGTGCTACAATTAATGAGCCAATTTTATACTAAAGTTTATAATTTACATTAGGATTCATTCTATTTGTTGTACATTCTATGGGTTTTGGCAATGTAGAAGGATGTGTATCCACAATTATATTATCATAAAGAAAGTTTCACTACTCTAAACATACTCCATGTTCCACTTATTAACCCTTCCTCTCCTTCAACCCCTGTCAACTACAGATCTTTTTACTGTCTTCCTAGTTTTGCCTTTTTCAGCATTTTTTATATTTGAAAAAATATAGCATGTGGCCTTTTCAGACTGGCTTCTTTCACTAGGCAATGTGCATTTAAGGTTGCTGCATGTGTTCATGTCATAATAGTTCATTTTTTATCGCTAAATAATGCCATTTTATGAATGTGCCACAATTCATCCATTCACCTACTGAAGAACATCTTGGTTGCTTCCAAATTTTGGCAAAAATGAATAAAAACTGCTATAAATATTTGTGTGCTGGTTTTTGTGCACATGTAAGTTTTTAACTCCTTTAGATAAATATCAAAGAGTGTGATTG
Organism: Eidolon dupreanum; assembly: GCA_028627145.1. Classification (NCBI taxonomy): domain Eukaryota; kingdom Metazoa; phylum Chordata; class Mammalia; order Chiroptera; family Pteropodidae; genus Eidolon; species Eidolon dupreanum. The sequence goes on from CM053505.1 coordinate 69,865,312, forward strand.
CTGGATCTTATGGTGGGAAGATGTTTAGTTTTGTAAGAAGCTGCCAAACTCTCACCAAGTGGCTGTACCAGTTTGCATTTCCGCCAGCACTGAATGAGAGTTTCTATTACTCCACATTTTCACCACTATCCAGTGTTGTCAGTTTTTTGTATTTTAGCTATTTCACTAGGTCTGTAGCAGTTTCTTTTTTTTTTTTTTACTTTTTTAAGTTAAAATTTTTATTTTGAGGTAATTACAGATTCACATGTAATTACAAGAATACAGAAAAATTCTTTACCATGTTTCTCCCAATAGTAACATCTTGCAATTAATAAACAAATATTACGACCAAAATATTGAAATGAAAAAGTCAAGATATAGAATCATCAGCACAAGGATCCCTCTTATTGCTTGTTTAAAACCACATCCACTTCTCTTTTCACTACTCTGTGGCAACCATGAATATATGTTCTGTTTCTAAAATGTTGTCATTTCAAAAACAAAAATGGATTTATACTGTATGTAGCTTCTGTTCTGGGAATTATTCTTTTTTAAATTAATTTTGTTATTAGTTTCAAGTATACAGTACATTTGTTAGACATTTATATAATTTATGAAATGATCCTCCTGATTGTTTTTTCTCTCCTCTAAGTCTCCACCTAGCCATAACATTAATGCTAACTGCATTCCCTATGCCATGCTCCCCATCCCTGTGACTATCTATCAACTACTAATTTATACTTCTTTTATGCAATTATTTTCTTTTAATTTATAATTCCCTGATGACATAAGATGTGGAGTATTTTTCGTATGCTTGTCATTTGTATATTTTTCTTTTGGTAAGGGGTCTCTGTAAATCTTTTGCCCACTTTTTAATTGGACTGTTTTCTTATTGTTGAGTTTTGAGAGGTCTTTGTGCATTTTACATCCCAGTTCATTATAAGATATGTATTTAGCAAAGATTTCCTCTCAATCTCTGCCTTTTCTTTCTATTCTCTTAACAGTGTTTTTAGCAGAGCAGAAGATTTTAATTTAATTTTTTTTTATTTTATATTAGTTTTAGGTGTATGAAATCCAAATTTTCAAAATTTTCTTCAATGGATTGTGCTTTTCCTATTGTATGTAGAAAATAATCATTAAACCCAAGGTCATTTAGATTTCCTATGTTAACTTTTAGGAATTTTATAGTTTTGCATTTTACTTTTAATTCTGATTCATTTATTTTTTTTTGAAAGATGTAAATTCTGTGTCTAGATTCATATTTTTTTGCATGTAGATGTCCAGTTGCTCCAGCACTATTTGTTTAAAAGATTATCCTTTCTGCATTAAATTGTCTTTGCTCATTTGCAAAGATCAGTTAACTATACTTGTGTGGGTCTATTTCTGGGCTCTCTATCCTGTTTCATTGATTTGTCTATTTTTTCACTAGTAACACACTGTCTTGGCTACTGTATCTTTACAGTAAGTCTTAAAGTTGAGTAGTGTTAATCCTCCAAGTTCCACACTTTCTGTATTATGATGTCTATTTATTTTGTTTTGTTTTGCCTTTCCATATAAATTTTAGAATCAATTTGTTGATATTTACAACGTAGCTTGCTGGGATTTATATTAGAATTGCCTTGAACCTATAAATCAAATTGGAAACAACTGAAATCTTGACAAAATTAAGTCTTCCTATCCATGAGCATAAAATATCTCTCTATTTAAATCTTCTTTGATTTATTCATCAGCTTTAGAGTTTTCTACATAGCCTTTTCAGATTGGCTTCTTTTCAATGTACAGACTTTGTATACACATTGTTATATTTATACCTAATTATATCATTTTGGTGTAAATGTAAATGGTATCATGTTTTAATTTCAAATTCCATTATTGACATACAGGAACACAATTGACTTTTGTATTAACCTTGTATCCAGTAACCTTGCTATAAATTATATTAGTTACAAGAGATATTTTAGAATTTTCTACATAGATAATCATGTCATCTGTGAACCACAGGTTTATTTCTTCCTGCTCAATATGTATACTTTTTATTTCATTTTCTTGTCTTATAGAATTATTTAGTTACAAATTGTATAAAAATGGGAAAGGAATATATATATATAATATATATATATAATATATATTATATATATATATATTACTAAATGGAAATAGATTAAATTTATAGTAATGTTTATTACAGGTGATTTTATTTTGCATTCTTTGTACTTTTCTGTATTTTTTCAAATTTTCTTTATGTGAAAAGATGTTCATTTCAAAGTTAAGTAAAATGGTGATAAATTTTCTAAACCTAAATGTTATTAAAGAATAGTTAATTATGGCACTTCCATAACATAAAATACTATGCATTCTTTAAAGACTATAGTAGTCCCCTCCTATCCACAGGGATGCATTCTGAGATCTCAAATGGATACCTGAAACCACAAATAGTACTGAACACTATACAGGCACACCTCAGAGATAATGTAGGGTTGGTTTCTGACTACCACACATACATAGAATATAACAAATAAAGCCAGTCACATGAAATTTTTGGTTTCCCAGTGCATATAAAATTAATGTAATTATGTTTAAGCTACATTGTAGTCTATTAAGTATGCAATGGTATTATATTTTTAAAAAGTGTACATACCTAATTAAAAATACTTTATTGCTAAAAAATGCTAACCATTATCTGAGCCTTCAATAAGTTGTAATCTTTTTGCTGATTGGTCTTGCCTTGCTGTTGATGGCTGCTGACTGACCAGGGTGATGGTTGCTGAACGTTGGGATAGCCACAGCAATTGCTTAAAATAAGACAACAATTAAGTTTCCTGCTTTGATTGACTCTTCCTCTTATGAACAATTTCTCTGTGGCATGTGATGCTGCTTAATGGTATTTTATCCACTGTAGAACTTTCTTCAAAATTGGAGTCAATCCTCTCAAATCTAGCTGCTGCATTATCAACTGTTTATGTAATATTCTATGTCATTTTTTGTCATTTATATAATCTTCACAGTATCTTTGCCAGAAGTAGATTCTATCTCAAGAAACCACTCTTCATTTGCAACAACATGGATGGACCTTGAGATAATCATGCTAAGCAAAATAAGCTGGACAGAAAAAGTGGAAAACCACATGATATCACTTATATGTGGGATATAAACCTAAAAGCAACAAATGAACAGGACAAACAAACAGAGACTCATGGACATGGACAACAGACTAGTGGTTACCAGAGGGTAGCGGGGAGGGGGAGGTATATGAGGTAAAAGGGGTCAAATATGTGGTGACAAAAAGAAATCTAACTATGGGAGATGAACACACAATGTGTGTGTGTGTGTGTGTGTGTGTGTGTGTGTGTGTGTGTATATATATATATATATATATATATATATATATATATATGCCTTACTGTTAAAATGTTCAACTGAAACTTATTGGATTTTGTTTCCCATTGTCACCAAAAACTAATTAATTAGTTAGTTAATTAATTAATTATTTTAAAGAAACCACTCTTTTTGCTCATCCATAAGAAGGAACTCACCAGTTCAAGTTTTATCATGAGATTGCAGCAATTCAGTCACATCTTCAGGATCCACTTTTAGTTCTCTTGCTATTTCCACACCTGTATTTACTTTTTCCGCTGAAGTCTTGAAACCCTAAAAGTCATCCTTGAGGATTGGGATTAACTTCTTCCAAACTCCTGTTAATGTTGATATTTTGACCTCGTCCCATGAATCATGAATGTTCTTCATGGCATCTGGAATGGTGAATCCTTTCCAGACAGTTGCTGATTGACTTTGCTCAGGTCTATCAGAAGTATCACTATCTATGACTGCTATATCCTTATAAAATGTGTTTCTTAAATAATAAGACTTGAAAATTGAAATTACTCCTGGACCCATGGCTGCAGAATAGATTGTTATGTGAGCAGGCATTAAAACAACACTAAGCTCATTGCACAGCACCATCAGAGCTCTTGGGTGACCAGGTGCACTGTCAACAAGCAGTAATATTTTGAAAGGAATTTTAAGATGTAAAAAAGATTGAATATCAAACTAAGTGAAATAACATCAAATGTTACTCAGACTTTCAGTGTTGGCATCTGTCACGCATTCTGACAATATACCTTTAGAGTACCTGTCAAGTGTTCCTTTACTTTCAGTTCCATCTTTTGTTTATAAGTGTTATTATAAAGTAATATGGCTCCCTCTTTATTTTCTGACTCCAGTTTTATGGCAAGACACTGCTTTGACATCTTTTTTTTTTTCTCAGTCACACTTTCCATTGTATCATAAGATAATTATAGAATGCTATTAAGAATAGTTAAAATATGCAAACATAGACTTGATAATGTATAGCAGTGTTTTTGGATATAGAAGAGTCTCCTTAATATATAGAATATAGTTAAGTTTAAAAGTCATTTACTAAATGTCATATATATTTATATTTTTCAAAAAATTTTTTCAACAGATTTTTAGTGAGTACCTACCATGTTCCAGACACTGTTAATTGTTTAAACAATAAACAAAGCAAAGTCTGTCATTATGATGCTCATGGTCTATTAGAGAAGATAGAAAATAAGCAAACAAACAAACAAAAATATATATAAGATGTCAGATAAGGATAGGCGCTAGAAAGAAAAATAAAGCAAGTAAGGGAATAGGCAGTATCAAGAGAGGGTGCTATTTTAGATACAGTAGTGGATGACACTTATGCAGATATGTCAATGAAATAAAAGAGCAACTCAAATGAATATCTAGGTATAGATAATTCCTAACATAGGGAACAAACAGAAGTCCCTGAGGCAGTATCATACTTGAGTTGTTTAAGAAACAGCAAAGTGGCCAGTGTGGATAAAATGGGGTAATTAAGAATAAAAGTCATAATAGATGGGACAATAGAGGAAGGCAGAAGCCAAGTGGACCTCATAGGCCATGTACAGGATGGTGAATTTATTCAAAGCGTGATGGGAAGTCACTGGAAATTTTTGAGTAAAGGAATGACATGATCTGATGAATGTTAAAAAGGCTCACTCTCGATGTTGGGTGAAGAATAGATTGTAGACAAGCTAGGATGTTATTGATATGCTCCAGGCAAGAGATGATGATGGTTTGGACAAGCGCAGAAATGTTCAAGGAAGTGAGGTCTAATCAGATTTTTTGTTAATTTTATTTTATTAGTTTGAAGTATACAGTATTACATGGCCATTAAAAAAAAGAATGAAATCCTACCATTGGCAATGGCATGAATGGACCTAGAGATTCTTATGCTGAGTGAAATAAGTCAGATAGAGAAAGATAAATACCATATTATTTCACTTATATGCCGAATCTAAGGAACAAAAAGAACAAACTAATCAAAAACAGATTCACAACTATAGAGGACATTCTGGTGATAGCCAGAGTGGAGGGGGGTTGGAGGGCTGAGAGAATGGGATAAAGGGTTAAAGAAGTACAAATGAGTAGTTGATGAGTAGTCACAGGGATGGGGAGCACGACATAGGGAATACAGTCAGCATTAATAATAATGGCTAGTCAGAGAGCCAGAGGAGAAAAAAGGCAATCAGTGGGATTGTTTTATAAACTATATGAACATCTAAGAACTAATCAGATTTGATGTACTTTTTGAAGGTAGCCCCAATAGAATTGTGTATATGCACATCCATACATATTAACACAAAATGTTACCAGTAGCTATCTATGAATTTTGGAGTTATAAGTGATCTTCAGTTCCTTCTTTGTGCCTTTCTATACTAGTTGAGGACTTCTTCCTATTGGTAAAAAAAAAAATTATTTCATTTGGGGATGAGGTGGAGTATATAATCAAAAACACAACCAGTGAAGCCAATTAACAAAAGTACAGTACCAAATATATGCAGCCATTTGGTAGTTGTAGCTGCTGCCAGAGAATCACAACTGGGGATACCTGGTTACGGAGTGGGGAGTACATTGGGCAGTGACCAGTCCAAGGAAAGCCCAGATCCTGAGACTATGCAGATTTCCTGGGCTATGGCAGACCATTGAGAAATAACTCAACAGTAATCATAAAATACTGATAAGAGGATGAAAGACTCTGGAAGCCTGGCAAGAAACAACAAACAGGTTAAGGTCTGTAGCATGGAGAATATCCAGCAGTAGGCAAGATTCTCTAAGAAAAGAGTAATTTAGCTTCAGATGAATGCTACAATAGGCAGAGGCCCAAGTAGGCAAGTGGTAGTATAGCACAATATGGCAGGAACTTAAGTAGTCTTCACCAAACCCATGGAAAGTCTGATAACTCTCAGTCCCTAGCTAAGCCATGAATTCCTTGGAAGAGCAATGGCTCCTGGAGAGGAGAAGATATAATTCCCTTTATTGACAATCACAACCTATACTAATAGTTCCGTGATTCTTTAATTCTTAAAGGCACAAAGAGGCCTACCTCATTTGAAAGGCTAGCTGGAGAAGATAGGAGTTTCCAAGAGGAATAAAGAATGGGATTCATTTCAGGCCTTTACATAAACAGTCTGCTCCCCAGCACTCTTTCCTCAGTACATCACAAAACATCAACCCAAGCCTACATTGTCTATTAGATTTTACCCTGAAATCTTGATTCCAAATTCTAATTTTAACAATCTTTAGATCCACAGTATGTATAATGTCCATTTCATGGTAGGTGCTCCATAATTATTTGTTGAAAGAAGAAATAAATGAATGAGTAAACCAGACATCACCAGGAATTCGGCTTGGTGACATTATAAGGACATTATGTTTATATTATACTCTTATCATGTACTTGCCCATAAATTGCACATTCATCTGCATAATATTATTAGAACAAAATTCTTATTTAAATTCTGATTTGAAAAATAATCTGTAGAAATGCCAGTTAACCCAACCAAATTGTTTTCTACAAACTCTGTGCCCAGCATTTTGTCAAGGCTGACCTGAGTCATTAGTGACCCTCTAGAAAAATATGACTGGTTTTTCCTTCCATATGCACAGTGTAGCATTTCCTACCTGAAACAAGTGACCAAAAAACAGGTCAGTGTAATGGGAACTAATGGATCATTCTTCAATTTCTAACATTATCAGAAGGTGCACTAACTGGACAGAACATCTGGAGACCTAAATTCTAGCACCAGCACTGCCATTAAATAGCCCTCTGACCTCAGACAAGCCACTTCTCCCTCTGTGCTGTCCTTTACCAAACCCTAAAATGGATAGGTAGAGCCAGGGTCCCTATAAAGTAACTTTAGGCTTTTAAGGTTGTATAAGGTCCATGAGGGCCGGGACCCAGAATGTGGCAACTCATGGACACTCAAGAAAACTTTGTGAATGAAGGAACAAAGGAGCATCTAAATACAATCAAAACTATAGACAATGTGTCTCCCCACAAACTAGAAAGGACTTTAGTGAATGAAATAAAGTGTCTGAACATGTTGAAAATTGAAACAGAAGCCTGTAATTGAAAAAAAAAAATTCTAAAGGGACTCAAGTGCTGTCTATCAAAACTCAGTGCCACAACTACTACATATGAAAAATAGCTCCCCAGCTAAAACTTGTAATGAATTAAGGAGAAAAGTCTTCCCTAAAACATGAGATGAGCTTATGCCATGTGATTAAAATGAATATATCTTGTGTAAAATCAGGCACTTCCTTGATAATATCCAGTTAACGCTTTCAGACCTGGGGACACCATATAGTTCACAAGAGTAATGTTTTATTTAATCCTATTAAATGACTTCTGAGGTGCCTCTATTCCTGTGGAATATTTCAATTAATTTTCAGTTTTTTTGGACTTTCATATAATCTTTCCATTTTTCTATAATCTAAAGCATTTATTCAAATTTTCCTTTCCTCCTTCAAAAATAACAATTTACAGCCAACAACAAGCATTTCGAATAATATCCTCATCATCAAAATTATTATTATAGCTACAATTCATAGAATATTTACTATGTGCCATATATGATTCTGAGCATTTTATATACATCATTTTATTTAATGCTCACAATGACCCTTTGAATTAGTTATCACTATCACCATTTTGCAGATGAGTAAATGAAACTCTGGAAGGTTAAATAACTTGTCTAAGGTAGTCATAGCTCAAAAGCAACAGATCTGGGATATGGATCCCAGCCTTGCTGACTACAAAGTCCAAGCTCTTAACCACTATGTTATAATATTCAATAACACTAAGTATTTGACACTGCACTACATGTGGGAATAAAATAGTGAATATGACAGAGCCAGTTCCTCCCTCACAGTGTTTATACACTAGCAGAGAAGAAAATGAAACAAGCAATAACATGTGATGATTGCTGTGATAGTGGATGAAGAAGCTGTAGAAGATCACAGAGAAAACAAATTTTAAATGGAAACAACACCAAAACTCACCTTTTAGTAGGATAAACCTGTCTCAATTTTGGATATTCAGGGATTGAGTTAAGAAAGTAAACTGGGCACACACGCAGGAGTAAATTTTCTTAAGCTATAATTTTCATTGGATAATGAACATTTGCCTCCCCCTCAGGATGACACTGGAGCCTTTTCTTTGGCTAGACAGTTCCTGAAAACTACAATTAATAAAACAGAGGTTTTGGTCACAATTTCCTCTTTTTGAAAAACCTGGTAACTTTATCTAAAAAACACTAGTGAAGTATGCATGTAAACCTGAACACATTTTTTCTCTAAATTATCAGATCAAATTTCATAAAATGTTGGCAAAGTCATGGAAATCTTTAAAAGGCAAGGTAACATAGTTATATAATTGTCTTTGTTAGTAACTGCAGAATCCACTTTAATGATAAAAGTTTCCAATTTCATGTCCAATCATATACATGCAGTAATTTAGCTACCTGGCCCATGGATGTGAAAAGGCAGATTCTATATTGGAATCTTAATAAAACTTATAATAGCTATAATTATAGAATACATAATGCATGTCAGGCATTGTACAATATGATTCATACAATTTATCATATTTAATCCTAACACTTAGGAATGAGTGCTCCCATTTTGCAGATGGGAAAACTGAAACTTGGAGAGATAAAATACCCTACGCAGGAATCTGGATCTGAGCCTAAGAAGTCAGAATATAGAGCCAAGAGACTTTACCACTACAAATGAGCACTTAGCAGAGGGCCTGCACTTTATAATTTGCTGAGGATCATAAGCATCAGAGGAGTTGCATTTTGTACACAAAGAATACCACACTTAATTGGAAACCAGCTTTAAGACACATGAAAAGGTAAACTTCAACTATTCCTCCTTCCTTTATCTTTTGGCTAATTTCCTTGTAATCCTCATGAAACCCCTCCTGGCCCAGATTCTGGGATCCATGCTGTTTTTCCAAGACCCTTTTCATCACCGATTTCACACTTTGTGGGGCTGTTAGCATCATTTATTCGAATGAGGCTTTAAATCCCTAAGAAAATAACAAAATTCCTCTCAAAAAGTAAATAAAAATTCAGAAGGAAATGTTGAGAAATACTGGTACAACCATTTCCCTTCCCCCAGATCTTCCTTACAGAACGAGCTTCTTTGCCTTAAGGGTGCTTAGGGATGCCTTTGGATAACTAAATATATTTTGTATTTATGATAGCCTTCCTTTGAGGGAAGAGAGTAAAGTACATAGCCTTTATCAGGTTCAAAAAGGAGTCTGTGACATAAAGAGAAAAATTTCTTATTAAATGAATGTTTGAATTTTTCTATAAATCTAAAGAATTCTTGTCATATGTATAGCCTCATCCTATCTTTTCTTCAGTCTTCTCCACCACTCTGGTCTAACTCCAAAGGCACTCCCTCATCCCACAGCCCACAGACAGCCCTTTTCTGTACTCTTGTCCTGACTACTTCCCAGCCAAAATTTGCTCATAATTCCCAGGGACAGGCTTTGTCTATGATAATCAAAGGGGTAGCAGAAAGTGACTGAATTCACAATTCTCCAGCCCCACATGGCATGTCAGTTGCAGTTTATGCAGAGCTATTACAGTAAAAGCTGTGTAATCTGGCACTTTTCCAAAAGGAAAGAACTGGAAACCAACATTTCTAAAATGCCCTAATACATATCTCCAATCTTGTAGCTGAAATTGATGCCATTGAAATTCAACTACAGTGACACGCCACTTTCAAAAAGGCCTGATCAAAATGCAAAGAAAAAGTTCTCTTTTATGACTTTAGCTAAGCAGCATAAACCCAGCGGGTAGAATAAAATCTATTCTTCAAATTTTATGTAGATTAAAATGAAATAAAAACAAAGAATTGGAAACTAAGATACTGGAGGCAGGCAGTTGTGAAACCTTGAAAAACAACTCTTTACAGTGATTGTGATGACTATGTAGACATGTAGAAATATGTGCACCATATAATTTTAAGTGGAAAAAAAGGATATTCAATAATTATTGTCATCACTGTAAAACAGTATATGCATGTGGAAAAGAATAGAAAAAGATGTAAGTAAAATTGTTCTTAATTTGAAAGTGCTAGGACTTAAAATGATTTTTCCTTATTTAAATTTATATATCATTAGTGTTCTATATTCAGTATTTAAAGGAGGAAAAGGGGTACTATTCCCTACTAAAAAAAGAAGTACTGAAAGTGTTTGGTAAAGTCATCGAGCTCAGAGAGGCAGTTTGTGGAAGTTGCTTCTAAATCATTAAGCTGACTGCATCTAGAGACTAAGTCTATTTTTTTCCTTTCAAAGCTGCGCACTTAAAATATCAAAAGCACAGAAGTAAAAAAAAAATGGAGAGTTCTTGAGAAATCTAATCCAATGAAAAATATTTATGGAGCTCCAACTATACACTTAGCTTTGTGAAATGACTGAGAAATAGATTTAAATGTTGAATATTTACTGGCTCACTAACCCCCAATTCTCCCAGTACCCATCCTGTATGTCTCCATGTCTGCTGCCTCCTTCCAGATTCTCCTCTAGTGCAATGTTGATTTTGCCTTCCTATCTCAGCCTCTTGAAACCTGCTTATACTTGAGCATGTACTTGCCATTTGCAACATGGGAATTCTTTGGTAATTCAAGTAGCAATGAACAGGATTTTTAAAAATTTAGTGACAATCACATCCTCACATTCATTCTCCTATTTATTAGCCTTCCAGCTCTGTGCTGCACACAATGGAAATAGAAACTGACAAGTTTATGTCAGGTTCAGTACTCATGCCCTTCTTTATTTCCCATTAGGCTGTATGTGTATATTTCAGGTTATGACCAGGAGGTTAATGGTTGCTTGGACTTGTTTATGATGAAGGCTCCTCATGGGCATGAGAAATGAATCTCAGACTGCAATCTACTTAGGGTTCTTCACATAGGAAATATAACAAATTAGCTATTGTACTTTGTTACTTTAACAGACTCCAGTGCATATACCAAATGACAAATTTATGGTAACATTTCAAGAAATATAAATGTTTCATCCAGTCCTTGAGGGATATCACTCTGACACTAGTAAAATAATTACCTCTGAGTTTTAGTCATTTGAAATTCATTTTGTATCTCTGAGCCTCAGCTACCTCTCCTGTAAAATTAGAATGTTGTTACCTACTCCTAAAGAAGTACAGTTGACCCTTGAACTATGCAAGGATTAGGGGCACCAAACCCTGTCCAGTAGGAAATCCACATTAACTTTTGACCTCCCCATAACTTAACTAATAATAGCCTACTGTTGACCAGAAGCCTTACAGATAACATGTTTTGCATATTATATGTATTATATCCTGTATTCTTACAATAAAGTAAGCTAGAAAATATAAAATTATAAGAGAATTGTAAGGAAAATATATTTATAGCACTTATTGAAAAAAATCTCTATATAAGTGGATCTATGTAGTTCAAATCTATGTTAAGGGTCAACTGTACATGAAATCAAATGATCTGAGGTTCCTTCTGACCCTGAAGCCTGAGACAGACCAGGGGAGTAAATTTGGGAAGTAGTTCTCTCTCACCTGGGTGACTGGGTTAAATCTCTTATTGCTTTTTCTGCCATTTACACTCTTCAGGTCTTCTTCCAAATTGCTCTCTAAGTTTTTTTAAAGCGGTCTTGATTCTCTCTCTCTCCTATTTAAAACCCTTGATGGCTAGCTATAACCAACTACATTTGGATAGAATAAAATCCAAACTCCTTAGCACAACAAACACATGTGTCAGGCATTAATTTTAACAGTCTTTATTCTAGAGTCTGTAAAATGTAAAATTGTTGTTTCATAACACAGTTGAATTACTATTTTGAGGCCATGTTCCACCAGCACACACACACACAAAAACTCAATTTAGCCAATTTTGAGTAAGTACAATTACTTATAGATGTCCTCAGCCATTTTAGGTTTAAATGCAATTCAAGATCCCTGCCTTCCATGCTTCTTTACTTCATTCTAAGGTTGATCTTATTCCAAGGGGCTTACATATCTTTATGACATGAGAGACACAAGGACACAGGTACCTGGTCTATAGCCATTGCCTACTAAATGCTGGCATCTGCTTCATGTATAATCCTATTCCAGTTTTTGACTGTCATCATCCCTCTAAGTGAGCATCTGCTGACTTAGACATCTTGCTATCTGGCCTCAGGGCATGTGGTTCATGCTTCCTTCCACCCCAGTGTCCCCTCACCATGATTGACAGGCCCCTTCATGTCTGCAGGCTCTCAGTGGCCTACAGGAAAACCTCTGACTACTTCCCACTCCAGGTTCTATTTTAAAACATTTGCTATGTATTCTAAACAATTTGTCTGGTGTCCGTCTCCCCTGTAGGAGAACAAGGATAAGGGAAAGGAATGTGCCTTTTTATTTGCTAATGTACTTTTTTGTGCCTTTCTCAAAAAAATGATTGCTGAATGTATAAATGTTGCTTCACAGTCTGGTCCACTCTGATCCTTCTGACTTTATCTACACACACAAATGCACACAAACACTGACAGATGAAGTACAGGGTACTATGAAAGTACATAATAGGGGACACTATGTCTGAGTTTGTCAGGGAGAATCTCTGTGAGGAAATAATGTTTAAGTCCTGTGAATATGGCACAATGTGCCAACCCCCATTCCACTCCTCTTCCAAACAAACTCATATGGTGTGTTAATTCATAGGTAAATAGAGACACTATACAGCAGTGATTTCAAAGTGTCTTTAAAGTCCTAGGATACTTCAGAAGTGCCTCAGGGGAAGCTATGAGAAATGAAAGGGCTTTTAACAGGGCAGACTCTAGGTTCCTGGTAGGCAGAATAGCAGCTCCCAAACATGTCCACATGCGAATTCTCAGAACTCATGAATATATTTCTTTACATGGCAAAAAGGACTTTGCAGATGTGATTAAGATTAAGGATCTTAAGATGAGTTTAATCAGGGTTACCCAGGAGCATCCAATTGAATCAAGTAGTGAACCTTTCACAGCTGTGATCATAGAGACATGAGGAAGGGTCAGAGAGATGTGATGTTTCAAGCTTTAAAAATCAAGGAAGGGGGCTATGGACAAAGAAAGGTGGGAGCCTCTATAATCTGGAAAAAGGAAGTAAACAGATTCTCCCTTAGGACCTCTAGGAAGCAACGCAACCCTGCTGACACCTTGATTTTGGCACAATGACCTCAAGAGCTGTAAGATAATGAGTTTGTGTTGTTTGTTGCTACAGACTTTGTGGTCATTTGCTATGGCAGTCATAGAAAAATATTATAGTCCTCCTCTAGTGCTTCAAACAGAGCAGCTCTGCACTGATCCATTCCCCATACTGGGGTCAAGCAGAAAAGTTTAAGGTCATGATTCCAAGATGACCTACCTCATTTCCTCAAACATGCTTTAATACCTTAACTCTTGTTGTTGCCTCTATTTATACTCCCTTAACACCTACCCTTCATGTTCACCCAGTATTCTTCTAGTTAACCTTCAACTAGAAGCATATACTTTCTCTGTCTCTGACATACCTATACTACTCTACTCCAGGCAGAAGTCATTACTCCTTCCTCTCAGTTTCCATTTTGCTTTATGCATGCTTTGCTTATTGAACTTCTTATAAATGGACAAATCCTCAGGCACGAGGATCATGTATCATCTAAGTCTTTTTAATCAAGCATCTAGTGAATTGTTGGGCATATAGTAAACATTCTTCTCTGATTACCCTGTCTAAGTGAACCTCTGCTAACTGTATTTTAAATCACATTCCTTGTTTATTTCTTTCATAGCACTTACGACTCATAATTTTATATGTATTCTTTATTTACTATTTGTCTTCCCCACTAGACTTTTGATGAGGACATGTCAACCCTGTTTATTGTGGTTATCTGTAGCATTTGCCACAATGACTGCCATAGTGTGGGTTCTTAATAAGTATTTAAGGAATAAAGTGTTGAGTGTGTATTTGTTTAATTAGCATTGAGGAGACTGGGATTCATTATCAATGTTAACTCTAAGCATAGCTGTTAATGGTTGCAGAAGGAAGCCTGAAGCAAAGGGGCTCAGAGATTGTGTCTGCTGCCCTCTCTCAAACTCACATTACCCAATCCCACTATTGCTACTAGGAAGAGCCAGGCCTCCTGTCATGAAAGCAACTGCTCACTCCCAAGAGAGTGAATAAATTGACTCCTGACACACAGCTCTGAAAAATTGCCAACTTCTAATACAACTATCACTGTGTATAGGAAGCATTTATTTGAGAATAATTAGTAACCATTCTGTGTATCAAAATGACCAAATCTATAGCATCTCTATTGAGATTGATGACTTTGTTTTCCAAAACTCATCAGAGAAGATGTTTTTTTTTTTTCATTTCAGTGGTAAAATCAAGATGTTGAGTAAACACCTATGTTGCTTGTTATTCTGGTAACTAACAGGATGCCACAGATAAAGTGTTCATATGTACTAACTGAGAAATCCTAGTCAGAAATGTGTTCCCTTTGAAGCTGTTTCATGATGGAAACACACCTAAGGGGAGAAAGTGTTTTGGACAAATAACTAATATGAGTTTGTTTTTCCCCAATCAACACCAGCCTTACAAGGAGGCAAGATATATAACAACCTATATAGTATATTTTAAAGCAGCAGTCCCCAACCGTTTTGGCAGTAGGAACTGGAGTTCCCATGAAAATCTAGTGCCTGATGATTTGAGGAAGTGATGCTAATGCTGAGGAGTGCCTGCAAATACAGATGAAGCTTCACTAGCTCCCACACTACTTATGCTCTACTGTGTGGCCTGGTTCCTAACAGGCCATGGACTAGTACTGGTCCATGCCCTGGATGTTGGGGTCCCTTGATTTAAAGAGAATCATGAAGATATGGCCTTAAAAATCTCTCTCCCACTGTTGGTACCACTTGCAAGTTCATCATTTAAAAATTATTCCCTTAAATTACAGCCATGCACCACCCTCTCTAGCTAAAATTTAAAAATGTAGAAAAGGACACTCTAATCCATAAATATGAATAAGGCAATATGATTCTTGATTTAGAACAGAATTTATATGAAGAAGAAAAAGAGAATGTAAAAGTTGGGAATGAAAAAATGATGTAGATGATAAAGTCTCTGTTCATTCCTCTAGCGACCAAATCAAAGTTGTGACAGAAACAAGGAGCAAACAGCAAGGAAAAATCACCTGCAATCTAGATGAACAAGCCATACAACTAGGGAGAAACCTAAACCTAAGAAATCACCCTGCAACAGCAAAAGGTAGGACGGGGCGAGGATGCAGGGCTGCCCAGTCCCGAGTGGCTGAGTGAGACAGACTCTGTGGCAGTGGCAGCTGCAGATGACTCTTAAAGGAGTTGCATCCGCAAGCAGACTTTTGCGCTAACGGACTTGCTGGTTCTGAGCACCAGAGCCAGTAGGCTGCTTGGGGAGGCACCAAGGACTTACAGAGGGACACTGAGTTGTTAGAGTGAGGGCCATGGTGAGCCTTTTTCTCCAACTCCTGCAGAAGTGCCAGCGGTATTCATTGTTCCTCTGTTGAGCCCTCCCCCTTCCCAGTGCGTGGACTTAGTGCTGCCATAGAAGAGACGTCATCAAACTGGATAACAGAGGGTGCTCCGCCCAGAGGATTCCCTGAAACTCTGCCTCCTCCAATTCACAGCCCCACTCAAGCCACATATAGGTGTATCATCAGCGAGTCAGATGCTGCTTGCTGAACAGTGCCAAGACTCACACTGTTGGCAGCTGGCCTCGGTTTCTGGTGTGGCCCTTTGAGGCAACTATAAGCACAGCATCTGTGGATTGCTTGCTGAATCTTAACAGGTGGCCCTGGAAGGACACAGGCTGGAGCTAAACTTGGCCTGCAGCTGAAATCCTCTCAGGACTGTGCCACTGGACACCTACTACACAAAGCCATACTAATAAGACCGGGAGATTTAAGAGCTTTGCTTAGTATATAGAAACAGACACAGAAAGGCAGCCAAAATGGAAGGATGACGAAGCATAAACCATATGAGAGAAGAGGGCAGAGATCCAGAATTAATGGAGTCAAGCGATCTAACAGATGCAGAGTTCAAAACACTGGTTATAAAGATGCTCAATGAACTTATGGGAAGTGTAGATGAATTCAGTGAGAACTTTAACAAAGAGATAAAAACATAAAAATGGAAATGGAAATTATAAAAGAGAACCAGTCAGAAATGAAGAACACATTATCTGAGATGAGAAATATATTAAATGGAATAAACAAAGTGAATGAAAAAGAGGATCAAATTACCTATAAGAGGATGGGAAAGCCAAGGACACTCAATCAGAATGGCAAGAAAAAAAGAAGCCAAGATTATAATAATAATTTAAGGAGCCTATGGGACACTATTAAAGGTAAAAATATTCATGTCATCAGGGTACCTGAAGGAAAACACGATGTCGAACAGCTATTTGAAGAAATAATGATGGAAAACTTCCCTAACCTGGTGAAGGAAACAGATATAAAACCCCAAGATGCTCAGAGTCCCCAAAACCAGGAACTCAAAGAGGCTCACACCAAGATACATCATAATTAAAATGACAAAGATTAAATACAAAGAGAGAATCTTAAAAGAAGCGAGAGATAAGCAGTTAGTTACCTACAAGGGAGCACCCATAAGACTAGCAGCTTATTCCTCAAAAGAAACCATGCAGGGCAGAAGGGTTTGGCACAAAATATTTGATGTGTTGAAAACCCAGGATCTACAACCAAGAATACTTTATTCAGCAAAGGTATTATTTAGAGTTGAAGGACAGATAAAGAGCTTCCCAGACAAAAATAAGCTAAAGGAATTTATCACCACCAAGCCAGTATTACAGGAAATGTATCAAAAACAGGAATAAAGAATGATAACAACTAAATTCCTATCAACAAGTACCTCAAATGGAAAAGAATTAAGCATTCCGACCAAATGATAGAGTGGTTGAATGGACAAAAAAGCAAGACCCCCTACATATGCTGCCTACGAGATACTCACTTCAGATTAAAAGACACACACAGACTAAACGGAAAGGGATGGAAAAAGATATCGCCTTGATGGACCTAGAGGGTATTGCGCTGAACTAAATGGGTCAGATAAAGACAAATATTGCATGATTTCATGTACATGTGAAATCTAAAGAACAAAATAAACAACAACAACAACAAAAGTGGAAGTAAACTCATTGATGTAAAGAATATTTTGAGGAATACTAGATGGGAGGAGGTTAGGGGAATAAAAAGAGGGCAAAGAGATTGAGAGGTACAGGTATATAGATGCAGAGTAGACATGGGGATGTAGAGTATAGCATGGGGGAGATGGTTAATAACGTTGTGATGAATATGTGGGGGGAAGAGATGTGCTTGATTTGGTGGGATGAGTGCTTTGTGAGTTGTGTGGATCTCTGATCAGTTGGCTGTACAGCTGAGGCTAGTGTGTTGTATGCCAATTATAATTGAAAAAAAAACTCAAAAAAAGTTGGAAATGAATGTTTTTGTTTGTTGCAGGGATGGGGAAGGGTTTGAGTTGTGTACAACACGAAAAAAAGAGAGGCTAGCATGTGTGTGGCAGAG
The DNA here is from genome assembly GCA_028627145.1 of Eidolon dupreanum. NCBI lineage: Eukaryota > Metazoa > Chordata > Mammalia > Chiroptera > Pteropodidae > Eidolon > Eidolon dupreanum. The sequence goes on from CM053505.1 coordinate 69,883,243, forward strand.
GTGAGGGAAACTCTGCTGTGGGGACAGGGCATCAAGCCTGCCCAACCTCAACCTGCCCTAAGAACAGCCAGGCTTCAACATTATCTCTCTCATTTATATGTTTGTCACATAGTCATTGTCTTCTCTGTGAAAAAGGCAAATCTCTTCTTGAAATGGGTCTCCCATGCTTGACAGTGTTAGGCCAAGGCCATCCTTCTGACAAGTTGTAAAGCTTCTCACATTTTCTTTAGTTTCTCTGAGCTCGCTGTCTAGGCAGTGCTATTTTTTTCTCTTCTTACTTGAACTCTGAAGAAAAAATTTAAAGACTCTAAAATCAGTCATTTACTCGGCTTTATATTCAGTTGTGGACTTAAATAACTTGATGCCTGTTAAAAAGATGTGAAGTACCAGGAACTAGTTGGGAGGGGAATTTGAGGTCACAAGAAGGATTTAGATAGATGGGAATTTTGCCCAGAACTCCTGAAATTAGGCAATCATCATCTTACTCTAGTTTTCAAGCCTAGCATCACAAACAATGGCGGACAGTCTCCTAATTAATGTGATATAACACAGAGTACTCAACATCACCTATGGTATAAAAATGTTTCACTTGAATCTAAATGAGCCTTTACATCCAATTTTTAGTTTACAGAAAACAAAGAGGATAGAGAAATCAGCTAAAGAGCACCTCAAGGAAGCCTAGAAAACAACTGGCCTGGTCTCTTCAGAAAGGTCTTATAATTAAAAAAAAGAAACTGTTCTATATTAAAAAACACTTATCATAACAATCAGATGCAATATATGTCTTGGATTGAATCCTGATTTGGACAAACAGGTGGTAAAACATTTTGGGAACCATTGAAGAAATCTGAATATTCACTGGGTATTAAATAGCATTAAAGAGTTATTAAATTTTATGTGTGCTGATGTTATTTTTACTCTGAAGGGAAAAATATTTTCTAGAGATGTATACCAAAATATTTATGGTGTCATAGTGTCCATAATGTACTTCATCATAAAAAAAAATCTAAAATTATACCATACTGATTATTGACTATTCTACCTGTAATTAAGAATAAAAAATGGTAAAAAAAAAAAAAAAAAACTGACCCTATATTTCCAATATAGACAAAGGTTGTTGACTTGAGCTTTGCTATTCAAATGACGCTCAACAAACTCCTAATATACACTGAATGAAGTAAAGGTAGAATGATGGTTTTTGAATTAGTTTGCAAGAGGTATTCTATCATTTGTATTTCTGTGTAGATATTCCATATAGTGAAAAATGAGACATTCTATTTATCTAACAGTAGTTTAAGTAGTTTAAGTGGTATGTTCAGCTATATTGACAATCAATATTGAAAGGGTAGAATATTAAAACTCAGAGTCCATGAACAACTATTTAAAGGAGGGTTCTCCGGAAAACAAAAGGCAAAGAAAAGATTGATAGTCAATATTACTAAAGTACAGTTGACGTTTGAACCACATGGGGGTTAGGGGCACCAACCCCCTCCACACCCCTCACAGTCAAAAATCCATATATGACTTTTGACCCCCTAAAAACTTAGCTACTAATAGTCTACTGTTGACCAGCAGCCTTACTGATAACAGTTGATTAGCACATATTTGTATGTTATATGTATTATATACTATATTCTTATAATAAAGTAAGCTAGAGAAAGAAAATGTTAAGAAAATCATAAAGAAAATACATTTACCATATTTAATGAAAAAAAAATCCACATCTAAGTGGACCCCCACAGTTCAAATCCATTTTATTCAAGAGTTAACTGTACAAATTTCCAATCAGAAATAAGCTTATAAACACTCACTAGAGACCAAATGGTTACAGGCTCTGGAGTCTGCACCAGTCTATGTTTGAATCCCTAAGTTCTACCTATGAGCTGTAAAATAATAAATGTGCTTGCCCCATGGGGTCAGTGTGTGAATTAAATGAGATGATGCATATTACATTTTCAGCACAGTGTCTGGTACATAGTCAGCACTCAATAAAGAGAACCTTTTTATTTCTAAGTCAATGGCTTTTAATCAGTGGTTTATTGAAAGATTTGGGGGAGTCTATGATCCCAATAAAATTGAATGTAAAATTTTGTAAACTCATTTTCTGGAAAGAATGTCCCTAGTTTTTTTTTTTCAGATTCTAAGTGGTCTACAACCACTCAAAAGCTTAAGACTAGCTGTTTGAGAGGCATTTTCTTAATCAATTCCAAATATGTGATGTGACTGTATTAATTACAGAGACTGCCACAAATTATGTGTGTCCTTTCAAAATATTGTAGTCACCTCTCCTAACAACCCTCAGTTTGGCTGAGCATCTGCAGCCAAGAGAAAACAAAGAGACTGATGAAAGATAGGCCACGGAGAGGCCTGTTCTTGGGAGCAGGCCCAGCATGATTGTACACAGAGGGCAGTGACATCTTTTTCTCTGTCTAATCCTTGCTGGGCCTATAGAGGATGGCCCTGATTAATTCCTGTTGTAATGTTTTCAAAGGTCATCTTACGCAATGGAAGTACCATGGCCTAGCTACATTATTAGAGAGACCATTTTTGGCCAGGAAAATGGCATAATACATCTCTAGAATTCACACATTATCCAGAAGGCTTTGACTTTCTGAAAATCTTACTAAAATTTTAAAGTCTCTTGGCAATAATTTTTAAGCACCACAATTTTAATCTGGCCCCACTTCTGCAGTACTGCTGATAAAATCTCCTACAGGCTAATCCCTGCAGTCTGAAAATTTGTCAGGAGGAACACATGCCTATAATCAACAATTAAGCCTATTGACTATGATTAATACCTCCATAATCCAGCCCATTAGCTCTGATTCCACACATAACTACACATCCCTCACAGGATTAGTCTCTTTCAAATCTTCTTTCAGAAGTGCTATAAGAATCTGATACATAGGTCACAATCATTTTAAAGAGGTCACATTTTTCAGCTTGGCTAGAACTTTTTCATCTATGGTGCAATTTTACTTTGTATGTGCAATAGCCTGGTCTTATATAATTCCATGTAGACATAGAACTTGGTGATAAGTTGGTTTGTCCTCATGGGAACTAAACAAAACATCAAAATCAACCCATTCCTGGGCATGTACAAGGTATGAACTTGGAGAAGACAAGTCACTTGTATGTTTGACAAGTACTTATTGTTTATCTACCCAGTTATAATCACTGTACTAAAGATATTTTTCTGGCCCTCAAGGAGCTTATAATCTAGAGAGGAGACAAACATGTTAACAGAGAATTTCATTACAGTATGATAGAATTAGTTACAATAGGAATAATTATAGATACCATGGAAATAGTTGGGGAAGGCTTCTTTAAAAAGGGGTTATTTAAACTAGAAGTTACCTAAGTGCATGTATGTATGCTGGAGTGTTCTAAAGGGACACTAAGGTATGTCTTATGGCTCAGAGGTAAGAGACAGCATTGTACATGCATGGGACTGCAAGTAGTTCCATGGCTGATCTATGGAGTTCAAGAGAGAAATTACAAGAACTAAAAATAGAAGTCAGATCATGAAAGGCCTTGGAAGCCATACTAAGGTGTTTAGGCGTGAGGAGCCATTAAAGAGTTGTAAGCCATAGCAACATGATAGAAATTGGGTTTTAGAAAGATAACATGGGCTACTATATAGAAAATAGATTGAACTGAGGCAAAACTGAAGATAAGAAACCAGTTTGAAGGGTATTGCAGTGATCGAGATGAGAGATGGTGACATTACAGTGGATGCTCTGATACAGAGCCCAGGACCCCTTTCAGGACCAAGGCATTCATTCCCACAGTTGCCAGGAGTGTTGGCTGCTGATTGCTCACAGTTGAATACCTCTCTAGAAATTTTCTTCAGCCAAAGAAAACTGACTTGTCTAATGTTATGGCCCCTTTCTGTGGGCAGCCAACATTCAACGACTGGACAATGTGATCTCCCTAAAGGGCACTCTAAGGCCTTCATTTCGACTGCATCAGGCATCAGCTGCTCCTTCTACCCAATCCTTTTTTACTTACTTTCTTACAGGTTTGTTCCTGAAAGTACTCCCCAATAAATTTCCTGCACACAAACCTCTGTCTCAGTCTCTTTCCAAAAGACCAGATCTAAGACAGAACCTCGACAGTTCTCATTGATAAAATGAGAGGATAGATGTGATCCTTGCTAAAAATACTTCCTGTTTGCTCTACCATTCCATGGACTTTGAGATTCTCTGCAAATTCTTGCAGCTGTCTCAAAACACCAGGAAGTAGATATTATAGATGTTTAATTTTAGCAACCCCAGCAGGACTCACCACAGTAATTAGGAATGTTTCACAAACAGACCACCCATAAATTTTGCAACCAGTTGGGGTTAACATTATCTACTCTTATAGTTATAAAATTTTTTATGGCTTCCATGCCAAAGCTTGCTTCTTATAAAAAATACTGCTGTTCCCTGTGGACCAGCATGAAAACAGTGCTGTTATATTTTGCTGATACAAGAACTAAAAGCAGTGAGTCCAGCTCTTTTCTAAATGTACCGCAAAGCTGAGTTGTATATTGCCACTGTGACTCTCTCCTCCTCTTTTAAAAAAAAAGTTCCTCAGCAAAATAGAATTGAAATGCAGAATAGAATTCTTTTGTGAGCTATTATAGCTATACTTCAATGTTATCAATGGTGATCCATTCCTAAACTTTAAATCATGTGATTCTGACCATCTCAGCACAGTGGTTTCATACAAACTTTTCATGATTTATGAAGGCCAATTCCTGTAAAGAACTATAGAAAAGGAAGTATTTGCAAAGTGTGGTTTCAATCTTAGAATCTAAGAGCTGCAAAGAACTTCTAACATCTAAATCTGGAGTTTTTAACCTCAGGTCTGTGGAACCACAGGTGGGCTTCAGGGAGTCTGTTGTATACATAATGTGTGGAGATGTACCATACTGTTATCAGAGTATATAATCTAATGTACAGGAGATTCATTGTTAAGAACCATTGTCTACCCAGTCATCTTGCTTCATACTTAAAACTGAGTTTTAGAGAAACTAGTTGATTTAGCCAAGGTCAACTAGCTTGTTAGTAGTTCAGCTGGCACTAAAACTCAGGCTTGCTTTCTTTCATTCCAGTGAGCTTTCTGCTGTACTAGGCTTTGAAGACATTTCAAACTAAGGCATCATTCCTAGTAAATTACAACTTCCTCTCTATCACACCAACGCTTTCCTATTGCCAAGAAAATGCTGCCTCCATGGAAACCAAAGCCTTCTGCTAGGCTCAGTAAATTTTATATCTCCTATTTATCTACCATTTTATAGTTTTCAAAGCACTTTTACACATATGATTACATTTTATTTGAGCCTCAAAATTCCTTCCAGATAGGAAACTAAAAATTAAAAGAATAGGTTCTGTAACTGGGCTGTCTGAGTTGGAATCCTGCCTCCACTACTACCAGCTGGGCCACCCTAAGCATACCTAGCTTTTTGTGCCTCAGCTATAAAATGAGGACACATTTAATAAATATTAACTAACACCATTATCCCTATTTTATAATTAGCAACAAGGGGATTGAGAAACAATAATATTATGTGACTTGCTCAAAAGTGCCCTGTAAATACTGGTTCTAGGACTCAAAAACAAGGTGTTTTAATTCCAAGTCAGAAACTTCAATGTAGAACATGTAGAACTCTGAGAATAAAGGTAACAACCATGATACAATCAGCTTCCAATGATTAAAATAGCTTTTCATTTATCTATATCCATTAATAAGCTAGACATCATGATTGGGCACTAAAGTGTGAAATTCCAAATCTATTCTGAAAACCTCCTCTTATTTCCTGTTTTTAAATGCATAGAAAAGAAAATCAAATCATTGAACATGCTATATCTAAGCTTCTTTTTAAACCACATGAGACATGTCCCCTGAACATTTTTTAATTTAATAAGAGATGTTGGGCATGGTCAATTATTTAGGGGAATTTTTTAAAATAAAATGAAGTATTAAATACCCTGGCCAATAGGAAGGCATATGACCTTAGACATGCTTTTCATAAGCTCAAAAGAGCCTGATGTCATATCCCCAAATTGTCATTAAGGCCTGTGTTCGTGGTGTGTTCAAAATGAGCAAGGCCCCAGATTGCAGCCCGCTAAGAGCTGAAGTACTTACCTCCTGGCTAAAAGGACAATGAGGTCTCTCTTTAAATTGTGCAATGGCCACTTCAGCTACACTAACTAGTAGCTCCCAAATATACTTGGGCTGAAAGAGCCTTTATGAGTTTTTCAATTACCATAAAACACATTATAAATTTATCTACCAAAATCCCTTTACACTTTGCTAGCTGAGTGGACTGGGTTGTATGAAAAGCATCCCTTTTTTGCAAGTGTATCCCTGAGGGCAATGGTCATGTTCCTTGGTGATAGATTACTATGCAAGTTATAACATGCAAGACTAGCGGAAGCCTGAAGCCCTTTCCTTTGAACAAACTCATACATTTCTTGCCTTGAAACAAAAAAATCATAATTTTTTAAAGGCCACATACTCTTGGTCACAATCAGCTGAAGCCCCATTTAAAGTGACAAGAAGGGTAGCATTATGAGTGTGAAAAGAGTTTTTTTTTAACCTTAATTATCTCCTCTATGAAACCATCCTTTTTTTTTTTCCAGTGTCATGGAAACCTATGATATTAGCTGCTTTCAGTAGTGGCTTTGTACTTTCCTATAACAGAGCATTCCAAGTGTAGTTATTTTTAGCAGACAGGATTCTTGTCATTCTTGTCTTCACTCTCCTTTTAAGTTCAAAGAAATACATACCAATGTGTTTATCTTAAAGCTGACATAGAGGATCTGCTTATACTTCTGATATTAAGAACATCAAGATGCTGAAGATGGGGCCAGATCCTGGACATAAGATTGCACTAAGAGATCATGGTTGGGATTCAAGCCTGCTGGCAGCCCTCTAAATCATCAACTAGGTTAACTTTACCTCCTAACTGCTCAGTCATCTACAACTCACACTCCAAGTCCTAACCTAGCTCAAGACAAAAAGGCAGTTTAGTATGATGGAAAGAACACCCAACAGATTAGGTGTCCAGAGAACTGCATCCTAATGCCAGTTCTATTGGAATTTAGCTATGACCTTAGACAAATTACTTCTCTCCAGGCCTGTTTTCTCTTCTATAACATGAGAAGGATTAGAGAAATGATCAATTATCACATGGTAAGATAAAAAGCCTTAAACTAATAATAGCATCTAGTTTGTTGTATTCCTGAATTCATTATTACCCAAAATTCTAGTAACTATGTCTTTCTGTCTTTATACAAAAGCCTTCACCTCAATTCTCCCAGTGACTTAATATCTGATTTCCTGATATCCAGACTTCATGGCCATGGCTGGGTCCTGTTTTTATGCTGACTACCCCAAATGCCATCTCTCTAACTTTCCCACATCATGTCCTAGCTATAGCTACCCCAGCCCAATTGACTGCCTAGCACATACCAGCCTGGGAACACATGTTTGTTGGTTGGTTTCAGGTTAGTCTTAGCTAACAGTACTTGTGAATCTGTCCACCTGCCACCTTAGAATGATGATGACCTATATTCAGACCTTCTGATGTCTGCCTCAAAGACTTTCTTCCATATACACATTGCTTGACTCTGTGATTCTGCCTGGATTTCTCATCCCAGCTTTCTCCATTATGCCACCATCTACACATTTTCAGACCTTTCTAATCCCTGTATTGAGGTTAACCTCTTCTTTCTGGGGTAGTTTCCCTGATGCACAAAGACTTTCACTCTGAAGCTGGGCCCTAAAGGAGCAAGAAGGGCTGGGCTTGGAGTCATCTTACTAGGAGGGACATGTAGGGACTGGCAGCAAAGATGGTGAACACAATGTTATCTTGGACACATAAACAGTGATGCACATAAACAGATATACACAAGTGCGGAACACTGGCCAGCATGTATTGTAATTGATTTATGGCCATTCTATGTAGGTTGTTAAATAGTGTAAATATTATCTCTAAGGCCTTTCTCCCAAGGACCTCTCCTTTTTCCCCTTTGCAGTCTCAGAGTTTCCTCTTCTGATCAATGTGAAATAGTGAATGGTAGCAATTCCACATTTTTAGTCCTTCTCTATTAACATTGGATAGTTCCTTAAGGCTCTCTGGATTTATTGCTCCACCATCCCTTTTAAGATCTTAATATACTACCAAGATTCTGGGTGTGGTCAGAGGAATCCTAAAGATAACTCTCTTCCCCTTCCCTCCGAGATGCCACTCCATGTTTATACAAACATGAATCTAGATTCTACTATGAAGGAACTTGGCAGATATAATAAAGGTATGAACCTTAAGATAAAGATATTATACTGGATTATCTAGGTAGTCCCAATCTAATCACATGAGCTCTCAAAGCAGAGAAACTTTCCTAGTTGAAGCCAGAATGGGCTGGAAAGATGAGACAAAAAGGGAAGTCAGGGAGATTCAAGGCATGAGGATTAAAATTGCCATTTTTGGCTTTGAAGGGGAACACAAATCAGGAAATGCAGGTAGCTTCCAGAAGCTTAGAACAATCTTCAGGCCATAGCAAGCAAGGACACAAGAATGTCAGTCCTGGAACTGAGTGGAACTGAATTCAGCCAACAACCTGAATGGATCTAGCACCTCCTACCCTATAGCTTTCTGAAAAGACCACAGTATGGCTGACACTTCAATTTCAGCTCCAAGCCATGTTGTACCCAGACTTTTGACCTACAGAACTTTGAGATAATACATTTATGTTCTTTTAGTCCACTAAGTTTATGGTGACTTGTTAGGACAGTAATAGAAAACCAATACTCCAGGATAAATATTTCTGAATGCTAAGCATTATTCTGTCTTTATCACTATAATTAAAACCTTTAATCTCCTAGTAGACTTCTCTCTCCATTAAACTAAGATTTTCTGTCCTTACAGCTTTTGTTTTTGATTTTGAGTCACTTCCCTCTGCAACTCCACCACAGCCCCATCCAGGGAAAAATACTTAAGGCCTCTCCCATGTTCACCCTCAAATCCAAGCCGGGTTCCACCTCCAGGCATGGTTTATAGAAAATTTCATGTTGCAAAACTTCATATGCAGTCTTACTTTTAAAATTATAAATAATTTGAAGGTAATAGACTCCTAAGTTATAGTATAATGCTTCATACCATTGTGCCTTTCCTATTGGTCTTCCTCCTTCTTCCCCTTCTCATCAGTGCCCTTGATATAATCTTTCTATTGTATCTCCTCTTAATTCCACACATCCTTAGACATAGGTTAAACTGTTATAATTCTTCAAAGAAGAATCACATCAGATCCAGTTCAAGCCATGCCCATCACAGCTTTTATAAAACATTGGAACTGTGCTTTTATGATCTTAAGCAAATCATCATTTCCATCTCATTGGAAAGTTAATTTGCATAAAATTTACTGTTGCTTTTAGGAGGTGGTCTCCTTTGAGCGACCATTAAGAGGAAATTGATGAGCAGCCTGTTTTCATTTTCCTGTGTTGCCACATTTGAGTTCAGTTTTCATCCCACTTACATTCATACTTCCTTAGTATAAAGTCTAATTTTATCGAATATGCAAATCTACCTAGGGAGGGATTGGATTGGTATGAACTAGAGGTTGATTGGACATATGCCGGTCAATTAGTATTTCAAACAGGTATCTAAGAAGCTGAAGATTTCTTTTTATTTCACATTTACTAGTGTTGATAGAAATGCTTCAGAGACTAGGAAGTTAATTTCTACTGTCAAGTTAAAAGAAGGGCTGAGAATGAATTTGACCAAAATTTGGGGATAAGTTTATTTGTTATACATTGTAATTTTTCTAGTGCAGAAGCTGTGAATTTCTATAACCATCAATACTGGAGATTTCCAAGGTGTTTTTTTTTACTGTTCTGGACATCCATCCACACATCTTTACCTCATAAACATAAAACATCCTTAGAAAGTTGTATATAAACACAAAGGCACATTTAGATGGCCTTGGATAAGAAGATACTGAAAAAGTCAACCTGTTCATTATGTTGGAGAGAAAGTGTTAAAGAGATGAAAAATGAAGGAAGTATGAATGACTCGCTGACTGCCTCTTCCCTACCCCAGGACTTTGTGTTGGCTCACAGGCCTTTAAGTAGCCTTGGAAACAGCCTTGGCCTCTGTCAGGTACTTATACTTGGTTGCAAACTCTACATTAAAAATAAATAACCTTGGTTTTGCTGAGAATCCTTGGACTTGTTAGTGTCCTCGACTTCAAGGTACCTCCCAACCTCATAATCCCTATTTATTCTGGTATCCCTAAACTCTTGGATGCACCAGGCCCTTCTGGCACTCTTGGATCTCCCAAACACAGAATTGATACATCTGGTCCCTTCTTTTTAGGCAGTAGAAAGATTATGCCTAAGTCTCTCAATGCCATTTGACCACTTGTATATCATTTTATTCATAAGGACAAATTAGAAATCAAAATGAATTATCTTGATATGGTTTATACATAAGTAATACACAGAATGTATCAAATACTTAGACCCCTCAGTTATTCACAACTAAAGTCAGCCAAACAACTGCAGACATGGACTCAAATGGGCTGTTCACCTAGTGGCAGCTCTCTGAAGTTCCATCTTAGTGCCTGGTAGCAATAAAATCAACCCTCTATGTATTTAAACTTGCCACTGCTGACCTTTTAAAGTGACCCTGAAAAGTCATAGGTGTCTTCACTGGAAGTTTTCATGCCAAGCTTTGCTAAAGTGTCTCAAAGTACAGGAAGACAGAAGAGAGGATAAAGAGATAGAAATAGGGTCTGGGTACCTCCTAGCTCTTATCCTGGAATGTAGCTTGACAAAAACAAGTCTAATATCTCACCAAAAAAGCCCCTTTCTTGCCTTAAATACTTGAAAATACTTCCTGGATTGTTACCTGAAAATCCCAAACTCTATCCTAGTTATACAGTTGGGAAGGAGAAAATGGGAGAGACAGAATTCAAAAGTATTTAAGGATTAGATTTTTCCAAAGGATAGTTTAAAAACTGGTGACATCGATAGTCCAAAATCTGGAGAACAGGATTGAAAATAAAGTTTTGATATAAATATGAGCCATGCCACCAACTTGTAATGTGACCTCTGGCAGATCATTGATATTTTCACTGTGTCCTGAGTTTCCTAGCTCATATTTGCCACTGAGGCTGCCTGCCTATTCCAAGCAGCCTCTCACACTTGCAGTGCATCTCATTAAGAATGTCTTATTTGAGAAGATTTCACCTTGGTCGTTTGTGATACCTGAAATAATATCACACCAGAATTAGCTGCAGATTAATGCACATTGCTGACTACATCCTACTGCTGGGACTTATGTAGCTCTACGGATTGATTGGTGGATGGCTAATAAAGAAATGATATATGAGTAGCCCTGCTTAATAAACTATTCCCCCATATATGTCTTATTAGTCCAAGAAAATAATGTTTTCCAATTTTTCACAGAATCTAGGATGAAGAAAGGGCTAGGGTTTAAAAACTAACAGAGAATACAAATGAAAAACTGAAGGAAAACTGAAGTTAAAAGTAATACACAAAGATTTGTCTACCAACTTGGCTTTTTTCAAGATACCAAACTTGTTCAAGGAGCAAATCAAAAAAACTAAGTAATATATTGTGCTAGTAAAAGGTGATACCAATGCTACCTATTGAAAAAAATAGCTCCTCATTTTCCCTCTAACTCCAGGCCACATACAGGAATGGCTCTAAAGCAAAAGTGTCACAATATATTTTCTAGTTGTTCCTGGTGCCCTAAGTCTCTCCTTTATTTTAAGGGGCTCATGAACCACCACAATGCCCTCACATGTTTTAAGCCTATGTTCCATTCCCTCCTAAGATTATTTTTTAATCATGCAAATCACCTGAAATGCTTTTTAAAAGACAGATTTCCATGTCTACCACCTAGAAATTCTGATTTTGAATGTTTAACAAAATACCCCAAGAGATTCTTTGATCACACAAGTTGGGAAACCTTGCCCTAATGTCTTCTTAATCCTTGCCATTAAAGTATGATGTAGCATTGGTATCACCTGAGAACTTGTTAGAAATTCAGATTCTCAATAATGGTCCAGCCTAGAATCTCTTTTAACAATACCCTCAAATGGCTTTTAGACACATTATAGTTTAGCAGCATTGTTTTAAATGATTGAGCCATCTGGTAAACTAATAGTTGCTATTTAAACTTCATTGTGAATTAAAGTTTAATAGATTATTCCTCCAATTCACTTATTCTTTTCACTAACATTTGGGGATCTATTAAATAGCTGAGCACTGTGATGTGTATCAGGATTTGTATTTTTGTAGAAAAGGCTTTAAACTAGAGAAATCTATCTTTAATAGTGCGATATTAGACACTAGTGCAGGCTCATGAAGAGGATATTTTGAGGGTAAGGTGGAATGAGACCATGTCCAAATAATATCATGTAATTGGATACCTCTTTTACCGATACATAAGGCTTGTTTAGACTATGTAATTCAATATTTGATCATAGTGTATTCTACCTCTACCATCCCAACTCTCTCATTTCTCCACTCCTTTAAGAGGTCAAGAGGATGCTGGTTTTGAGCACAGGTACACATTATAGCACTGATGAAGAGCCTCACATCTGCTCAAGCATGGTTCTTTGGAGAAAAGAACAGCCCTGAGTAAATGACTGTAGCCTAGCATTAGCAGAAAAAAATGAGATAAGAGAAATCAGATAACCACTCCAGATAGGGTCAGGGGTGTTTGCACCACAGAAGAGGGCTGAGGTTGAAGTGAGGCAGCAAAGGCATCACAGCTTTGCTCAAATTAGCTCCTATAAACAACCCAAGCCTTGGCTGCTGGCTATTTTGAGACCAGTACAGTCCACAGTTGCAGAAGTATTTCATTCTTTTCTTACATGACAGCAGATTCAGGCTCTCCTAAAAATCTAGCCCACTGATGTTCCATTTGGGTAGTAGCAAGTATAAGGACAAATATGTAACAGATCCTACTGATGAATTAATTTCCATCTAAAGACAAAAGGCAACAAAGATTTTAATCTAAACACAATGCTGGGCAATCACAGTCAAATACTGGAGTTCTGCTTTGTTATTTCAAGTGGTATAACAAGGAAAACAAAGACTCGATATGACCTGGATTTAAATATTTGTAGCCAAACTGATATAGCTGAGAAAACCAAGTGACACAGTGAAATTCCATCAGGAAGTTATGAGACATCTGAGGGGTTCATCAAATTTATGCCAAGGTATCCAAAACATTAGTGGAAAATTTCCAGCATAAGAAAAAAAAAAAACTCCAACTTGTTATTTTAAAGCTTTTAGAAACAATTATAGAAAATCTCCCCATTTATTTCACCCTTTTTATATATAGACAGAATTTCAGACAACAAATTTATTACATAGATTTACTTTATCATAGACAGAAATCAATTGTTCAAATATTTAAGGATATATTCCTTTTCTTCTAACTTTGCATTCCTGTCAATATATACAGAATAGGAAAATAAAGACTTAATGGCTACCTAATTGGTTCATACTGCCCCACCTTTCACTGTCATTACAACAGTTATTCAGGAGATTTCCATCTTAAGTACAATGATTAAGAAATAAACACTATGTTCCTGAAATGTTAACTATCACAATGTATATTAGGGCTTGCAGTGGTTAACAATCCAGAGGCTTTCTTTTTCTTCCAAGATGTGAGGCCTACAAAGCAGGTGTGCTGCCACCAGTTAGACAGGCTGGCTAAGTTATGGCCTCATGATGTGAGCAGAAAAGTTTCTGTCAGAATCTGTTCCAGCTTGAAAAATGTCCAAAGTAGTAAATTGAGAGAGTACAGCTGCTTTGCCAGCCTCTAGCCCTGCCCTGGCCACTCCCTGGGAAGCTGGTTGTTATTTTGTGCTACAGTCTGGAAAGTATAAAAGGCTATCTGACCCAGACAGGTTTCGTCTGTACCTCAACTCTTCTTATCTCTGTAGCAATATGCCCTCCTCCTTACTGTTCCCTCGACATTGACTTTTGTTCCCTCTTTGACTTCCGTATTCTAAATCTTCCTTTGTTCCAGAACATGAAGTCAGATTAATCCTGTGCTTCATTTACAACCATGTCTTTTGCTTTTCAAATCATATTGAGCCCCACAATATTGATTAACTACTTTCCACATTTCAGAGTGACAGTTACCATCATAGATAACAAGTAAGGGTAATATCAGTGGGCATTTGTGTGTGGTACATGCATACACAGACATTTAAGCTTTAATTTACAAATAAAACTGTTAAAAACAAAAATTTATAATTACAACATAAGAAAATATGAAACATAATCTATACTAAGACTTTAACACTAGTTAAAATGAGGTAGTCCTGATGAAGCAGCAGCCATGGTTATTTAGTCTAATTCTAGTTGTTTATCTCATACCTAAGTAAACAGTGACTCTCTAACTCACCTTGAATATTTTTTGAGTCAAAAATTTGGCTCCTGTATGTGGTACTAGCACTTTAAAGCTTTGGAGCAGTTTATCATAAAAAGCTCTTTCAAATAGGGTTCATTCAATCATTGATACCTACCCCCTCTAGCATGTCAGACCTATAGTTGCCAGTTTATAACCCTCCTAAAATTCTATTTTCTTTCCCAAATTTCTAGTCTCTAAATTCTCCATACTTGTTAACAAGAAAAAAAGAGCAAGTGGTGAAGGGAGATTAAGATCATACCCTACACATGTCTACAGCATGCTTTCAGTGACTTTTAGTTGACATTTGCACACAGTTGGTTTCCTTAGAAACTTATAGAACAGATTTCAAGCATCTTCCAAATCCAATTAATTTTTAAGGGACCATATTCTTGTTTTCTGAACAATTCAAAAAATATTTAAACAAAATATTGGGGCTTTTCAACAGCAGAAAAACTATAAATGGCTTGTCTATAGCTACATTTAGAAATATTTATAACAAGAAGATGTACTTCCAAGTATGTGTTTATATGTCTATATAGACACAAAAATATACACATGTGGAAAAAATCATAAGCAATACCATTCTTTCTGATTCTTTGATTAGACTCAAATTGAAAATTATATCAAAGATAAAAAGAGAAATATTACAACATACTTATTCCCATGGAGTTATATATAGAAATGGGATAAAGCCATTCCTAGTATGCAAATTTCAGGGCCTTGGTTCTACACAGTATCTGAATATATTGACCAGATTCTTAAACAACATTTTCCCCTTAAAACCTCTCTCCTTCCATGTTATTGGTGATAATACTGTCTTCATTATTCTACTTCCTATTTATTTGATATATACTTTCATAAATTGGGATTTTTCTTTCTACTTCAACCAAAGCTAAATCTTAAGCCCATTCTACTTTTATTATTTTATACTCTTTACCTCAGTGACAGTAGCTAATGTCATAGTTTTAAACATCACTTTATTGCAAATAATTCCATAATTTATACACCCAGCCCTGACCTTACTCCAAAGCTTTATTCCCACATATCCTGTCAAAAATCTCAACCAGTAAGTCACTCTGCCACTTCTAACTCAATATACTTGTAATCAAATTCATATATTTTCTCTCAAAATTAGCACCTGTTCTAGCCTTCTCTCTTGTCTGTCAGTAGCACTACCATTTTCCTATGCTCAAAACATATGTTTACTCCATTCTCCACTTCTTTCCTCCTGAGCTATGAATCATAAAATGCTCAGAAAACATTCATTCATTCATTAATATTTATTGAGGGCAAAACATTTGCAAGCCATTGGGTTATACATTAGAAAAATAGCTGAGTTGTTTCCATTTACAAACGACTTGAAAATATTCAGTCTCCAATAATATAGTAGACTAGAAACTCCCTAAATATTTCTATAAAATATAAAAAAAAGAAATTTTATTTAAATTTCAGACTTTTAAATGGTTAGCTAAACTTCCAAGAAAGTAAAAAAAAAAGTCACTAGAAACCAAAAATAAAAAGGAACCAGAAAACCAGGAAAATGACCATATGATCTGATATTAGAGCAGCCATGGGGATACCTGTTAGTCTCCTTTAACTAGAATCTTGAATTTTAATGGGAATATGTACAAAGGACAAGGTCATAGCTCATGCAAGTCCAGGACTTAGAAATGGGACATCAGGATAAACCTAGACACTTAAAAGACTACAATTTCATTAAAAGAATAGAGAATATAAAAATTTGCATACAGGTACAGAAAGACTAAAAATAATATTGTTTGAAAAATTATAATTCATATTCAAATAGAGATAGAAGGGAACTTCCTTAGCCTTACAAAAGAAATCTACCAAAATGTGACATAGTAAATGTCACATTTAGTAGGATAACATTAGGAGAATTTATTTTAAATTTGAAAACAAGACTTAGATTCAACACTTTGCGGAGGATTCTACCAGCATAATATTATATGACTATCTACATCAAAAATAGAAGACAAACTACAAATAAACTAACTAATAGTCATTCATGACAAGATGGTTGTAAATTTGTATAGAAAGGCAAAGTAACTAGAATAGTAAAAACAATCTTTAAAAAGAAGAACAATGTTGGAAGCCTCACATATAAGACAGAATATAATTCTATAGTAATCAAGACAGCATGATATGAAAGAAAGGAAAGATGGACAGATTAATGGAAAAGAATTGAGATTCAAAAAGAGTCCTTGTTGGGACAATTGAATATCCACATGCAAAACAATAAATTTGGACCTCTACCCTCATGACATACAGAAAAAAAAATAATTCAAAGTGGACCACAGAATTAAATATAAAAGCTTAAGGATAAATTCTAAGAAGAAACAGTAATAAGTGTTCATTATCTTGGGCTGGGCAAAAATTTTCTTAGATATGACAGATACTACACAAATAAAAAAAGCAAATAGATAAACTGAATGTAATAAAAATTATTTAATTTCTGTTTTTCAAATAATATCTTCAAGAAAGCAATGTCTCCAACAGGCTGGAAATAATATTTGTAAGACATATGTCTGGTAAAGGATTTTTCCTAGAATATATAAATTATTCTTAAAATTAAAGACAAATTACCCAGGATTTGGAGAAACATGGCAGAGTGTGAGACAACGAGATACATACCCTTGAAACAAAATTAAGCTAAACACCTAAAACGCAACAACAAAAAACACACACAAAATGCACAGTAGCATGTCTGAACGTAGGATCTGTGCATAAGAGCTATCACAGGACAGAACCCCGGGCGACAGGTGGTGGACTGGGAGAAACAAAGAAGCTGCCTCTCACAGACTCGGAAGCTCTCTGTAGGTGGAGGGGGAGGAGATAAGGCACCGTGAATTCCCTGAACAGCTCTGCCTGGGAGAGCTGTGAGTTCCACACAGCTGGCAGCAGGGCCCAGTCATCATGGCAGAAATCTGAGAAGCAAGATGTCAGAGAAACAACTGTTGATTTTTACTGGCCACAGTTACAAAGCCAAGGCTGAGCCACAGACCTCAAACCCCAACCCAGAGGGCCCCTCCCCCCATATCCTCTGAGACCGAACAACGAGGACCCCAGAGGAATCTGAGCAAATGCTACCAACACTGTCGTTAACACTGAGACTGAGGGTAGCAAGCGTGATTAAACACCTATGACGGAAAAACAATACATTATTAAGGCTTTATATAAAGCAGGGATCCAAGAGGATTAGACGCCACCTACTGAAAACCAAAAGAAAAGCACCTTCTTTGCAACAGGCTAAAGAGAGACCTTCATACAATAAATTTTCTTTCTGGAAAAACAGCAGAACACACTTCCATTAATGCCCAGGCGGAGAAATAGTCCAGTAAACACCATGAACAACCAAGGTGACCAGGCATCTCAGAAAGAAAGAGAAAAATCTCCAGAAAATAAGCTTACAGACATAGAAATAGTTGGCTGATATGACAGAGAATTCGGGATGGTACTTTTGAAAAAAATCAGTGAGTTCCAAAACAAGTCATTTCAACGAATTCAGGAACTAAAAAAAAAAAAAAAAAAAAACTGGATGAGCAGAATGAGTTCTTTAGTAAGGAGACTGAAACCCTCAAAAAGAACAGAATAGATCTTCTGGAGATTAAAAAAAAAAAAAACACGTTGCAACAGTTGAAAAATGAAATAGCAAGCTTGGGAAATAGAGTAGACCGAATGGAGGAAAGGATCAGTGATATCAAAGACAGAAATCCAGGACTAAATCAGAAGGAAGAAGAAAGAAACCGAAGAATGAAAAATAATAAAAGAGGAATACAAGAACTAGCTGATACCATCAGGAGAGGAAACATAAGAATAATGAGCATTGTCGAAGGTGAGGAAAAGGGCCAGGGACTAGAATGCATTTTCAAACAAATAGTTGATGAGAATTTCCCAAATCTAAGCAACGAGCTGGAGCTTGGAATTCAAGAAGTCAACAGAACACCCAATTATCTCAACCCAAAAGGCCTTCACCAAGACACACATTGTATTAAAATTATCAAAAATCAATGACAAAGACAGGATTCTCAGGGGAACCAGGGAGAAGAAAACAGTAACTTATAAAGGAACAATTAGATTATCCTCGGACTTCTCGGTGCAAAATTTACAAGCCAGAAAGGAATGGAATCAAATATTTAAACTTTTAAGTAAAGGGAACTACCAGGCTAGAATAATGTATCCAGCTAAGCTCTCCTTTATATGAAGGAGAAATAAAGAACTTTCTAGATACAAAAATTGAGAGAATTCTCCACTACGAGGCCTGCACTATAGGGAATACTGTAAGGGGTCAGCTCACCTAAAACAAAATGACAAAAAAAAAAAAACATAATTAGTAGTATAGTGACTATCAGGCATATAGAAGCAGAGGAGTGCAACCCTTACTAAGTACAGGGCATTATAAGTATAAACAATAAGAAAATAATTGCTATAGCAAGATAGTAATGAACGTTCAAAACACATAAGGACAAATTGAGATAACAATGACTGAACAGGGGAGGATTCAAAGATCCAGATTCACAAAGGGGAATGGAGATAAGGCATGCGTAGAAGAAAATGGACGAGTGTATATATATAACTATTCTTTACATATTTGTAATGGTAAGCACACACAGAAAATTCAGAACTGAAGAATATAACAGAAATGAGAAGAACCAGAGGGAAAACCCACAAAATCCAACTAAATAAAGAAAAGAGAAACACAAGGACAAGGAAGCAATGGAAACACCAAGGTACCAGAAAGCAAAAGATAAACTTGCTATAAGAAGACCTCACATTTCAATAATCACCCTAAATGTAAATGGAATGAACTCACCAATAAAAAGTCGCACAGTTTCAGATTCAATAGAAAAACAAAACTCAACCATATACTGCTTCCAGGAGACACATTTCAGCTCCAAAGACAAATATAGATTCAGAGTGAAAGGGTGGGAAATGATATTTCAAGCAAATAGCACTCAGAGAAAAGCGGAAATAGCGTAGCTAATATCAGACCAAATAGACTTCAAAATAAAATAGATAAAAAAGATACCGAAGGACATTTCATAATGATAAAGGGAATCATGCACCAAGAAGACATAATACTTATTAATATCTATGCTCCCAATCAGGGAGCCCAAAACTATGTAAAGAAATTACTAACAGAACTAAAGGGAGAAACAGATCAAAACACTATTGTTGTAGAGTCTGAAAAACCACAATGTCGGATTTGGACAGATCATCCAAACAGAAAATCAATAAGAAAATAACATCCTTAAATGACACATTAAATCCACTGGACATAATTGAAATTTACAGAGCCTTCCATCCCAAAACACCTGCTTATACATTCTTCTCTAGTGCACATGGAACATTCTCAAGAACCCATCACATATTGAGACACAGAGATAGCCACGACAAATGTAAAAGGTTTGAAATCATACCAACCATATTCTCTGATCATAATGCTCTGAAACTAGAGATCAACTGACAGAAAGAAAGCAAGAAGAACCAAAATTACAGGGAGATTAAACAACGTGCTACTGAAGAATAACTGTGCCAGAGAAGAAATAAACATAGAGATCAAGAGATACCTAGAAACAAATGATAATGATAGCACAACATAACAAAAGTTTTAGGACACAGCAAAAGCAGTCATAAGAGGAACATTCGTATCATTACAGGCCTATCTCCAAAAACATTAATGAGCCCAAATAAACAACCTAATGCTTCATCATAAAACAATAAAGAAAGAATAAATAAAGCCTAAAGTCAGCAGAAGGAAAGAAATCATCAAAATTAGAGCAGAAATAAATGAAATTGAAAACAAACAAAACAATAGAAAAAGATAAAGGCAACAAAGAGCTGGTTCTTTGAGAAGGTTAATAAAATTGACAAACCCCTGGCTAGACTTGCTAAAGAAAAAAAGGAAGGATATAAATAAACAAAATCAGGGTTGCAAGAAGGGTTTACTTTTGGACTCTCAATTCTTTTCCATTAGTCCATGTGTCTGTTTTTCTGCCAATATCATGCTGTTTTGATTATCGTTGCTTTGTAGTATAATTTGAAGTCAGGCAGAGTGATGCCTCCAGCCTCATTCTTTTTTTCTGAGGATATCTTTGGCGACTCAAGGTCTTTTGTGCTTCCATACAAATCTGATGAGTTTTTGTTCTATTTCTCTAAAAAATGCCGATGGGATTTTGATGGAGATTGCATTAAATCTGTGTAATGCTTTAGGTAATATGGTCATTTAACTATGTTGTTTCTTCCAATCCAAGAACACAGAATATCTTTCCATTTCTTTGTATCTCCTTCATTTTCTTTTAATAGGGTCTTGTAGTTTTCATTATATAAGTCCTCATGTTTCATTAAATTTATTCCTAGGTATTTTATTCTTTTTGTTGCAATTGCAGGAGGGATTATTTTTCCACTGCTTTTTCTGACACTTCATTATTAGAGTATAGGAATGCTATGTATTTTTGAATGTTGATTTTGTATCCAAATACTTTACTGTATTTGCTTATTGTTTCTAGTAGTATTCTTGTGGAGTCTTTAGGGTTTTCAATATAGAGAATCATGTTATCCACAAATAGTGACAGTTTGAGTTCTTCGTTTCCTATTTGGATGCCTTTTATATCTTTATCTTTTCTGATTGCACTTGCTAGGACCTCCAATTTTATATCAAATACCAATGGTGATAGTGGAGAGCTTTGCCTTGTTCCTGATCTTGGAATGATTTTAATTTTGCACCATTAAGTATAATGTTGGCTGAGAGTTTGTCATATATAGCCTTTATTATGTTAAGGTACTTCCCTTTTATAACGATTTTGTTAAGTGTTTTGATCATAAACGGATGCTGTATCTTTTCGAAGGTTTTTTTCTGCATCTAATGATATAATCATATGATTCTTATTTTTTAATTTGTTTATGTGGTGTATCACATTAATTGATTTGTGTATGTCGAACCATCTCTGTGCTTCTGCGATGAAGCCCACTGATTGTGTGTATAATCTTTTTAATATGTTGCTATATTCGGTCCACTAGTACCTTATTTAGGAATTTTGCATTTGTTTTCATGAGAGATGTCGGTCTGTAGTTTTCTTTTTCTGTGATACCTATACCAGGTTTTGGTATCAGGGTAATGTTGTCCTCATACAATGAATTGGGAAATGTTGCCTCCTCTTCCATTTTTTGGAAGTTTTTGAAGAGAATAGGTATTAAATCTTCTTTGAATGTTTAGCAAAATTCACTGGTGAAGCCATCTGGTCCTGGACTTTTACTTTTTGGTAGGTTTTTTGTTGATTGTTTCAATTTGCACACTGCTAATCGGCCTATTTAGATTGTCCAATTCTTCTTGATTCAATCTAGGAAGGTCGTATTTTTCTATGTACTGGTCCATTTCTTCTAGTTGTTAAATTTGGTATTAAATACTTTTTCATAGTATTCTTGTATGATACATTGCATTTCTGTGATGTCAGTCATTATTTCCCTTCTTGCAACCCTGATTTTGTTTATTTATATCCTTCCTTTTTTTTCTTTAGCAAGTCTAGCCAGGGGTTTGTCAATTTTATTAACCTTCTCAAAGAACCAGCTCTTTGTTGCCTTTATCTTTTTCTCATCTCTGGGATCTTTGCAGGCAGAGGACACTGCACATCTGTATGAGGACAGGAAGCTGCAAAGTTTTTTTGTATGTCTGTGCCTGAGGGACGATGACTCTTCTGTCTTAGTTATGAATAGGAAAAAAAAACTGTTGGATAGGTCTGGAATGTCTGTAACTATATACAGATGCCAATATCCAAGTATCCAGTGCTAATGTGCCCTGAACAACCTCTGCTATCCACTCCTTCCCATGTGCCTTACAAAGCCTGGAACTCCTGAAAACACTTTCTATTAAGGAAAGAAGAGAGAAGGAAGAGCTATCCTAAGGATGTTTAATAAGTTGGAGGTTTAAGGTAAAATTTATTTAAACATTGCAAAGCATTAGATAATGAAATATCTAACCATAAAAAGGAATAAAGTTCTCATACGTGCTACAGATTGAATGAACCATGAAAACATTATGTTAAGTGAAAGAAGTCAGACACAAAATGTTACATATTACATGATTCCATGTAAATGAAGCATCCAGAATAGGCAATTTCATAGAGACAGAAAGCAAATTAGTGGTTGTCTAGGGCTAGAAGGGGTTGAGGGGAAGGGGGGTTTCTTGAGGGGAGTAATAAAAATATGCTGAATTTAGATAGCGGTGACAGTTATACAACATTGTGAATATACTATAAAACACTGGATTTTATACTTAAAAAGGTGAATTTTATAGTAAGTGAATTTTATCTCAATAGAGCTATTACAACAATTATACATTTGTGGAGATACTACTAACTATATTGTATATTATTTATTACATACTGTTGATTTATTTATATCCATAGAAGTCTCAGAAGCTGTTAGACAAAAACAATTATGGCTATTAGGACCCAGGATACACAGAAACTTACTCTTGATGGAATTTTTTTTCCTGTTTGTGTTTCTCTTTTCCTTTAGTGTCCAATAAAAAGCCTTCTTCCAACCCCTCCACCCAAAAAAAATGCAAACAGTAGAGGGATTTGAGACTCAGACCAGAAGAGAACTACTATCTTGAATCTTTTGGTAGACTCTGGTACAGGTCATTCATTTTCTAAGATTAGAGTTCAATTAAAAGAAAGAATTTAGAGCTGACTGAAGTTTTTGGAATCCCTAAGTTTTTATGGTAGAGATAATATCAGAAGGTCCAATTCGTATTATTAATTATGATGATGACTGCATTGGTGATGGTAATTAAAATAGCATCTAATGTTTGAGTGCCCACTTTAACTGGTATATATGATCTTGCTTACTCCTCTCAACTATCCTATGAAATAGGTACTTCGATTCACTCCATTAGAAGAGAAAAATGAGACACAGAAAGGTTAACTAACTTACTCCATGTCAAAAAAAAACAAAAAGAAAAACTGGTAAGTAGTGGGACCAGCATAGAGCCCAGCTACTTTAATCCCTGACCCATACTTTTAGATACTATGCTATATACTACTTCCCAGTAACAGGGGTTAATAATAATCAGAATAATATTAGCTAAAACACATTGAGCACTGCTTCACACCAGGCATTCTACTTATGAGGTTGATGATATTATTAATCTATCATTCTGTAAGTGAGAACAAAAGCACAGAATAACTTGGTCACCTGCGCAGGGTGTAGGGTGACCAACCATCCTAGAAAGTAGTAGAAAATGGAATCAAATCCAGGCAGTCACTGAACTCTGTCACCTCCCTTATTGACATTTTGGTCCTAACCACAACCATGGGGAGATTTAGCATCTGCCTGACCCATGATAGCCAAATGCATTCATATTCTAGCTGACTCTACCTTGTAAAAGCAATTACCACAGGTGCCTGATTGTTATCTCTCAGCCCCCTCCTGCATGCCTGCAGCTGCTCTACTATACCACCTAGTCCTTCTGGTCCATCTGCAGAAGAGAGTTGATTTTTATCCCAAACATAAATCATGCAGCAATAAGTACCCTGACCAGATCTGAGTTGTACAAAGGCATCTCTGATTTTTCTCTTTTCATGTATTTTGCCCGACAGAGAACTATTGGGACAGGCAAATCCCCACTGCCTAGAAGCTGCAACAGGAGTTATGGGGACTCCTCATCTAATTAAGAAAAGGGTAGATTCTCTAGGGTCTGAAAAATCCCTTTGGTCTGAAATATATCCAATATATTCATTGAAAAAAAACTTCTTAAAATTAGGTATTAAATAAAAGTACTGACTGAATTTTATCACCTTAATTAGAAAATAAATGTGAATTAGATAATAGATTTTTAAATGCTACCCTTCACACACAATAAATTTCTTTGATTTTCCCCTTCATATATACTTTCAGATCTGTATAACTTACTTAAAAGCAAATACTTTTTAAATGTGAATGTTACAATATATCTTGTCAGATGTAAACCTAAAATATGCTATAATATGAGGATTCAGACAGTGCTAAAGTCAGCCTTCTAACGACAATGAAGAAAAGGCCAGAGTGTGCTCTGAGGCTAGAACAAATGGCTGAGCGGCAAATTCCCTAGGGTGGCCAAAATCAACAAAAGTATATCAAAGTTCAAAGATCTAGAAGCTCAAAGGGAAAAGCTATGTCTCTGTAGTCTGAATTCTAGAAAGTTTGACAGGGAAAAATACCAGTAATCAGATTAGCTATATGAGTCTGATACTGGGATAGAGAGGTCACACACACATACACATGCATGCACACAGACTAGGCATGATATGGTCTCTATATATGAGTGGAATGGGACTTCAAAGGATCTGGAAAGTAGCAGCAGCTGGCAATGGAAAGAGTGAGAAATCAATAGCTACAGCTGAGTCTTAATAAATGTCAAAAAGACCTCTACTAAGTCAGTGTTGTTCTGAATTATGAATATGCATGGACTGAGCTGGCAGACAGCAGATAGCCTGAATGATTCTTTCAAAAGGGAACCAATGTCATTCTGGAGTCGCTAAGCCAGGGATGGCAAACAGGAGTGCTGCTGTCAACAACACCTGCTCTAGAGTCTTCTCTCTTATCACTACATGCTTCAGATGGTGGCCTTCAAAAGGCTAGACTGCATTAAGCACCTCTTATTCAATGTAAAATTCTTTCTAAAGTTCCCGATTGAAGGAAAAATGTTACTTTTGTGCCCCTTCAAAGAAATCTCGTATTATTTAAAGAAAAGGATAGTAGAACACTTGACATCTTTAGAAAAACTTTTCATGAGATCTGATTACCCAGTGGGTGTGAGCTAAAATCCAGATAGTCAGTCTTTTATAACTATGACATTTTTGAAGTTCAACTCTGTGTGTATTGTGGTCTAGCTATGTCACATTTTTGTAATTTCTCCTGTACCAAATGCATCAGAGACTTTACTTACATGACATCTGGAAGGAGGGGGAATGAGAAATGACTACTTAATAAGTATATGACTATGCTATTTCCTTTTGGGGTGATGAAAATGTTTTGGAACTGGCTAGAAGTACTGGATGTGCAACACTATGAATGTACTAAATACAACTGAATTGTACACTTCAAAAAGATTAGTTTTATATTATGTGAATTTAATCTCAATTTTAAAAGATGATTTGCATCAAATAAGCCCATACTGCATCCCTACTTTGTGCCAGATATTATGCTAGATTCTGGGTATACAGATAATAATCACGATTAATGTTTGTTAAATCCTTAAAAGGTTCCAGGAAGCATTCTAAGCACTGCACATGTACTAACTATCTTTTACACCATGGCAACCCTCCAAGGAAGCCACTATTATTCCCATTTTACAGATGAGGAAACTGAAGAATAGGGAGGTCAAGTAACTTGCCCTAGATATTATAACTAGTAAGTGGTGTGAAGCAAGGGTTTAGACCCAGCCAGTTTGGCTCTAGAGACTGTACATTTAAGAATTGTGCTATATTGCCTCAGATACAGACACTGGCTGCAAAAATTGCACAGTCAGTTGATAGCAAATACCAAGAGCACCCACAGGAGAGGCACATAAAGACAGGCAAAGATCAGGTAGTGCCAAAAAGAAATATCACATGAGATGAACCATAAACACACAAGGAGAAAGGAAAGTGTTTTAGATAGGGTGAAGATCCTGAAAAGCGCAGAGATGAGGACTACGTTATAAGCAGTTTGGTGTTATAAGTATGAAGAGTGACTTGAAGAGTGGCAGGGTATGGAACTGGACAGTAAAAGGGGCCAGGAAGCTTTCGACTTGTGGGCAGAGGAGAGCTATTTACATCTTTTAGGAAGAGGTGACAGAGTTGTGTTTTAGAAATATGATTCTGGTGGTTCCCTGGTAGTTGAAATTTAGAAGGACAAGATGGCAGGAAGGGAGGGAGAGAGACATAAGAA
The DNA here is from genome assembly GCA_028627145.1 of Eidolon dupreanum. Classification (NCBI taxonomy): domain Eukaryota; kingdom Metazoa; phylum Chordata; class Mammalia; order Chiroptera; family Pteropodidae; genus Eidolon; species Eidolon dupreanum. The sequence goes on from CM053505.1 coordinate 69,909,620, forward strand.
GAAGCTGCTTTACTAATCCAGAAAATAAACTGTGATGGGCTAAACTTAAAAAAAAATGGCAATTGACACCAAAAGGAATGAATGGAGTGAATAAATATTTAGTAATTCATATCAGCAAGACTCATAATCTCAGTTATGGTCTCAGAAACTTAGAGTTGCCAGAAAGATTAAAAGCAAACCATTTCCTTTGATAAGTATCCCCTTTCTATTGTACTTTAAGAAGTGTTCACCTCACGCCTGTCAGAATGGCTATCATCAATAAATCAAAAAGCAAGTGTTGGCGAGGATGTGGGGAAAAGGAAACCCTCAAACATTGTTGGTGGGATTGCAAATTGGTACAGCTTCTATGGAAAACAGTCTGGAGGCTTCTCAAAAGATTAAAAATTGATATACCTTTTGAACCAGCAATTGCACTTCTAGGTATTTATCCAAAGAAAACCAAAAAAAAAAAAAATATCTGTAAAGATCTATGCACCCCAATATTCATGGCAGAACAATTTACAATAGCCAAGATATGGAAGCAACCTAAATGCCCATCAATAGATGATTGGATAAAGAAATTATAATTCATATATACAATAGAATATTATCCAGGCATTAAAAAAATGAAATCCTACCATTTGCAATGACATGGATGGACCTAGAGGTTCTTATACTGAGTGAAATAAGTCAGACAGAGAAAAATAAAAATCATATAATTTCACTTATATGTGGAATCTAAGGAACAAAAAGAACAAACTAATAAAAATAGACTCACAAATATAGTGGACAGTTTGGTGATGGACAGAGGGGAGGGTGCTTGGGGGTTTGGGAGAATAGAGTGAAGAGTTAAAGAAGTACAAATTAGTAGTTGATAGATGGTTACAGGTTTGAGGAACACAGCATAGGGAATGCAGTTAGCATTAATATGTTGGCTAGGTGGAGGGCCAGAGGAGGGAGTAAGCAATTGGGGGAATTGTTTTATGTACTATATAGATATCTAACCAATATATTGTATACTTGAAACTAATTAAAATATATTATTTTTTTTTTTTTAAAGAAATTTTGAACACCACTGTTTCCAAACAGAATTCTGGAATAGCTAGTCTAGTCTTCATTTTCAGAGGCTATCCCACTGAAATTCTAAGCGCAAACAGTCTTTATAAAGCAGCATTCAGGAATACCAAGTTTCCTCAGGAAAGAAACATCTATTCAGTGCACAAATATAATATATGTGGTCTCAGAGACTTGAAAATGGTTTGAAACAGAGACAAGAAATTATGATGCAGCATGTGGCTGTCCCAATTACTTTGTCATCCTAACTGCATGTGGTTTCAAGAAAGCAGGAATTAAATACCAGGCCAGGAGAGTTAGATTTCATTAGGAAATGAGCTTGGCATCAGAAAGAAGATATTGAAAGTGGAAAAAGAAAGAGATTTTTTCATTAAATTAACAAGTGATGAATTGTTAATCAGTTGCCAAAAATAAACATTTCCCATCTCAGATTCCTTTTCTTTGACAAATATCTATCCCTTTCATACTCTCTAATTCAGTTAAACACCCTTTAGTCCTCACAATGTGCTCGACTATTTGGAGGCTACAAAAAAAGTTTTAGTCTCCCAGCTTCGATGGATTTATAGTACCACCATGGACATGAGATATACTCAAATGAAACAACTAGAAATGATAGGAGATTAAATATAGGTAAGAGTCGTCATGAGTGTTATGGAGATGAGTATTATCAAGTCAATGAGGAGGGTCCTTGTGGAAGCTGGAGGAATCATTGAGAGTTTCACAGCAGAGGTGCAATATAAACTACAAGTAGAGTGTCAGTAGATTGGGAAAATGAGAGAAGAGTGTATGAAGGAGAGGCAGCAGCAATAACTCCAGAGGCTGAAGTTTTGGCAACGTACCAAACACTAGGTAACCTCATTTGGTAGTGATTTTCTTACTGGTACAAGACCATTTCTCTCATATACTCTCTACCTCTATGAAATACTTTATCTAAAAAATATTTTTCTGAAAGTAGAATTGCTTGTATGGCACAGCAATCAAAGCCAGAGAAGTTAGAAAATGATTCTTAAGATCCCTCCACCCACAAAATAGAATTGGGCTGGTCCATGGTTTTTAATTTTATATTTATTAGGAGTCAGTTCATAGAAGCATTCCATGATTTTGTGTGAATTTTTAAATGCTAGTTCAATTTTGATCAACACCCCATTAGCCCATTTGTTTCCCTGGGCAGGAAGGAGAACAACAAATAATCTTAAGTCTAAGGAGTCAGACTTTATAGTGAAAATGAGACAGGAGGAGGTGGACAGCAGTATGTCTATACATTCAGGTGCATGATTCATCTGTCATGAGAAATTTCTAGCATTTGTCATTTGTCAGTGCTTCATTCTGGAATATAATTGATGATATAAGTATCTAACCATACCCAGGCTACAGAACCTCTGTAGTCCCAAGGCAGGCTGCTTCTGACAGGGATGGCAGAAGGGCACAGGAGAGAACAGATAACCTCTGGTCTCTGCAAAGTGCTCACTAGCCCTGCTCCCTAGCACCACTCTCGTGCACCTTCACACTCCTCAGGTTCTGCAGCGTGGCTGCCTACCTAGATCTCCAGTACCTTCCATAAGAGACTTACTACTTTCCACACTTCATCTGTCTATACTTGGGATATATATCACACCCTACCTACTTGGCTGGGTTCCAGGACTAGTCAGACTTATCCATATTACCAACCATGTCCATGAAATCCAAGATTAGATTTATGAGGGACCAGAGATCATCTACTGGAACCCCCTCAAATATAAGCCTACAGATAAATCCTATCCAAGAGGAAGATTCCATGAGAAGAGAGCCAAGACAGGTTTTTCTTCTGCATACCAGAGCAGGCACAATAAATTCTCACTTAAAGTCATAGGTGAGTTCTGTGACTTTAAGGAAAATGATGTTTAATAAAACCAATCTTACCATAGGCTAGATATAAACATGAATTAAGTTCCTATGACATCTTGTCAATGGTATAATTAAACAACAATGAGCTAAACGACATTATCCTAAGACCTACTGTACTTTTTTTCCCAGCCCAAACTTAATGGGTAACCTGAGTAGTTGAATCCTAGGTTATCTAAGTAATTATGTTACATATTTGTGTCTACAAGAAATCAAATTCTGTCTGCTAAAACAGCTCCATTCAATAAGAGCTTAATAGTAGCCTATGTCATAAGAATATATAACCTTAAGAAGTGTCCAGTCCCAAATTGGAGTGAATATGATAAAAAATATAAAAATGTTTAAAAAGTCAATATAAAGTCTGGTATTCTCATACAAAAAGACAGATGATGCTGAAGCTTCTCAAGGCAAGATGGGTTATTTACTGAGCAGAGTAGGAGGATTCATTAAGAAGGGATGTGATCATAAAAGCTGAAATGGAACAGACCTACAAGCTAAGCCTGGGAAACTAATGCCACCAGGGGAACAGTGTTTAAGAAAGGAGATAACATCTTTGGAAGAGAAAACCTATTCACACCTCTTCCGACTCTTGGCTTCCAGTTTTAAAATTAAAATAGCAGAGAAATCTCATTTAGGGAAGTATTGTATTTGAGGGAATTTTGGGGAGGTAGGGCTGCCTTGGAGCTCCATTTTACTGTGACTTATAACATAAATATTTTTAAAACCTTCCACTGTATTTACCCTTCTTTAAAACACACAATCTTCCCCTCCTCACTCTCTCAAGAGAGTGGTTTGCAATATCCAAAGGATGCAGTTATAATCAGTAAAATTACTGGAGCTCTTTGCTTTGCTGATTTAGCAGATGTATTTAAGATCTATAAAAATATAATGATCCTCTATAAATAGTCAGGGCTGGCAGTTCTAAAAGAAATAAAAATAAAGGTATAATAATTAATTATTTTCATATGCATTGCTTAGAGGGAGTTGGAAATGAACTGATAAATTACATAGGCAAAATGTTTTGCTGAGAAACTAAATACCTGTTGTATTTGAAAGAAATTTTTGTATTATCAGTGTCCTAGGGATCCTCTCTAATCATAACAGAATACCACATGAGGTGGCCTTCAAGTGATTCACTGCTGAGACAATTGACTATTTATTATATTTATGAAGAAAATAAGGATATATTTGCTAAGGTGAGGAATTTCCTTGGTCTCTAAAGCTAGGTCCACCAAATCAAAAGATTTTGTCTACTTGATCAGCTTTAACCAGCTCAATATAAAACATAAATCTTGACTTTTTAAAAATGTTGGTAACTGTTTACAGAAGGTTTTTCTCTGGCCTTGGAATATGTAGCCCCAAAAAGAGGATCAATTTGAATATGTGAGTCACTGCTTCACCAAATGGTAACAAAATCTTCAACATTTCCTCATCGTGAAAATCATTTCTAATCATCTTTCTTACTAAAGACACATGAATGGAGAAAAATTAAATTGCCAACCCTGATAAAGTGAAAGCCTGAACAAAGGACTCAATTCCACTTTCACATTAAGAGAAATCTCATCTTGTGCAGCTTTTTCACAAGACAGAGAGATTGATTTTATTTTCTGTCCTCACCCAATTCACACAGGCAGAGACCCATGAGACCATCACTCAGTTACCAGCAAGTCTGATTTTAAAAGCAGTGCTAATTGCACTTAAAGGTGTATAGCACTGAGGCTATGCCAGTTGTGGTATCCGAGATGTTACTGACTGAAAATATTATACTTCACTCTACTTCATGATGGCCTTCATCTTTTGGCTGTAAATTAGAGGAGAATATTTTAGTGTGCACATGAATCACTCACCAAATTAAAAAAAAATACCTAGTATAGTTTTTGGTAATAACATCAAGAAAATGTCACCTAGCCAATTATCAGACTAAGCAGAAAAGGACAATGTTAATTTGGACTGTAATGTGTTATATTAATTATGTTAGAAGAATATAAACAAGCACAATAAAAATAACATCTGATTTAAAGTTTTCGAATAATCCAAATTAGCTCCATCTCTGTTTTTCAGATAAACAATACTAAAACCATAAACATTTTAAATAGGAGAATGTATCATTATTCCAGTTGTAAGAGAAGTTACCCCAACATTGATGATGCTATTAGCCTCTGATCCTTTAAGACACAGCCCTAGGACACTGATGACTAGCAGTTTGTGGCCTGTTAGGAATGGGCTGCACAACAGGAGGTGAGCAGTGGGTAAGTGACGGAAGTTTCATGTGTATTTGCAGCCTATCCCCAGCACTAGCATCACTGCCTCAGCCCCACCTTACATCATCAGGCATTAGATTCTCATAGGAGCACCCATCCCTGGTTCCAAAGAGGTTGGGGACTGATGCTGTTAGTGGATATGATTTTCATCCTAGCCTAAGGATTACAGACACCTTGGCTTACACTTAAGGAGATAGTGCACTGAAGCATCAAATGACTGAGCAGGGCCAGGTGTGGGATTCAGGGGTTCTATCACACCCTTGAGGAAAATGGTTTTCCTCACTTTTAGAAAAAAAAAAAGTCTCCAGGAAATGAAAAAGTCTCAGGGAAAAAATAATGTAAACACTTTTTTAACTCTCTCCTACTCATTCCAATTGTTTTTTATTGTTAAATATGTTCATTGTCTTTGAATGAAGGAATAAAAAATGGAGTCCTCCTTTTTTTATCAGGGCAGGATAGAGGTTTTTTTTTTCTCGTCTTTTGAAATATAATAAACAATTATTTGCTTGTATTTACTTTGTACGAGTCAATGAGTTTTTTTTTTTTTCAATTATAGCTGGCATACAATAATATACCAGTTTCAGTTGTATAGTATAGTAATCAGAGATCCACATAACTCAAAAAGCAATCACCCCACTAAATCTAGCACCCCTCCTCCCCCTTACATATTTATTACAACATTATTAACCATCTTCTCCATGCTGCACTCTACATCACCATGTCTATTCTGCAACTATCCATTTGTATCTTAATATCTTTGCCATTTTTGTTCCCCTAAACCCTTCCCATCTAGTAGCGCTGAAAATATTCTCTGTATCTTGAATTTATTTCTGCCTTTGCTGTTGATTTTGTTCTTTAGATTCTGCATGTACACGAAATCATACAATATTTATCTTTCTTTAGCTGACCCATTTAATTCAGCACAGCACTCTCTAGGCCCATAAAGGCAATATCTTTTTCCATCCCCTTCCTTTTAGTCTGTGTGTGTCTTTTTTCTTCTTTTTTTCTTTTTTTTTCTTTTTTTTTACTCCAACAGCACCTTGTCTTCCTATGTGGTCTCTCATTCAAGTACTAACCAGGCCCGATCCTGCTTAGCTTCCAAGATCAGATGAGATCAGACTTGTTCAGGGTGGCATGGCCATAGATTGTATGTGTCTTTTAATCTAAAATGAGTCTTTTGTAGGCAGCATATGTAAGGGTCTTTTTTTTTATCCATTCAGCCACTCTATCTTTTGGTTGGAGCACTTAATTGTTTTCCATTTGAGGTACTTGTTGACAGATATGTAGTTATTACCATTCTTTATTCTTTGTTTTTGAAACATGCTTTTTTTTTTCTCTAGAAGTTCCTCCAACATTTCCTGTAACATGGGCTCGGTGTTGATGAATTCCTTTAGCTTATTTTTGTCCGGGAAGCTCTTTTTCTGTCCTTCAATTCTAAATGATAGCTTTGCTGGATAAAGTATTCTTGGTTATAGATCCTGCATTTTCATCACTTCGAATATTTTGTGCTAAGCCCTTCTGTCTTACATAGTTTCCTTTGAGAAATCAGCTGCCAGTCTTATGAGTGCTCCCTTGTAGGTAACTATCTGCTTTTCTCTTGCTACTTTTAGATTCTTTGTATTTAACCTTTGGCATTTTAATTATGATGTGTCTTGGTGTGGGGCTATATGAGTTTCTGGTTTTTGAGACTCTCTGAATTTCTTGGGGTTGTATCTCTGTTTCTTTCACCAGGTTAGAGAAGTTTTCCATCATTATTTCTTCAAATAGCTCGCCAACATCTTGTTTTCCTTCTGCTACCCCTATGAAACGGATATTTTGACCTTTAATAGTGTCCCATCACCCCCTTTTTTCTTGCCATTCTGATTGAGTGTCCTTGGCTTTCCTATCCTCTATATAGGTCATTTGATCCTCTTCTTTATTCACTCTGTTTATTCCATTTAATATACTTCTCATCTCAGATAATGTGTTCTTCATTTCTGACTGGTTACCTTTTATAATTTCCATTTCCATTTTTATGTTTTTATCTCTTTGTTAAAGTTCTCACTGAATTCATCTACACTTCCTCTAAGTTCATTGAGTATCTTTATAACCAGTGTTTTGAACTCTGTATCTGTGAGATTGCTTGACTCTATTATTTCTGGATCTCTGTTCTGTTCTCTCATATGGTTTCTGCTTCTTTGTCTTTCCATTTTGGCTGTCTCTCTGTGTCTGTTTCTATGTACTAAGCAAAGCTCTTAAATCTTCTGGTCTTATTAGTGCAGCTTTGTGTGGTAGGTGTCCAGTAGCACATTCCTGAGAAGGCATCAGCTGCAGGCCAAATTTATCTTCAGTCTGTGCCCCTCCAGGGCTACTTGTTAAGGTTCAGAAAGCAATCTGCAGACATTATGCTTATAGTTGCCTCAAAAGGCCATATCAGAAACAGAGACCTGCTGCCACCAGTGTAAGTCTAGACACTGATCAACAAGGGGTAGTTGACCAAGTGAAGACATACCTGGATGTGGCTTAGGTAGGGCCACAACTTGGGGGAGGCAGAGTTTCAGGGAATCCTCTGGGCAGAGCGACCTCTATTATCCAGTTTAATGACATCTCCGCTATGGTGGTGCTGTGCCCGCACACTGGGAGAGGGGAGAACTCAACAGAGGAATAGTGGATACCAGAAGCACTTCAGTACAGAGCAAGTCTTGCCTCAGCTCTTACTCTAACAACTCAGAGTTCCCCTGTAAGTCCCTGGTGCCCCCTGCACAGCCTAAACATTGCTGGTGCTCAGAGCAAGCAGGTCCGTCACCATGAATGTCTGCTCATGGACATGGCCCATTTAAGAGGCATCTATAGCTGCTGGCTGTCACTATTATGGCCTCTGTCCCACTTAGCCACTCAGGACCAGGCAGTCACGTGTCCTCGCCCCATCCTACCTCCTCCCATTGCATGGAGATTTGTTTTTCTCTCCTTAGTTGTACAGCTTGTTCATCTAGATTCCAATGATTTTCCTTGCTGTTTGCTTCTTGTTTCTGTCACAACTTTAATTTGGTTGCCAGAGGGATGAACAGAGCATCTATCATCTACGCCATTTTTTTCTCTATAGCATATAGGTTTTAAAGCCTATTTCCTGCCTAGAGATGTCTTGAGTTCCCTTCACACAAAGAAACCAAGAGTCCTTTCATTCCTTTACTATCTTATCCTCATAACAATTGAGTTGAAATTTTCCACTTAGAACCAGGGCCAGGGATTTATATATCTTGCCCCAAACCAAACCTCATTGTATTTTTTTCAGACTTCTCCAAATAGACTATCTGTATCTGGCTGCAACACAGGAAAACTTCTAAAGTCAGAGCATCTGAATAACTATTGCCTGGCTGCAAGTACATTCCAGGTAACATTAACCCTTTCATACCATTGAATTAATTCTGTTGGTCTCCCTGATTGCTTTAACCTCTAAGAGACAATAATTTGGACACTGAGTACCACCTTTTACTGCCATGTTTGATTAATGCCTCCTAAAATGAGTTATTTTGTGAGAAACAGCCCTCCCCTCAACTGCCTGAATGTTCTACACAGGTTATTTTTTATGAAGTCTACAAAATCAGATATATCTGTTATACTTGTACAAATGGATATCCACATGAAAAAATAAAGTTAGACCCTTCCTTCACATCGCATACAAAATTTAATTCAAAATCGATCAAAGATCTATATGTAAGAGCCAAAACTATAACATTCTTAAAAGAAAACATGGGAGTAAATATACATAACCTTATCTTTAACAACTTTTTTTAGATATGACACGAGTAGCATAAGCAATGAAAGAGAAAATAAACAAATTTGACTTCTTCAAAATTAAAAAGTTTTATGCATCACACAATACCATCAAGGAAGTGAGAAGACAACCCAGATAATAGGGGAAAATATTTGAAAATCATATACTTGATAAATGAATTGTATTAGAATAGATGAAGAACTATTATAACAATAGAAAGACAAATATCACAATTAAAATGGGTAAATTATCTGAATATATTTCTTCAAAGAAGATATACAGATGGCCAGCAAGCACATGAAAAGATACTCAACATCATTAACCATCAGAGAAATATAAATCAAAACCACAAAGAGATATTTCACACCTACCAAAATGGCTAAAATCTAAAAGACAACAGTAAGTGTTGATGAGGATATGGAAAAATTGAAACCCTCATACATTGCTGATAGAAATGTAAAATGGTATAGTATATGTAGAAAAGTTTAACAGTACCTCAAAAAGTTAAACCAAGTTATCATATGAGCCAGCAATTCTATCATTTCTATACCCAAGAGAAGTGAAGATATATGTCCATGCAAAAAGTTGAACAGGAATGTTCGTAACACCACTATTCATAATAGCCAAAACATTGAAACAAGCCAAATGTCCATTAACTGATGAATGAATAAACAAAATATACAATAGAATACTGATGAAAATGTTCTGGAATTAGTGGTGATGGCTGCATCACTACGTGAATATACTGAAAAGCATTTAATTGTATACTTTAAATGGATGAATTGTTAATATGTGAATTATATGTCAATAAAGCTTATATTATTCATATATACAAACATCTTTTTCCAAGTCAGAAATATTTACCTTAGTACAACTTAAGTTTATCACATAGAACTGTTTTATGATAGGACAATATTTGTTTTGGTTTAATGCCATTATTGAAATGATATAGTCAATGGAAGCAGGGATGGACAATAAGAAAAAAGTGTGAGGGAGAAAAAGGGAAAGGGAATTAAAGTCATTCTCCATTCTCTGTCTGCATTTTACTACCTTCCAAAGTGAGTTATTTCTTCATGATAATATGCCCTTCCTCAATTTTATGAGAATTATACTTTTCTTTCCCCTATAGTAATATCTTAATATTTTATACAAAATGAAATATAAGGGGGATAATAAACAGTGGCCACAAATCACTGCTTCGAATTGGCATACTCTCATTTTTCACCCATGATGCACCATGACCTCTTGATCTCTACCTCTTCATAATCTCCATTACCTTCTCAACTGAGCCCTTTAAGACAGAGAACATTATTTACTCACTGTGCTTTCTTCAGAACCCAGACATCCATTGCTGGAAATGAAGAAGAAATAGTTCTTAGGTAAAAATGGCAGAAAAAGGATGCACTCCTCACTCCTTCATAATTGTGAAAGAAACATAAAGTGATTTTCTATTTGCCCATCCAGATATGCATACTCTCCACTCCTCTCTACCTTAATCTTGGCCAATATACTGACCTTTATGGATTATCTCAAATGAGCTCCCTAGCCCTCTGACTTCCTGTTGAGTATGGCTAATTTGAGGCCCCAGCAGCAGATCTGGTCCTCTTCCTGCCTGGCAAGGGCTGCAGCAGTAGCTGTGTTCCTCTATCATAGGCTACAACTCCTGTCATATAGCCCTCTCCTACAGTTAGAGCTCTTACAGAGTTTCAGCAGGTATTCCCCACTCCAAACCCCTTCAGTACTAGAAGTGGCAGCAGCTCCTTGTTTCTACTAACCTTGCCTACACAGCTGTGATAAAGCCCTTCATTCAATTCCCTTCCATCACCTCTTATGAATGTACCACCTGCTTCCAGCTGGGACTCTGAAAGATACAGAAACTTTTCTATCCATGAGGGTAGAACAGTCAGTCAGGCCATGGAGATCTCAGTAAAGGGAGGTAGAAGAATTTTGTACATTTCTCATGATTTTATTTTTTTCAGCAATTTCATCATACTTAGACTACACTTCTAAGTTGCTTGGAGAAACACAGCCTGAGTCACTAAGCCATTTAAGTAGTAGGTTTCTTATAATTTAAAGGAAGACTAAATGGTGTCCCTTTTCAAGACTCTGATTAAATGCTCTTGCAGAATGAAATTCCACCTTGATCTGAAAATGGCTGTTCACAAAGCCACATGGCCACTTCAGCTATAGCTAATCAACACTATGAGGAAACAATTACACAATTGTTGAGACAGAGATTCTTCTGCTGTCCTTGACTAAATGTATGAATTTCACTTGCATTTTTTCCTAACACGCAGAAGTATAAGCTATTGTACAAACTATCTCTAAACCTTGATCTTTCAGGCCAACAGTTCATTTCAGTATCTATTTTGGTCTCAAAGTTGTAACTTGGATTTTAGACATCTTTTTATTGTATGATTTTATTAGTGTACCTTAACAACACTACACCACTTGCCTTGTGTTTGTTTACAAAATCTTCCACAGAAGTTCTAGGTAACCATCATTCATAAAGAATAATTCAAACCAAAAAATTGTATATTCACCATCTCATTTTAGAGCCTTTTCTCAGTCAGGCCTTCATTTTTAGATTAGTTGTCCCCTAACTATGGGAGAGGAACACACAACATAATATGTATGTATATGTATATGTATATGTATATGTATATGTATATGTATATGTATATGTATATGTATATGTATATGTGTATGTGTATGTGTATGTGTATGTGTATGTGTGTGTGTGTATGTGTGTATGTGTATGTGATATATCTATATCTATATCTATCTATTTATCTATCTATCTATCTATCTACATGTAAATAGATAGATAGATAGATACCTTACTGTTGATTTGTATACCTGAAACTTACTGGATTTTGTTAGCCAATGTCACCAAAAAATAAATAAATAAAGTAAAATAAGTTAGTTGTCCCTATACTTAATAGTATAAAAAGAGCAGAGACATGAATATGAAGGTGACATTTAGGCATTTTCCACCTAAAAAGAAATACTACAGAAGAGTTTTGTAGGGCTATCTGACACTCCCATTCATCTGGTTCCCAAATAAGCCCTAAATTTGTACCTTTCACTGTAACCCCTTACCTCTGCCCCATTTTTCTTCTTGGCCACTTCTATTACATCAGAATGTAATCAATTTCACTAGGCTTCCACTGAATTTGAAGGACAATCCCTTATAGTCCTTCACTAACATTATATACTACATAGTACATGTCTTCAATGCCCTCATACTTATCATTTACCCTTCCTCCATCAACCCCTCAATTACCCAATGTATTCACATGCACAGGTATCTTCTATTACTCACATGGAAAAGAGGATCAATAAACCAATAGGTGTTAGAGAGCACAAATGTCACATCTTCCAGGAGGACTCCATTTTTTTAAATGACCACAAGAAAAGCACCATATTTAACTAAAAGGAATTGTTAATGGTACAATTTTGAGCACATACAAGAGAGATTTCTGCAGAAAGGATCTTCTTTTTTTTTGCACTCTTTAGAATCTTTTTATATAATTGTTTTAAAACATTTCTCTATGTGCTTTGCAGAATGGGTATCACTTCCATTCACCAGTATACTATTTCTCAATGCAGTGTGCAAGCAGATTTCTTAGAAATATCTATACTATAAGTGTTTTTTATTATTGCAATATATTCAATGAAACATTGTATATATTTAAGGTGTACAAGGTTGATTTGATACATTTATATATTGTAAGATGATTGCCATTGTAGCAATAATTAGATCCTCCATCTCATTACATAATTATCATTTCTTTTTAGTGATTGGACTGATTAAGATCTAATATCAGAAAGTTTGATGATTATAAAACAATATTGTTGCCTATATTCACTATACTGTGTATCTTGAAATCACATTAACATGTAGATACTGCTCACATGGCTTATTGATTAGCTGAGTATATTAGACATAGAAAAGAAGCAAAAGGATGATTCACCTAATTATTTCCTAATATTCTCTAGTTTCAATCAATTTCAAAGAAAATAGAAATAGAATTGTTTTGCTCATTAAAGAGATTTAAAATGTCAGTTCTTACACTACACATAATCATATATGGAAGTCATTATCTCAAAGTTACAATTCTGTGTTCACTAATATAAGAGTAGAAACAAGGTACTCAAAAAAGAAAGAATATAAAATGTTAATCCAAACCAGCAAAAAAATCCTTCTGTTTTTCTTAACAAAAACTACAGGTGTTGAAGAGCAAATAACATGGGTGCCTTTACTATCAACAATTAAATCATTCATGCTCAGAAACAATAGAGCAATAAAAGGCACAATGGGCCAAATAAAAAACAATAGTGTATATAACACATTCTGCTATGAGCTATAGCTGGTACAAAAATTTTCTAGTAAGAAAACTCATCCCTGCAGTAATGCTTGACGTTTCCCTTAGCATTTGTTTTTCTTACTCTAGTGGATAGAATCTACCTTCACCTTTTATTTTTACTTACAAATCTCTACCATCCTTCTTTGGACAATAATGGTTAAACAATATGAGATATCATTGAAAGGGCTACTTATTGACTCAAGAATCAGTGAAGGTTAAGTAAAATACATGCTATTTTCACTAACATAATAATAGTTCCAAGCAAGCTGACAGCACGAAATGATAGATACATATTCAACCATATTAGTAATCTCAAAAATCTAAATGTTCTAAATATTATAAATTAAAAGGCAAAGTCAGACTTGTAAAATGTAAAATTTCAACTCCATGCTGTTTACAAGAAACACATATAAAAAAAAGGAATCTAAAAATGTTGAAAATAAAAAGATGGAAACAACATATACCAGGAAAATTCTGTGCAAAATTAGTAGGTTGTAGCTAGATTAGTCATCAGATGAAATAGACTAAAAGGCAAAAAGCATTCACACAGATGAAAATGGCCCATCCTCCAGCGCTCAAACAAAGGAAAGAGCATTGGTGAATGCTGCCTGCAGCTCTGCTTACATTCCTAGATTCTGATCTAACTTACTTTTTTTGTCAAGAAAATACTTTTTTTGCTAGTCATTGATGAACTTAAGGGAATTTTTGCCATATATTTTGTACAGGATTTCCTTGTTCTCAACAGAACTGATCTAAAGGCTTAAGCTGCTATAGTACTCTAAGGGCAAGTTTATATATTGGAGTTTTCATACAGTTAAATGTATTTAATTTGAAGGACCATGTTTGGTCATTAATACTTTTTTAACAGTCCATGTTCTCATACCCTTCCTCTAAAGAAAAAAGAATGTGGATAGTAGCAGATTCTTTAAAAGCTGGCAAAACATGTTGTTAGTTCTCCACCACCCTCATTCTCTAAATAAAATTTCACAGGTCTCATAGATCCAAAATTCTGCAAACTAGTGCCTTAAAGATAACAAGTTCTGGAGGGCTGGGCTTGAGTGGCAGGGTGCTATTTGAGATAGGAATAGAAAGTAGCAATGTGAGGTTGTGACACACAGCCGAGTTTATTTCCCAATGGCATTTAAGAACCTTTTTTTTTCCAACCCTGAAGCCAGCATAGGATAAATACATACGTTTATGATGTTAACTCACTGGTCATCAAAATATGAGATAGCTAAGCAAATTTTTTATTTGAAAATTAAAGTTATAGTACTTCCCTGAACTGAGAACTTAGGTTTTATAAAGAAAAAAACTTCATATTTTCTCATTTGAAAGCACATACATTCGATTTTATCGATTGATGCTCTACTTAGGCCTGTGTTATTCTTTATTAATACAACGAAGCAAATACAAAGAACAAGATAATCCAAAATGGGCTTTTCCCTTTCATGCTAAATGTATTTCAGATGCCAAGTGATGAATACCAGAAACCTTTCTGTTGATGAATATTTTAGCTCCATAAAAAAAGAGAACATAATAGATGAGTATGAATGAATTTGAATTAGTGTTGAGTCTGATAGGATTTTCCTCAGTTAACAGACAAATAAAAACTTAATTGATTTGAGTCGAAAATCTCTATGATGAAAAAATAACTTTTATGGTACCTAAACAGGGGTTTCCAGACCCAATCCCAACATGGGGGGTCCCTCTACACCAAGAAATAATTCTCTGACACCAAAAGGGTGTTTGAATTCAACTCAATTCTGACACTATCTACCAGGAGAGAGCATAAGATCCTACAGGCTGAGGGTTCATCCCTACAAGACTTCCCCTTTTCACACACAACACACATATTCCAACACCAGCCATAAGCCCAGGCTCTTACCTCAGCTTCTAACCAACTGGCTATAGATTGGAGGTTCTAATGACTCCCTCCAACTGAAAATGCTAATCACAAGTCCAGGTTGTTGCCTGTCCTTCTGACTGGCTATAAATCAGAGGCTCCCTCAAAGCCTTCCTTAGTTTCCACAAATTTGCTAGAATGGCTCACAGGACTCAAAGAAACATATTACTCACTAGATCCCTGGTTATTATAAAAAGATATAATTCAGAAACAGCCAGGTGGAAGAGATGTATAGAGCAAGGTATGGGGAAGAGGCACAGGAGCTTCCATACCCTCTCCATTCATACTACTGACACCATTTCCATATCTCCATGTATTCATAAACCCAGAAGCTCTTTGAACCCCATACTATTTTCTTTTCTAGAGGCTTCATTACATAAGTTCGATTGATTAAATCATTGACCACTGATTATTGATTTAACCTCCAGCCCTTCTCTCCTCCATGAAGGTTGTGGCGGGGTTGGGGTAGTAATGTAGTGGGATGGAAAGTTCCAATCCTATATTCAAGTTTGCTTACCCTGGCAACAAGTCCTCAACTTTAGGTGAGATCCAAAACCTACCTCATTAACATAACAAAGGACACCTTTTTCGATCTCAACACTTACAAAATTTTGATAGTATTGGTATTGTGGATAAAAACCAAATATATATAAGAAATATATTTTGTCATCTAAATTATATATATATTTTTTTTCCCAACACTTGTCATTCTTTGATCTATTGATGATAGCTGTTCTGACAAGTGTCAAGTGAAATATCATGTGGTTTCTTTTTCATCAACAATTACTTTATTTATTTTTCTTTTCATGGTGACATTAGTTAACAAAATCCAATAAGTTTTAGCTGTACACTTTAACAGTAAGGCATATATATTTGAGTGTTCATCACTCATAGTTCGATTTCTTTCTGTCACCATATATTTGACCCCTTTTATCGTGTCTACCTATCACCTCCCCTCACCCCCTACCCTCTGGTAACCACTAGTCTATAGTCCATGTCCATGAGTCTCTGTTTGTTTCTCCTGTTCATTTGTGGCTTTAAGGTTTATATCCCACATATAAGTGATATCATCTGATTTGCAACTTTTTCTATCAGGCTTATTTCACTTAGCATGATTATTTTGAGATCCATCCCACTTTCACAAATGGCAGTATTTCATCTCTTCTTATGGCTGAGTAATATTCCATTGTATATATGTACCACCACTTCATTATTCAATCACCTATCGTAGGATGCTTTAGTTGCTTCCATGTCATGGCCACTGTGAATAATGCTGCTACGAACATTGGTGTGCAAATATCTTTTCGGTTAAACATTTTCAAGTCTTTGGAGTAAATACACAGTAGAAGGATTGCTGGGTCATATGGTAGATCAATTCTTAGATTTTTGAAGAACCTTCATGCTGCTTTCCATAGTGACTGTACCAATTTGTAGTCCCACCAGCAGTGTATGAAATTTCCTTTTTCTCTGCATCCTCTCCAACATTTATTATTACTTGTCTCGTTGATTATAGCTATTCTAACAAGTGTGAGATTTCTCACTGTGGTTTTGATTTGCATTTTTCTAATGGTAATGTTCGGCTTCTTTTCATATGTTTCTTGACCATTTGTATTTCTTCTTGGAGGAAGTGTCTTTTCAGGTTCTCTGCTCATTTTTTTGATTGGATCATTTGTTGTCTTGTTGTTGTTATTGAGTCTTATGAGTTCTTTGTATATTTTGGACATTAGCCCCTTATCAGAGGCATTGCTTGAAAATATATTTTTCCAATTGGTTGGTTTTCTCTTTACTTTCTTGACAATTACTTTTGCTGAGCAGAA
Source organism: Eidolon dupreanum (assembly GCA_028627145.1). NCBI lineage: Eukaryota > Metazoa > Chordata > Mammalia > Chiroptera > Pteropodidae > Eidolon > Eidolon dupreanum. The sequence goes on from CM053505.1 coordinate 69,926,659, forward strand.
ACTTTTTAGTTTGAAATAGTACCATTCATTTATTTTAGCTTTTGTTTCCCTTGCCTTTGAGGTCAAATTCATAAAATCCTCTTTAAGTCCAAGGTCCTTGAGCTTAGTTCCTATGTTTTCTTCTATGCATTTCATTGTTTCAGGTCTTATATTCAGGCCCTTGATCAATTTTGAGTTAATTTTGGTGTGTGGTGATAGACAGCAGTCTAGTTTCATTTTTTTTGCAAGTGGCTTTCCACTTTTCCCAGCATCATTTATTGAAGAGGCTTTCCTTTCTTAACTGTATGTTTTTGGCTTTTTTGCTGAAATTTATTTGCTCATTTAAATATGGGTTTACTTCTGGACTCTTGATTCTGTTCCACTGGTCCATGTGTCTGTTTTTCTGCCCATACCATGCCATTTTGATTACTGTCGATTTGTACTATAATTTGAAGTCAGGTAGAGTGATGCCTCCAGCCTCATTCTTTTTTCTCAGGATGGCTTAGGTGATTCGGGGTCTTTTGTGCTTCCATACATATCTTATGATTTTTTCTTCTATTTTTCTAAAAAATGCCGATGGGATTTTGATGAGGATTGCATTAAATCTGTGTAATGCTTTAGGTAATATGGTCATTTTAACTATATTGATTCTTCCATTTCAAGAACACAGAATATCTTTCCATTTTTTTGTATCTTTATCAAATTCTTTTAATAAGGTCTTATAGATTTCATGATATGAGTCCTTCACATGTTTCGTTAGATTTATTCCTAGGTATTTTATTCTTTCGTCACAATGGCAAAAGGAATTATTTTTTCCACTTCTTTTTTTTGACACTTCATTATTAGAGTATAAGAACGCTATGGATTTTTGAACATTGATTTGTATCCAGAAACTTTACAGTATTTGCTTATTTTTTCTAGTAGTGTTCTTGTGTAATCTTTAGGGTTTTCCATGTAGAGAATTATGTCTTCTGCAAGTAGTGATGGTTTGACTTCTTCGTTTCCTATTTGGATGCCTTTTATGTAATTCTCTTGCCTGATTGCACTTACTAGGCCTCCAATATTATATTGAATAGCAGTGGCAATAGTGGACAGCCTTACCTTGTTCCCGATCTTAGAGGGAAGGTTTTTAGTTTATCATCATTAAGTATAATGTAGACTGAGAGTTTGTCATAGACTGACTTTATTATGTTAATATACTTTCCTTCTATATCGATTGTGTTGTTTTGATCAAAAATGAATGCTGTATCTTTTTGAAGGCTTTTTTTGCATCTAATGATATGATCATATGATCCTTATTTTTAAATTTGTTTATGTGGTGTATTACATTAATTGATTTGCATATGTTGAACTATCCCTGTGGTCTTGGGTTGAAACCCATTTGTTCATGGTGTATAATATTTTGAATATGTTGGTGTACTTGGTTTGCTAGTATCATATTTAGTATTTTTACATATGTGTTCATGAGAGATATTGGTCTATAGTTTGTTGTGTGTGTGTGTGTGTGTGTTATCTTTACTGGGTTTTGGTGTCAGTGTAATAGTGACCTCATAAAAAGAGTTGGGAAGTATTGCTTCCTCTTTGATTTTTTGGAAGAGTTTGAGAAAAGATATTAAATCATCTTTGAATGTTCGGTACAATTCACCGTTGAAGCCATCTGGTCCTGGACTTTTACTTTTAGGTAGGTTTTTGATGATTGTTTCAATTTCCATATTGCTGATTGGTCTATTTAGATTTCCAGTTCTTCTTGATTCAGTCTAGGAAGGTTGTATTTTTCTAAGTATTGTTCCAATTATTCTCAGTTATGAAATTTGGTGTTATATACATTTTGATAGTATTCTTGTATGATCCTTTGTTTTTTTCTGTGATGTTTGTTGTAAGTTCCCCTCTTTCATCTCTGACTTTGTGTCCTTTCCGTTTTGCTTTATTAAGTCTAGCCAGAGGTTTGTCAATTTTATTAACCTTCTCAAAGAACATGCTCTTTGTTGCATTTATTTTTTCTATCTTTTTTGTTTTCAATTTCATTTATTTCTGCTCTAATTTTAATTATTTCTTATATTTCTTATCTTCTGCTAATTTTAGGCATTGTTTGTTCTTTCTTTTTGAGTATTTTAAGATGAAGCATTAGGTTGTTTATTTTGGCTCATTCTTGTTTTTGGAGATAGGCCTGTAATGATACAAACTTTCCTCTTATGACTGCTTTTGCCATGTTCCAAAAGTTTGATGTGTTATACTATCATTATCATTTGTTTCTATGTATGTCTTGATCTCTTTTATTCCTTCTCTGGCTTAGTTATTCTTCAGTAGCATGTTGTTTAATATCCATGTATTTGTGATTCTTCTTGCTTTCTTTTTGCAGTTGTTCTCTAGTTTCAAAGCATTAAGATCAGAGAATACGGTCGGTATGATTTCAACTCTCTTATATTTGTTGAGGCTATCTTTGTATCCCAGTATTTGATGGATTCTTGAGAATTTTCCATGTGCACTATAGAAGTATGTATAAATAGCTGTTTTAGGATGGAAGGCTCTGTAAATGTCAATTATCTCCAGTTGGTCTAATGTGTCATTTAAGGATGTTATTTCCTTATTGATTTTCTGTGTGATCTGTCCATATCCAACAGTGGGGGTATTTAGGTCCCCAGCCACGATAGTGTTTGGTCTGTTTCTCCCTTTAGTTTTGTTAGTAATTGGTTTACATATTTCCAGGCTTCCTGATTGGGAGTATGGATATTAAGAAATGTTATGTCTTCTTGGTGCATGATTCCCTTTATCATTATGAAATGTCCCACAGTATCTTTCTTTCCCTTTTTTTATTTTGAAGTCAATTTCTTCTGATAGTAGTACTGCTACTCCTGCTTTTCTCTGAATGCCCTTCATTTGAAATGTCATTTTCTACTCTTTCTTTTTCAGTCTATATTTTTCTTTGGAACTGAGATGTGTCTCCTGGAGGCAGCATATGATCGAGTTTGTTTTTTGATCCATTATGCAACTCTGTGCCTTTTTATTGGTGAGTTCAGGACATTTACATTTGGGATGTTTATTGAAATATGAGGTCTTCTTATAGTCATGTTATCTTTTGCTTTCTGGTAGCTCGGTATTTCCATTGCTTCCTTGTTCTTGTTCTTATGTTTCTGTTTCCTTCATTTTCATTAGCTTTTGTGGGTTTTCCCTCTGGTTCTTCTTGTTTTATGATATATACTTCAGTTCTGAATCTTTGGCATGTGGTTACCTTATGAACATGTAAAGGATAGTTATATAGATATAGATATAGATATAGATATAGATATAGATATAGATATAGATATAGATATATACATACACACACAGTCATCCATTCTTTTTCTGCATGTGCCTTATCTCCATTCTCCCTTGTGAATTTATATCTTTGAATCCTCCCCTTTTCAGTCACTGTTGCCTCAGTTTGTCCCTATGTATACTGAATGTTCATTACTATCTTACTGTAGCAATTCTCTTCTTATTGTTTAATCTTATAATTTCCTTTTCTTAGTAAGTTTTGCACTCTTCTGCTTTTATTTACTTGATAGTCACCTTACTCCTAATTTTTTTTTGTCATTTTGTTTTAGATGAGCTGACCCCTTTCAATCTTTCCTGTAGTGCAGCCCTTGTAGTAGAGAATTCCTTCAATTTTTGTACATCTGCAAAGGTCTTATTTCTCCTTGATATCTAAAGGAGAGCTTGGGTGGATAAATTATTCTTGGCTGGTATTTCCTCTCAATTAATAGTTTGAAAATTTGACTTCACTCATTTTTGGCTTTTAAGGTTTGTGCTGAGAAGTCCGACAATAATCTAATGGGTTTTCCTTTATAGGTTACCATTGTCTTTTCCCTGGATTCCCTTAGATTTCTGTCTTTGTCATTGACTTTTTATAAATTTAATATAATGTGTCTTCGTGAAGACCTATTTATGTTGAGATAAAGAGTGTTCTTGAGTTCTTTAATTCCAAGCTCTAGCTCATTCCCTAGATTTGAGAAATTGTCATCAACTGTTTGTTTGAAAATGCTTTCTAGTGTTTACTTCTTTTCCTCACCTTCAATAGTGCCCATTATTCTTATGTTTCTCTCCTGATGGTATCAGCTAGCTCTTATATTTCTCTTTCACTATTTTCAGTCTTTGGTTTCTCTCTTCTTCCTTCTGATTTATTTCTAGATTTCTGTCTCTGATATCACTGATCCTTTCTTCCATTTGTTTGACTCTATTTCTCAAGCTTGCTATTTTATTTTTCAACTCTTACAGTGTGTTATAGTTTTTTATCTCCAGAAGGTCTATTCTGTTTTTTGAGGGTGTCAATCTCTTTGCTAAAGAACTTATTCTGCTCATCTAGCTGTTTTTTCAATTCCTGTAATTGTTGATATGACTCATTTTGGAACTCATTAATTTTTTTCAGAAGTACCATCCTGAATTCTCTGTCACTTCAGTCACATATTTCTATGTCTGTAAGCTTATTTCCTGGAGATTAATCTCTTTCTTTCTGAGATGCCTTGTCACTTTGGTTATTCATGGCGTTTACTGGACTATTTCTCCACCTGGGCATTAATGGAAGTGTGTTCTGGTGTTTTTCTAGAAAGAAGATTTATTGTATGAAGGTCTCTCTTTAGCCTGTTGTAAGGAAGGTGCTTTTCTTTTGGTTTCCAGAAGGTGATATCTAAGACTCCTGGATCCCTGCTTTATATAAAGCCTTAAAAATGCCCATTTTTTTTCCTTATAGATGTTTGGTCACACTCACTACCCTCAGTCTTCATCCCTGTCAGTCTTAGCAATAGTTTCAGTAGCACCGACTTAGATTCCCCTTGAGGTTTGTAGTGTTCGTTCTCAGAGGGCATAGGGGGAGGGTCCCTCTGGGTTGGGAGATGGGGGCTGCAGCTCAGCCTCAATTTTGCAACTATGGTTGGTAAAAATCAACTGTTGTTTCTCTGCCATCCCCGCTTTTCTGTCGTCTAAGCTTCTCTGCTTTCTGCCCTGATGACTGGGCCCTGCCAATGGCCGCATGCTGTTCCCAGCTCTCCCAGTCAGGGCTGTTCAGAGAACTTGCTCCACCTTCTCCCCTCCCTCTCCTCCTACAAGGAGCTCTGGTATCTGTGAAAGGCAGCTTCTTTATTTTTCCGAGTCCATTGTCCGACACATGCTCAGACATGTTGGTATGCATTTTGAGTTTTTTGTTGTTATTGAGTTTTTGATGTTCAGCTTATTATTGTTTCAAGAGGAGAGATCTGGAGACCTCTCTCACTCCTCCATGTTTCTCCAAACTCTCCCAAATATATATTTCTTATAAATCATAATATTATAGCTACTCCTGGTCTTTGAACACTGAACCCTTACAACAAAACAATCATAGAAGTCAAGAGGTACTGACACATTACTAGAATCAGTCATTAATTATTCAGTCCCAGTCTATCATCATATCATAGGAAAATGTCTCTCAGCACGGGGCTACTCTGGTTTGCAGACCTTCACTTGTTCTTGTCTGGTTCCAAAAGCAGGAGTGGTCTCAATAATACATGGCTTCACCCTTTTAGGCATCTAGTAAAATGGAGATAGGAGACAATATCATCTTTTGCTCTGAACCTGTTTTCAAGATATTAATGTACTATTGGGTTTTTCTTATTATATAACTCATTATTCATCTCTTTACCCAGTTACCCATTTTTTTCCTTTCTATTTATACCCATGTTTTTTCCATTATTGGAAGGGACATTAGGTTCACTACTATGCTAATTTAGATTGCAAGTAGCTATACTAGTCCACCAAGTGCCTCCCCTCAGTTCATTCCTGCTCATATAAGAATACACAGGTGCAGAATTAGTGGGCTATTTTTATCACTAAGCAACACAGCTATATTAACTACTAGCCCTAATTTTGTCACATAGGTTGAAGGCACATCTTGTCTAATCAAGCCCTTAGGAATTGTGACATAAAGGTTAGAAACATAGTTACAGCTTCTTGTTTAGAAATCAACCCTATTTATAGCCATTGTATTTGCAGCCATGGTTTTGTAACCAATACATTAAGGGGAAAATTTTTGAGGTGATGTGGGGCAGAAAGAACACTAACACCTTCTTCTCCACCCCCTTCCCTAGATTCACCAGAAAAACAGAGGTATCTACCTAGTGGAACTATTCCTTTAGCCCTACTCTTATTCATGTTGAGTGTGAGCACACACTCATGAAGGCATGTAAGCCAGCCCTTCATGCCTTTATTTCCCCTCATTTTAGAGGGCCAATGTTTTCATTGCCCATCCCAATTCTCTATCAATCCCATACTGACATTCTCTCTCTGCCCATAGTTGGACATTATGGGCTATAAGGTGTGCTCCTTGGTTTCAAGAAATAATACCCAGGCATCCAAATTGGTATAATATATTTTGTTCAGGTTTTTAAAATAATATTCTGAACATTTGTATCTACAACCAGGTAAGTAAAGTCCAGTCCAGGGTCAGTATCCATTCCTGTTTAGGGGGCTACCCATTTGTAGCCCTCTGGAGCTAGCAGCATCAGTTTTTCTTGCCAGCTATGCTCAGGGACTTCTCACTGGAAATATGCCACTTGGCCAACTGTAGTCTCTGTCTCTTTTGCTGGCACACAAAAAGTTCTTATTGGCATTTTATATTTCAGAGATTACAGGAGAAATATGTCTAGATTCAGCTTTCCTTTGTATTGCTGCAGAGCTCCGTGTCCATTAATTTCATGTACACATAAAGCCATCTCAATGGAGCATACGGGAATATCTGCTGGTAGATTCCAATCATCTTCCAAACCTGGAAAGGACATTCTTCTGATGGACATTGACATGTCCTATTTTAATGCATCTTTCAAATTTCAATAGGGCTGTGCCCAGTTCAGGCATCCCTTTAAAAGGCCAGGCTTCCATTGCCCTCCTGCCTGACCACATAGCCAGGCCACTGGCCACTGTCCTTGAGTCAGTACAAACCCAAACTTAGGGGACTTTAACACTGTTAATCCTTCCATTACTTCTAGGAAAACAACTTATGATTCAGCCCACTGAAGGTATTTGCTTTTACCTTCTTCAATCAAAGTCCTTCCATCTGCTTGTCTCAATATAGTAGTTTTCCAAACAGGATGTTGTCCATTCACTTTGGAACTACCATCCACAAACGAACAGCTCTTTGTTGGTAAGTTAAGAGCTATTTACAGGGCATGGTCTAAGTGACAGTATAATCCAACATCTCTTCATGCAATTGCAGAGTCAGTCCTAGGGCAAGAGGCTCCCTGCCACACCTGAACCTCCTCCTTGTATTCCCAAGGCAGTATAGCATGGTCCTGTGCAAAAACTTTCCATTTTATTATAGAATACTTCTGGACACTGACATTCTCACCAAAGTATTTCTCTGACATTACCTAAGACATTGTGGGTATTTCATGTTTCAAGTACATTTTATGTCATTCAGTCATAAGAGTAACTTCAATTAATGATGTCAGATATGGGCTTCCAGTCAAAATGGCAGAGCAGGTAAAGGCTGTGCTGGCCTCCTCTTATAACCACATCAAAATTATAACTACAAAAACCATCATTAACAATCACTTGAACAGAAGTTCTTCAACTAAGTATAAAGAGAATAAGCCACGTTGAGACTAGAGAGAAAGGAGGACATACAGAACAGGCTAGTCCCACATCTGTGTGTGGCAGTTAAATATTAAGAAGGCTATCTCAGTGGTTGAGGTCCTCCTTGAGTAGTGAGGAGTTCCAAGCCTACACCGGCCTCCCCAGCCAAGGTTTCTAGTGCCAGGAATTGAAGTCTTCATAACTCCAGTCTGTGAAAATCAGTGGAGATTGTGGCTGAGTAAGATGAAGGGCAACTGGAGCCACAAGTACTCCTCTTAAGGGGCCCATGCTCAGACTTACTAACCACGGACTCACTTGCTGAGCCCCAGGGCTGAGGCAGCAGCTCTAAAAGTGTCAGGGACATATGGGGAGGAACTGGATTGTCCGGCTTCCAGGTGAGGACTGGAGGGGAAACTTTCTCCCAGACAGAGTGCTGGCAGAAGTCATTGTTTCTTTATTGGGCCCTCCCCTGACACAGCTTAGAGACTCAGGTAGCCACCATATCTGAGTCTCCATTAACCTTGCTAAGATTTTTCACTCTGCCCTGATGGTTCCCTGAGACACCCCTTCCCCCAACTTGTAAGCCCACCAAAGCTGCTTCCAGTGGCATTTCCATACAAACAGCCTGATTTGGCTCATGCTGTGAACTTTGTTAAAATCTCTCAAAGCTTCACAAACCCCAGACAAGCAGCATCTGGCCTCAGCATACCACATACCTCTTGCTAAACGGCCTCAAGACTGGCACTATTGGCAGCCTACCCCAGTTTACAGCTTAGCCTCTCCTAGGTACCTCCAAACCTAGCACAAGTTTCAACCATCTGCAAATCTCTTTGAAGTGGCACCACCCTGGGCAGGGCACAGGAAGCAGCTGAGCTTGACCAATTACAGAGCCCTTCCCAAAGGGTCCCAGAATCAACACACCTGAAGATCAGCCTCACATCACATCAGAGCAGCACCTAATCACCTCCACAAAAGATACACCCCAAGGACAGACTCAGCAGGCACCAAATCCTGCACTATAGGGTCAGCCCCTGCACAACAACTCCTGCACTGTGGTCACAGCCAGTTTCATAACCAATCAGCCTGATGGTCAATCCCTCCCACTGAAGTGCAAACAGCAACCAAGGCTCAAGTACAACAGGAGAATACATACGACTCAAAAAAGGGACACACCTGCAGCACCTGGCTCAGGTGACCAGAGAGACTGTGCCACTGGGCCCAACAGAATGCCTACTACATAAGACTACTCTAGTAAGACTGGGAGACATAGAAGCTTTACCTAATACACAGAAACAAACTCAAACAGACAGCCAAAATGGAGAAATAAAAAAAAAATTAAAAAAAAAAAAACACATCCCAAATGTAAGAAGAGAACAAAACTCCAGAAAAAAAGAACTAAACAAAATGGAAAAAAGCAATATACCAGATGTCAGGTTCAAAACACTGGGTATAAGGATGCTCAATGATTTCAGTGAGAACTTCAACAAAGAAATAGAAAACATAAAATGAGAGACAGAAAACACAAAAAGAGCTGGACAAAATTAAAGAACACAATAACTGAAATGAAGACTATATCAGAGGGAATCAACAGATTAGATAAAGAAGAGAATAGAGTCAGCAATTTGGAAAATAAGATAGCAGAAAACACCCAATCAGAACAGCAACAAGAAAAAAGAATCCAAAATAATGAGAATAGCTTAAGGATCCTCTGGAACAACATCATGCATACCAATTATCACATCATAGGGATACCAGAAAAACAAGAGCGAGCAAGGAAACCTAATTGAAAAAATAATGACTGAAAACTTCTTAACCTACTGAATAAAATAGACATATAAGCCCAGGAAGCACAGAGAGTCCCAAACAAGATGAACCCAAAGAGACCCACAGCAAAGCACATTATCATTAAAATGTCAAAGGTTAAAGACAAAGAGAGAATCTAAAAGCAGCAAGAGAAGAGTAGTTAGTTACTTACATGGGAATTGCCATAAGACTGTCAGCTGATTTCTCAAAAGGAACTTTCCAGGCCAGAAGGGATGGGCAGGAAATTTTCAAAGTGATGAAAACCAGGAATCTATGACCAAGATTACTCTACCCAGTAAAGCTATCATTCAGAATCAAAGGACAGATAAAGAGCTTCCCAGACAAGAAAAAGCTAAAGAAGTTCATTAACACCAAGCCAGTATTACAGGAAAAGTTGGAGAGACTTCTTTAAGAAGAAAAAGACACGTACCAAAAACATGAATAAAGAATGGTAATAGAGACTGGAGAGGAAGATGGCAAACTAGGTAAAATCAGGGTTTGTTTCCTCCCAGGTCCACATTAAAATTACAACCAAATTATAAAATAATCAACGTGGAGAATCACCTGAAGTCCAGCTGATGGTAACACCTACATCTGATAATATAAAGGAGCCACATGGAAGCCAATAGGAGGAACAAAGTCATGAATCATGCTGAACTTGCACCCATGGGTGGTGCAGAATCTCCAGGAGGGAGAGTGAGGCTGCAGAGGCTTTCCTGAAGAAGAGGGAACATCTGGTCTCATTTGGGACTCCCCAGTCCAGGGTCCCAGGCCAGGGAAAAGGAGATTCCAATAACTCTGACTGTGAAAACCAGAGGGGATTTCAGCTGTCTGGGTGAGACAGAAGGAGACTGAAACCCTAGACGCCCCTTTGAAGGACCCATGCACAAGCTTTCTGACTTGTGGACACTCACCCGGAACACTGGCAGTGAGTGAGTCAGAGGCTCACGATGGATTCATACTGAGAAAGTCTGCATTACCTGGCCCTATAACAAGGGCTGGAAGGGCAGCAAATGTTGTACCTTAGTCCAGCCACCCTACTGGAAAATCTAAGGACCTTGCCAGCTTGACTGTACAGACCCCTCCCACAGAGCCATTAGGAAGCCCTGGCCTGAGGGGATCAGCCAACCCCACCCCAACCTGCAGATTTCCCAGGGCTTTTGTTGCTGGGTGGTTGCCAAGCCCTTCCCTGATTCAGGGTTAAGCATTCTCAGCGGGCAGCCAGCACTGTGAGCAGCATTTAGGAGACAGGGTCAGGCAGATCACTGCTGCCAACAAGAAACTAGGTGGATCTCAGGGATCTGTGGGCCAGTCATAGACAGTAGCTGCTCTTGCTGTGATCTGGGACTTCTGCAGGAATGCCTGAATGGTTACCAAATTTGCAGCAAGACCCGCTGTATTGATCTGACTGCCATTGTTTCTCTGAGACCCAACACCACCCTACCCACAATTTGCCCCGGGCAGCCCATTAACAGTGGACTGCCACAGGCCTGCCCCTCCCCTCCCCTGATCTCTCAATCCACACAGGCAACAAACTTTGGCTAGCACAGGGGCTGGCACTGCATGGAAATCAGTGGCAGACAGATCTCTTCTGCCTGTAAGAGTTGCAATATTGTGTCTAGGGGTCTGTGGGACCACCCCAGATGGCGGCTGGTCTCACTTTGATCTGTGACTATAGCGGGAATGCCCAGGCACAGAAGTTGAAGCAAAACTGAGGCTGTATTGGCCTGACAGCCCTTGTATCTGTGATATCTCACTTCACCCAAGTCACAAAAAAACCTGTAGCCCGTTGGCAGCCTCCCATGCCCTGCTTGGCTCTGGGATTGTGCAGACTGCACAGGCAACAATCCTTGGCTAGAGCAGTGAGCACATTTTGGGGAAAACAGTTATGGGCAGACGCTGCTGCCTCTACGAGATACAATATCTCTTGAGGGAATTGCAAGAGTCTATATTAGCCTAACAGCCCTTTACTCCCAGAGCTCCTTCCCCATTCAATACACAAATTGCCCACTGCACATTGATAGTCAGCTACCCCTGCCCTGGGGTAGCACATTCAGGCTTAAGGTGGGCAGCAGCTGACGTTGCTATGACTGGAAACACATACAGGGAGCCACAGAGATAGTGCCGGCATGTAAACTGACACTGCAGTGGCAGGGGGAAATTTACTCAAAAGACCCAGAGACTCCTGGGGTCCCTGTGCCACCCAACATACATATCATCCACAGACTAATCAACTTTCAGAGACGTACAGGCAACTGAAAAATAGTGTCAGGCCTTAAGGAGCACTGGTCCTTCTGCTAAATTGCCCTAGATCAGGGACAGGGATAACTTACCGCTGCCTACAGCATTGTCTCTTCCACTTACCTATAGATCCAGCATAGGTAACAACCATCTGCAGATTGCTTTGTAGTTCCCACCACGTACCACTAAGCAATCAAAAGCATCAGCTTACCTTGGCCTACTGGGGAGCCACTCCCAAGGGGCCACAAAACTAATGCATCTGGAGGCTGGCACCAGACCATAATGGAGCAATTTCTGACTAGTCCCATTAGTAATACAAACAAAGGGTGGCTGCAATAAGTACAAAAACCTACTAGGGCAAATCCTACTCAGTGGGGTCTGCCCCCACACAGCAACTCTTACCCTGTGGGTGAAGCCATTTCCCACAATTAGTCAGCCTGAGAATTAATCATATCCACTGTTGTACTAACAACAATAAAGTCTTGGCAACAACAGATCACACACAACCCACACAAAGATCAAATCCAGAGTCCCCACCATATGCAATCAGAGAGAGTGAGCCACTGGGCTACACAGGACACCATCCACATTAAGGCTATCTGCCCAAGACTGAGAGACAAAAAATATTCCTGATGAATAGAAATGAACACAGGGAGGCTAATAAAGTGATAAAACAAAGAAACATGCTGCAAATGACACAAAAGGAGAAAATTCCAGAAAATAAACAAAATGAAATGGAGACAAGCAACCTAGCAAAAGAGTTCAAAATAATGGTTATAAAGATGTTTAATGAACTTATGAGGAGAATGGATGAGTACAATGAGAACATCAACAGAGAGATAGTAAGCATAGAAAAAGGACATCGAAACCATAAAAAGAGAACCAGACTGAAATGAGGAATACAATAACTGAAATAAAGAACACTAGGAGGATTCAACAGTAGATTGGACAAAGCAGAAGATTGAATCAGTGAACTGGAAGGTAAGGCAGCAGTATACACCCAATCAAAACAATAAAAAGAAAAAAAAATAATTTTAAAGAATGAGGATAGTTTAAGAGACCTTTGAGACAACATGAAGTATAAAAATATCCAGATCATAGGAATACCTGAAGGGGTTGAGAGAGAGCAAAGGATTGAGAATTTTTTTGAAGAAATAATCACAGAAAATTTCCCAACCAGGCAAAGGAATTAGACATACAAGTTCAGGAAGCACAAAGAGTACCAAACAAGAGGAATTCAAACAGACCCACAGCAAGTCACATCATCATTAAAGTACCAGTTTAAGGACAAAGAGAGAATCTTAAAAGCATCAAGAGAAAGGCAGCTAGTAAATTGCAAGGGTACCTCCATAAGAATGTCTGCTGATTTTCAATGAAAATTTTGAAGGCCAAAAGGGAATGCAAAGAAATATTCGAAGTTATGAAAAACAAGAATTTACAACCAACGATCCTCTACCAGCAAGGCTTTCAATTAAATTGGAAGGTGAGATAAAGAGCTTTCCAGACAGAAAAAAAGCTTAAGGAAGGAATTAATCATCAACAAACCAGCATTACAAGAAATGTTAATGGGTCTTCAGTAAAAAGAGAAAGCTTAAAAAAGATAATATAAATAACAAATATGAATAATAAAATGGCAGTAACTATGTACCTATAAGTAATCACTTTAAATGTACACAGAGTAAATGCTCCAATCAAAAGACATAGGGTAGTTAAATGGATAAGAAATCAAGACCCATGTATATGCTGTCTACAAGAAACACACTTCAAATCAAATGACAGACACAGAAGGAAAGTAAAAAAATGGGAAAAAAGATATTTCACACAAATGGAAATTAAATAAAGCTGGGGTAGCAATACTTATATCAGATAAAATAGACTTTAAAACAAAGGCTATAATAAGAGACAATAAAAGGGCATTACATAATAATAAAGGGATTGATAAACCAAGAGGACATAACCCTAGTAAACATATATGCACCCAACATAGGAGCACCTACATACATAAAGCAATTATTGACAGACATAAAAGGAGAGATCAATAATAACACACTCATAGTGGGAGATTTTAACATCCCATTGACACCAATGGACAGATCTTTCAGGCAAAGAATCAACAAAAAAATAATGAGCCTAAAAGATAGGCTAGAACAGATGGACTTAATAGATATTTTCAGAGCATTTTACCCCAAAGCAGCAAAATATACATTCTTCTCAAGTGTACATGGAACATTTTCAAGGATTGACAACATGTTAGGACACAAAACAAGTCTCAATAACTTGAAGAAGATTGAAATCATATCAACCGTCTTCTCTGATCATAATGATATGAAACTAGATATCAACTACAAGGAAAAAATAGGAAAATGCACAAACACATGGAGGCTAAAGAACATGTGACTAAATAATGAATGAGTTATTAATGAGATCAAGAAGATATCAAAAAATACCTACAGACAAATGAAAATGAAAACACAATGACTCAAAATCTATGGGACACAGCAAAAGCAGCCCTAAGCATGAAAATCATAGCAATCCAGGCCTACCTCAAGAAACAAAAGAAAGCTCAAATAAACAATCTACCTTACACTTAAAAGAACTAGAAAAAGAACAGCAAAGAAAGCCCAAAGTGAATAGAAGGAAGGAAATAATAAAGATCAGAGCAGAAATAAATGAAATAGAGTCTAGAAAAACAATACAAAAGATAATGAAACCAAGAGTTGGTTCTTTAAAAGGATAAACAAAATTGACAGACTCTTACCAGAAACATCATGAAAAAAGAAAGAGGACTCAAATAAATAAAATCAGAAATGAAAGAGGAGTAATAACCATGGACTCCACAGAAATACAATGGATCATAAGAAAATATTATGAGCAATTATATGCAAACAAATTGAACAACCTGGAAGAAATGGACACATTCCTAGAAACATACAATCTCCCAAGATGGAGTCAAGAAGAAACAAAAAATCTGAATTGACCAATTACCACAAATGAAATCGAATCAGTAATCAAAAACCTCCCAGAAAACAAAAGTCCTGGACCAAATGGCTTCATAGGCAAATTTTACCAAACATTCAAAGAAGAATTATCACCTATTCTTCTCAAACTATTCCAAAAAATTCAAGAAGAGGGAAGGCTCCCTAACTCCTTTTATGAGGCCATCATTACCTTGACTCCAAAAGCAGGCAAAGTCATTACAAAAAAGAAAACTATAGGTCAATATTTCTTATAAACATTGATGCAAAAATCCTCAATAAATTTTAGCAAACTGAATTCAGCAATACTTTAAAAATATCATACACCATGATATCATACACCATGATCAAGTTGGATTTATTCCTGGGATGCAAGGTTGGTTCAATATCCACAAATCGATTAATGTGATACACCACATTAACAAATCAAAAGATAAAAACCATATGATCATATTGGTAGATGTAGAAAAAGCCTTCAACAAAATCTAGCATCGATTGATGATAAAAATTCTCAGCAAAGTGGGAATAGAGGGAACATACCTCAACATAATAAAGGTCATATATGACAAACCTACAGCTAGCATCATACTCAATGGGGAAAAGTTAAAAACATTTTTCTTAAGGTCAGGAATAAGACAAGGATGTCCACTTTCATCACTCCTCTTCAATACTGTATTGGAAATTTTAGCCAGATCAATAAGACAAGAAAGAAATAAAAGGAATCCAAATTGGAAAAGAAGAAGTAAAACTCATTATTTGCCAATGACATGGCACTATATAAAGAGAACTCTGAAGATTCCACCAAAACTTTAAGAACTGAACAACGAATTCAGTAAAGTAGCAGGTTACAAAATAAATATCCAGAAGTCAGTGGCATTTTTATATACCAATGATGAACTTTCAGAAAGACAAATTAAGAAAACAATCCCATTTACAATTGCATCAAAAACTATAAAATATGGGAATCAAATTAACCAAGGAGGTAAAAGACCTGTTCTCAGAAAATTGTGTCATTGAAAAAGAAATTGAAGAAGATACAAATAAATGGAAGCATACACCTTACTCATGGGTACAAAGAATCAACATCATTAAAATGGCCATACTATGCAAAGCAATTTATAGGTTCAATGCAATCCCTGTCAAAATACCAATGACATTTTTCAGACAGAGAGAACAATCTTAAAATTTATATAGAACCCTAAAAGACCCTGAATAGCCACAGCAATATTGAGAAAGAAGAACAATGTTGTAGGTATCACACTACCTGATATCAAACTATACTACAAGGCTACAGTAATCAAAACAGCATGATACTGGCATAAAAACAGATACATTGATCAATGGAACACAATAGCCCAGAAATAAATTTATGCCTGTACATTCACTTAATATATGACAAAAGAGGTAAAAACATACAATGGGGTAAAGACAGTTTCCAATAAAAGTTGTTGGTAAAAATGGACAGATACATAGGGGAAAAAGAAATTGGACCACCTTTTCACACAATATAGAAGAATAGATTCAAAATGGATAAACACTTAAATGTAAGGCCCGAATTCATAAAATTTCTAGGAGAAAATATAGACAGTAAACTCTCTGATATTACTAACAGGAATTTCTTTTCAGATATATCTCCCAAGGCAAGGGAAACAAAAGAAAAAATAAACAAATAAGACTACATCAAACTAAAATTTTTTGCACAGCAAAGGAAATCATCAACAACAAGACAACCAACTGATTGGGAGAATATATTTGCTAACAATAAATCTGATAAGGGGTTAATATCTAAAATATATAAATAACTCATACAACTCAACAACAACAAAAAAACAAATAATCCAATTTAAAAATGGGCAGAAGACCTGAACAGATACTTCTCCAAAGGGGAAATACAGATGGCTAATAGACATATGAAAAGATGCTCAAGGTCATTAATCATCAGAGAAATACAAATTAAAACCACAATGAGTTATCATTTCATGCATGTCAGAATGCTATCATCAATAAATCAAAAAACAACGAGTATTGACAAGGGTGCAGAGAAAAGGGAACCCATATACATTGTTGGTGGGATTGAGAATTGATACAGCCGCTATGGAAAATAGTCTGGAGGTTTCTCAAAAAATTAAAATTTGATATAATTTTTGACTCAGCAATTGCACTTCTGGGTATTTATCCAAACAGACCAAAACAATAATTCGTAAAGATCTATGCACCCCAATATTCATAGCAGCACAATTTACAATAGCCAAGACCAGAAGCAACCTAAATGCCATCAACAGATGATTGGATAAAGAAGTTATGGTTCATATATGCAATGGGATATTACTCAGCCATTAAAAAAATAAAATCCTACCATTTGCAACAACATGGATGGACCTAGAGATTATTATGCTGAGTGAAATAAGTCAGACAGAGAAAAATAAATACCATATGATTTCACTTATGTGCAGAAACTAAGGAACAAAAAAAAAAACCAAACTAATCAAAAACAGACTCACAAATATAGTAGACAACTTGGTATCAGACAGAGGGGGACAGTTTGGGTGCTGGGAGAATGGAGTAAAGGTTTAAAGAAGTACAAATTAGTTGATAGGTGGTCACAGGGATAGAGAGCATGGCATAGGGAATGCAGGTAGCATTAATATTTTGGCTAGGTGGGAAACCAGAGGAGATAAGGAGAAATTAGGGGGATCATTTTATAAACTATATAAATGTCTACCCAATGTACTATATACTTGAAACTAATTAAAATAAATAAATAATTTTTTTAAAAAATGAATGGTAATAACATTCCTGTCAACAAATACCTCAAATGAAAAAGAAATAAGTGTCCAACCAAATGATAGAGAAGCTGAATAGATAAGGAAACCAGACCCCTCCCTACATATACTGCCTACAAGAGACTCACTTCAGATTAAAAGACTGACACAGACTAAAAGGATATTGAAAGAGATATTGTCTTGATGGATTTAGAGGGTATTGCACTGAATGAATTAAGTCAGGTAAAGACAAATACCACATGAATTCACATAAATGTGGAATCTAAAGATCAAAATAAACAACAACAACAACAACAACAGAAACACAGATATAGAGAATATTTTGAGGGCTACTAGATGGGAGGGAAGTTGGAGGGACAGTGAAAACGGGAGAAGGGATAAAAAGTACAAATATTTAGTTACAAAATAGTCATGGAGATACAAAGTGTAGCATAAGGAACATAGTCAACAATGCTGTAATGAATATGTAAGGGGAAGAAGGGTACTAGATTTAGTGAGGTGATCACTTTGTGAGTTATATAGATCTCTAGTCATTATGCTGTACAACTGAAACTAATATAGTATTATATGCCAAATATAATTGAAAAAACTCATTTAATTGTACAATGTAAATACAAACAACTAATTGTCTTATATTTTAATAAAGCCAAAAAATTTTTTAAAAATATGAACAAAAGCCTTGAATTGACTTTTAGAAAAAAAATGGGAAACTTTAATAAAAATCTCATTGGTGATCAGGATAATGTGAAATAAAACCCTAATTATATACCTACAAATACCCACCAAACTGGCAAAAAAAAAATGAAAATCAACAAAATACCAGCTCCTGATGAGTATCTGATGCTTTGGAATTCTTAGATATCTTAGAAAACTCTAGATACTTTAGAAAGCAGAATAGAATTCCATTGGGAAGTTTAATGTGCATATCTTTATCCTAGCAATTCCTACTTCTAGGTAAATACCCAAGAGAACCTTCACATATATGTCGTAAGAGACAAGAAACAATCATATCTTTAATGGTATTTGCTTGTAATATAAAAACTGCTAAAAAATCAAATATCTACTAATAGAATTAGTAAATGAATTATGTTTTCTTCTAAGACAGCAATAGAAAAACTACCGCAACATGAATTAATATAGATAAATCTCATGAACATAATGTTGACTCAAGGTAGCAAGTCAGAGAAGAATATATGGAGTATGATTCCATTTCTATAAAGCTTAAAAAACAGCCAAATTAAACAATATAGTACATATTTAGGAATACATTTTTCTTAAGTCTACAAGTCTAAGTTGCTATAATGATAAAGGAAAACAAGGAATGATCATCATAAGTCAGTACAGTGGTTTCCTCTCGGACAAGAGGATGGAGATGAAGGTGCTATGAAGGAGGGGCCCACTAGGGGAGTCTTAAGGTAGTGGAAATATTCTATTTCTTTATCTACAGTAATATTTTTCTTATATACTTTATTATACACACACTATTTCAAAGTAAAAACATAATGAATATACAATATATCTATATAGATGAATCTTAGTCTTCCCCCCAGAAAACACTCATTATACATTGGCCTAATTTTTCAACATTTCTGAAGACTGGTGAAGACTTGATCACAGATGACACCCATAAACCTTTTGGAAATTACTGTTTTGTAGTTCCTGTCCTTAGAAATCTTAATGTCTAAGGAGGTAAAGTACAGCTTAGGGAATACAGTCAATAATATTGTAATAACTATGTATGTTGTCGGGTGTGTACTAGACTTATTGAGGAGATCACTTTATAAGTTATATAAATGTGTACCACTATGCTGTATACCTGAAACTAACATAATATTGTATGCCAACTGTAATTGAAATTTTTTTAAGTTAAAAAAAGAAATTATGATGTCAATCCATACACATGAAAAAGATTAGGCTGGATGTTTCACATACTGACCCTTTCAGAAAGATGACTTGGACAACTTCATTATAACCAAGTCCACTTTCCTTTGGAGATAGAACTTTAACCTGGACAAGAAGGAATAAGGGCAAAGTTAATCCTTGACAGAGGTACTAACTCCCCCCAAGTCCCTAACCTTATCTGAGAAATCCTGAGTTATCTCTGCAAAAAGAAACACTCCAAAAGCACTGTCAACACAACTCATTTCTTTTGTTTCCTGGTAACAACCAACCTTGGCTTCCAAACTACTTGGCTGCATGTTCATCATCTGTCTGTTACAGTTTATGATTCAAAATGTTTCAAGTTGGGCTGCTAGCTCCAGGAAAGAATTTGGACTTGATTTCTGCCCATGTTCCTGCTTTGACCACTAATACAACTCCTTCTTTTCTCTTTCTTGGCCATTCTGATCTGCACCTGTTAGCATCAGTTGGCTTTTGCCTTGCTTCTTTCCGTAATTCTGCTAACTCAATTCCTGGGCCTAAATTCATGACCTTCTATCATTTGTCCACCTCAAATTCATCTATCATTATAAGTATCTCCTTCTTCCTCACTCCGGTGCAGGAAGCAAGTACAATAACTCCCTGTACCATCACCAATTTGACACCTCTGAAGATTATCTTGGTTGTCACATTGTAAATAACCCTTATGAATGAGGTTTCCCAGGAGTTGATAATGCCCCTTTGTCCAGGAGCACAAGATATATCACCATTTTGCTATCCTGACCAACATTGTAGAATCCAAGTGTGGCTGGCTAAGGCTTAAAGACCAGAGGAGAACCACTGGTCACATACTTGGAAAAGGTTTAGTGGACCTTGTCATCAAGGTATCAAGCTGTGGGACAAGTGGATCCCTTGGGAAGGAACACAACACACTATTATGGTGCTGAATAGCAGGCATCAAGATGTTAGGATTGGGCAGATTCAACCTGAGTAGTAGAACATCTAAGTTCAATAAATCTATTCCATATCCTTCTAATTTTTTCTGCCTGGTTAACTTCTACACTCATCTTTTAAACCTCAAATTAACCATCACCTCCTCTATAAAGTCCCTGGCCCATTGGATTAACTGACCCTACTATGTGCTCTAATACATAACATTCTGTACTCACTTTTATGTGATCATAATACATTGCACTGTATTACAATTACCTATTCACTTATTCTGTTTCCCTTGTTAAAAAGATAAGCTCCATCAAGACTGGGCAGCATCTAGCACAGTATCTGACCCATGGGAAATATAAATAATTATTTTTTAAAAAAATCCTTTTTAAATGAATGAGTGGATCCTTTAAAAGACTGGAATGGGGAGTTGGGAGGAAAGGCAAGGAATCCCAATCTTAGAGAAACTGGGGAAACATTAAATGAGCCCAAACACAGGCTGAAGTGTAAAGGAGGGCTTAGTCATGAGTGGCATCTCTGGTACAAAGCCAGACAATGGTTAGCAATCAGCTCAGTGATGCTGAGTCTCCAAGCTGCTGATCTAAGTTTCAAATGCATAGATACATTGGTCCCAAATCCTAGGTTTAGGGTTGAATCTTTAGAAGGTGGCTGTATCTTCAGCCACAGGAACAGGGGTCCCAGATGGTCCCTAGGAGACTTCAGCAGATATTAATGTTCTTACAGGCTTACAGATGCAAACCAAAGACCCTAGGGCTGCTTGGGAAAATAAGATTATTCTACACTACACAGAGTTACCATACTTCAAATCCTTTTTAAAAGCACACAAATAATTATGATGTCATTAACTGAGTACATCCTCTCTTTACTTTCAGCTTTCTTACGACTTCCACAGAGATAGCATTGACACAGGTATTTTTCTCTCAAGGTAAGGCAGCTTTTCTTTACCTTATTGTTAATCCTCCCTGAGGAAGTTTGAGAGAAACTTAACTCTTTATAGTGTCCATTCCCAGCCTCAGAAATTAAGAGCACATAAAAATCATTGCAATTTTTCTTTAAATGCTCCCTGTAGTAGACTAAGTTAAGAATAATTCTGGTTTATATTTACTGTACATTGGGAATCTATAATCTTCTCCTGGTAATAAACTACTTTTGATTTATTTTTGATCTTATGGAAGGGCTATTTTCCCACTAGAAACCCAGAAAATGTACATAATAGGGAGCAATGAAGGACATGTGTATAACTATGAGAGCAAACAAGTCTCCAAGGTCAACTGGTAGGTGAGATCAACTGGAGTTTTCTGCTAAATAACTGTGAAAACAATAATAAACATTAAAGTTGATTTAAGATAAGTAGTACTGTTGCATATTCATAGAATATCTCTGGAAAGAGACACAAAAATATTAGTAAAAGTGGTTGTTTCTAAGGACAGAACCAAGGAGGATGCAGGACAGGAGTTCAAAGGAGAATCAATTTTTACTGTAGATCCATTAATACCCTTGAACTGTATTGTGTTGTATTCTTGTAGTACTTTTTAAAGTAAGCAAAATTTAATCTTAAATAAAACAAAACAAACATTCTCCCCATAACTTGGCTCCACTTCAGTCAAGCTCATCCTTCTTTGGGCAGCTCCCATAGCATGCTAATGCAGAGACTCCCTGGAACTTTGCACATGGGTGAATGTTTTAAAGGAGGGCCTACTGCCAAGCCAAGATCCCTATGTAATTGTTACAGAGGTATTACAGGCTATAATGAAGCTGGAGAAGATGGCAAAACAGCTGCTGCTTGTAGGCAAAGTTAATATGGATCAGACTTGATCCTTTCAACTGACATATGTCAAGGTCAGTGCCCCACCAGTGTGTTCATCTTGGTTAACCTAATTTAGTTAACTGGAAAGAGCATTTTCCAGACTTTAGACTAAATTAGTAAAAATGTCAGAGTTATATGGAATACTTGTTAAAGAGTATAATGCAAATGCCCCAATAATCAAATATGAGACTAAGATTCATGTATGAGGGCAGGGGCCATACCTGTCTTATTCACCACAACCCTATTTCCTAACATAGTGCCTGGTAGTTAGAAAGCATTCAATGAGTAACTGTTGAAAGAACTGATGGATATACGATAGGAAGAAAACCATCCCCCTCATTCGTAAGAAGTTAATCGACTTCTCTGAAGTCACTCAGCTTAATATTGCCAGATTTCAGACTAGAGCAAGGTCTCTTGACTCCTCATCCATTGATCTTTTCCTTATACAAAGCTATAGGGAGACTAGCAGTAATAGAAGAATAAAGGCTCAAACTATTATCTCAAAAATAGTTAATCAATAATTTCATATGGTTTACTCCATAAAACAGATTTTGAGATATCTGTGAACATAGAGAATCTGAACACAATTTCACTTAAATCTTTGTATAAACATTGGAAAAAATTACTATGGAGGTCTCTTCTAAGTACATATACTGTTGAACAAAATTACTTTCAGCTAACAGCCACCCTAAAAGGCATTAGGTGATATTTCACTATGGTTTTGATTTGCACTTCCCTGACGATTAGTGATGCTGAACATCTTTTCGTGTATATGTTTACCATTGTCTTTAAAAATGAAAGTCCTTTGAGTCATTTAAAGGCAAGATTTGATAGCTCTAACAAATAATAAATGTTTTTATTAGTACCATCTAAATAAGTTTTCCTTCACAAAAATGCACACGCGCGCGCGCGCACACACACACACACACACACACACAGATTTTTTAACTATTCCAGTGAGATCATTACAGACATAGCCAATCTGGATGACAATATAGTACCTTAATCTGGAATCTGAGTCACCACATTCGAGGACTCCTTGAATCCATAAAATTTGGTATTTAGAGTTCTTGGATGAAACCTACTCCACCTCCACACTGCTTTATTTAAGAAAAACACTACTGCTTCATATCAACAATTCTCCAGTCAGCCCAGTTCTCTAACAATGGCCCCAGGAGTCAGTTTGTGGATTTATGACAGCTATCCTCGCAGGTTTCTACCAATATGGGATTATAACATCCATTCATTCATTCAACAAATACTTAAGTGGCTAATATGTACTGAAATGCAAGACAAAATAAGGCACAGTTACAGCTATTATGAAATAATCCAGGAATTTTATAACTCTCTCATTGATTTTACCCAAGTAGTTCCACCTCATATAAATTATTTAAATATATCATTTCTTAACAGAAAATAAATCTCTAAGTTTATTTCCCATGGTACATAGCATACTTTGGTTTGCTTGTTCTAAAAGAACCAGCTCTAAATGGTTCTCTCTTGATAAAATGAACAAAACCTGTGCTCATCATCTACATAGCAACCCTTGGTCTTGGGATACTGGTAGCCTCCTCTTAATTTAATTAAGACTTGGAAACTAGGTAGCTAATATAAGAAGAATAAAAGAAGACTCTCAAAGCCTGGACAATAAAGGAGGCAAAGCCTGAAGTTAAGGAAGAACGAATCAGTGGAGGCAAATACATACCTTGGTCTGTAAGACCTTGCATGATCTGGTCCCAGCCAACCTTCCACCTAATATTACTCCCACTCATGACAAAACAGTTATACTTTTTTATACTCAAAGCCTTCACATATGCTTTCTTTCTGCAGTAACATGTTTTGCTCCTATACATCTGGTTAATTTCCATTTTTTATGCAGTTTTAAGAGATGCCTTCCATAACCCAGCCACCCTATCCTATCCCACACTGGATATTTGTATTCTATATTCTCGTAATACTTTATATTTCTTTTTAGTTCCTAACCCATCTTCATATCCTCCCTCAGTGTCAAATAAAGTACCTGGCAAACTGTAAACACTCATTATCTGTTGAATCAGTAGATGAATGAATGAATAAATGAATGAATAAATTATCATTCTTTGGCCCCAGCTTTCCAGGCTGCATCCCAAACTAAGAAGAACAGATCCAGGTAAATAGAAACTTTGAAGTAATAAGATCTGAGATTGTTAAATGTGTGTATGTGCGTTGAATATATGTGTTTGGGGGAAAGGGAAAAGGACTGTATGACTTTGGTTCAGAAAGTATTTGTAGTCATTGTCCTCATACCTGAAATACAGGCCCACTGAAATCATAAAGAATATGGAATCCAAAGAAAGCAGTATGCCAAATGTTATGTATACCTGGGGGGCTACAGCTCAGTATGAGTGTGGCTCAGTGTGAATTTTTGTTCCTCAGAAGTACTTGTCAGAATTTGTTCCTTTCAGGTTTCCCTAGCTGCATCTAGTAGTGATTTAAAACATGGTTGTCCAGAATTGTTTTTGCTTCAATGAGTCTATTGTTTGTCCCATTCCTATTTTTTAGCAGGACATACAATACCATAGCTCTCTTCCTTTTACAAATAAGAATAAGGAGGCAGAAAGTACAGTGGTGAGAGGAAATTGTTTACTCTTGGGAGTCTAATTGAATTTCAGAGAAATAATTTGCATAATTTTAAGCAATTTACATATAGATGAGACGCAGAAGGTCCAGAAGACCCTTTTTACTTCTACTCCTTCTCATCTCAACTCCTTTCAACCTAAGGTTACATAATAGAGGCCAGACACAGAGCCCCTCCCAGCTAGCCCTCAGACCCTGATGCTGGAAAGAATAGATAACAAAGCAAGAAGATTAACAATGTCCCTTTTTATCATAATGATAATATGTAATTTAACTCAAAGATTTATTACTTCTAAGAATCAGATTATGAAATATTGTTGGAGCTTGCTCAGTTTAGATAAGTGCTATTAGTGGTATTTTTGATTGGGCTGCCACAAAGCAATAATGGAATCATTTGTGAAGCTATTCTAAAAGATTCTATAAGTTCTGTGTATGGCAGCACTCCTCTCAGTGAATCTTTTGATTACAGCAAGACTTTGGTTGCTGTAGGGAAACATGTGTTTTATATTATGACCCTTAGCACAGTTCTACAATGGTCATCCTGGCCCTAGGATAGTATAAAGTTCCTCTGACAGTCTCTAAGAATTCCTATTAGGAGCATAGCAGGATAAGTTACCATGACAAGAGGAAGTTCTAGAAATCATCAGTAAGTTCCCAACACTAGAAATAGGAAGCAGAGAATCCAGATCCCAGGGAACAAGCATAGAGTCAGTCAGGAACTGAGCATAATGAAAAACCAACCACATGGGGAAAAGGCCCTTGGTGAGTTTCTGTGTCCTATTAAATGGACCCAATTCCAGGATATTAAGGGTTAAGTGAAGGCTAAATATGTCTACAGCTAGACCAAGAAATAGAGCGAGAAGAGCAAAATTAGAAGTTAAATCTGCAGGAGAGCCAGAGCGGAATAGAGAGAAAGGAATCTTGGTTATCAGCCAGCTATAGTAAAAAAACATGTAAAATCAGTAAAAAAAAAAAAAAAAAAAAACTCATATCAAGTTGATAGCGCCACTTGCCTACAATAAACATGTCTTGGTAACAGTGTCTAAGAAAGTCCTAAGAGGCCACCATGTCCCTATTAAAGAATTTATACATTAAAGGGCAATAAATAAGTCACCTATTAGAATGACCTGATTCCAAAACACCGAGAACAGTAAATGATGACAAGGATATAGAGCAGCAGTAACTCTCATTTATTGCTGGTGGGAGTGCAAGGTGGTATAGCCACTTTTGAAGATAGTTTAGTGGTTTCTTACAAAACTACTTACATTTACTGCACAATCCAGCAACTGTATTCTTTTATATTTACCAAAAGGAGTTGAAAACTTATTTCCTCACAAAAACCAGCACACAGATGTTTATAGTAGCATTATTCGTAATTATCAAAACTTGGAAGCAACCAAAATGTCCTCTGGTAGGTGAATAAATAAACTATGGTACATCCAGACTATGGAATAGTATTCAGAGCTAAAAAGAAATGAGCTATCAAGCCATGAAAAGACATGGAGGAATATTAAATACATATTACTAAGTGAAAGAAGCCAATCTGAAAAGCCTACATACTGCATTTCAACTATAAGAAATTCTGGACAATGTCAAACTGTGGAGACAATTTAAAAACAAACAAACAAACAGTGATTGCCATGGAGGGTTTGGAGGATGAATAGGCAGAGTACAAATAATTTCTAAGGCAATGAAAATACTATATGATATTATAATGATAGATATATGACATTATGTATTTGTCCAAACCCATAATATGTACTACACTGAGAAAAAATAAAAGGGTTTATTAATCTGGGAATTATTGCGGGCTAGAAAGTCCTCTGAACTGAGTCGGTAGACCTTATTTCTAATTATGATTCTATCATTTATAAGCCTTGTAACACTAGTCAAGTCTCTCACCTCTGTAGACTTTAATTGGCTTTGCCATCAAATGGAGTGAATACTTCTAGACAGATGATAAAGATATCAAATGGTAGTTACAAAATAGTCATGGGGATTTAGAGTACAGCATATGGAATATAGTTAGTATTGTAATAACTGTGGTATTAGGTTGCTACTAGATTTTTCTGGGTGATCACTTTATAAGTTATATAAATGTCTAATCCTGTTGTACACCTGAAACCAATATAATATTGTATGTCACCTATAATTGAAAAAAATAAAAAAATATTAAAAACTTTTAAAAGATACAAAATTAAACCTTGAAAAAAAAATTCCAAATTATTCAATTTATAATGGTGATTGTGTCACTACATAAATATACTAATGGTACTTTCTATAAAACAAGCCCCATATCCACTCACCATTTATTATTCTGTTTCTGGAAAGTGACTTCCAGGAGACTCCTGTTAGTCTGGCAAGCTTGTCCTGAGCAAACATTTTTTAGAGTACAAAGAGGAAGAATAGTTAACCCATACTAGATTGAGTTTTTTTGCTAGATTGAGTTTTTAATTCTTACTTTAATTTGGCATTTCCTTACAAAGGGCCATATATTATATGTGACAGTTGATGGAACAAAGTACTGTACTGTGGTAGGCCAAGGAGTCAGAGACTAGGGAGACCTGAGTAAATGCTGAATTACCTTGAGTAAGTCATTTGACCTCTGCTTTTAAGTTTCCTCATCTGCAACCTAATGAAAATAATGGCAACATCTACCATTTGTTGAACATGTACAATGATCCAGACTATTCTCAGTACTTCAAATATGCATGATTTCCAAACTTCACAACAGCCCTCATCAGAAGACATTATCATCCTCATTTTGCAGAAGTGGAAACTGGGGCCCAGAAAAGGTTTTTATTTTTCCAAGGTCACCCACTATGAGTTGGATTCAAATCCAAGTCCTTCTGACACTAAAATATGTGTCTACCCCCTGCCACTGTTAAGGGTTGAAAATTTTCAAGTGGGCCAACTTCTACTTCTGTAATCTGCTTGCTTGTCTGATGTGGTTCTAGGCTTTATAAGCTGCCTCTTTTGGGAGTTCGGGGCTGATTCTCTGACCCTGCGTGGTGGAGAGTCAGTCACCGGCTGGCTAATAAAGGCTCATGATTCATCTCAGTTGGCTCCATGGGTCTTAGATTTGATCACATCACAACATTTGGAGGCCCTGGTGAGATTTCTCCAGAGGGGGAGATCTCCTAAGAACCATGACCCCAGCCACCTTGGGCGAGGACTTGCCCCGTCTAGGGGACGGCTGCTGAGAGATGTCCCTCAGCCCTGGATGCCAAGCGGGCTCACCCAGGAGGGCAAGTGGACAAAAGATTCAATTCTGTAACAATTGGGCATGAGCCATTTGGAGAAGCTTCACCGGTGAGTCAGACCGCACTTGGATCTGTCTGTCAGTGGGCCCTAAAGAAAACTAGTGGAAGGCTGGATGTAACACTACTTCCCTAGTTTGATCAAGGTCTGAGACGTCAGACTTGACTTCAGGTATTCAGGTATTCTGGTTCAGGTATTCAGGTTTTGGGGTATGCTAGCGTTTTGTGTTACCTGTAGTTTGTCTTGTCTGTCTGTACTATATCTGTCTGTCCAGACTGGTCGAATACACTGTTACCCTCCTATTGCCTTGGTCTTCATAAGTTTACTTATTTTGATTCTTTCTTTAGATCTGGCCTCCATGGCCCCATCCGACTAGACTCTGGGTCAGAGACTGACCCTAGCCCTGGCTTATTTGGCTTTTGTGGGGATTCTCTCTTTTCTTGCCTGTTTTTACTAACATGGGTCAGGCTTCTTCCTCGAATCATCCTACCCCCTGCAGGGACTGAACTTCGGAGGCCTTTCATAGTCTATGTTCCTTTCTCTACTAGTGATCTGTATAACTGAAAACATCAGAACCCTTCTTTCTCGGATAAAGCATAGGGACTAACCTCTCTCCTGGAGATTATCTTCTTTACTCATCAGCCAACCTGGGATGACTGCCAGCAGCTCCTCCAGGTTTTTTTACCTCCGAGGAATGAGAGCAGATCCTCTGAGAAGCTGCCAAAGCTGTGTTCAAACCAAATGGGCAGCCCACCACTGATCCTACCTACGTCAATCATGTCCTCCCGAATACCCGTCCACCCTGGGACCCCAACACCAAACAAGGTAAGAAGGCTCTAAAACGGTATCACCAGTTTCTGCTCCAGGGCCTCTGGTCTGCTGCCGGAAGTCAAGGTCCCTACTGTAAGGGAATAGCACCCTATAAAATCATGTTTGGAAGACATCCTCCACTTCTCCCCAAGCTAGGGGAAGATAGGCTTACAGAAATCCATAACTTCTCCCTCCTTAAGTCCTTACAGGCTCTCCACCTAGAGTGGCAAAAGACCCACCAGTTAGTTTCTGCAACCAGAGCCCCGGCTCAGCCCCTAGTCCAGCCACACAACTACTCTCTGGGTGACTGGATATGGGTGAAGAAAATACAACCTGCCTCATTTAAGCCTCGCTGAGACAGACCTTTTCCTGTCATCTTGGCCACCCCCACCACTGTTAAGGTAGCAGGATGCCGCCACTGGATTCACCACGCTAGGATTAAGGCAGCCCATCCTCCTCAGGCATCAAAACAATGGACCCTGTGCCAGACAGAGGACTCATTAAAGATAAGACTATTATACATCCAGTCTGGGCCCCCTTAATTCTATCTGTCCTTTTCCACTCCTCTGATTGTAACTCCAGTAACCCCCATCAGTATGTGCCAGTTAACTGAGAGCTTACTAGGTCAGAAACTGGTGTCCCCATTTCCATCATCAATGCTACAGGACAACCAACATATCACCTAGACTTATGTGACATCCTTCGGCAGTATTAGAACCACCCATACGAGGGACAGTTCTCCCCAAAGGGGGGATCGAACACTGTAGGAGGGGGCACGTTCGGTGGTATGGGAGCAGGGACTCGCTTTTCACTACCCTCAGAGCTACGCCTTCCCATTACTACCTAGTAGCCCCCCAGGGACTTGGTTTGCATGTAACACCAGACTCACCCCTTCTATCAACTCAAACTACTGGTCTCAGGGTACTGGAGTTTTCTGTGTATTAGTCCATGTTGTTTCCCAAGTATATTTCTACTCTGGGGAAGGGGGTCGTCAACATTTCCAGTATATAGATCACCGAGCTAAGAGAGCTCCATCCTAGTCTCCTTACTAGTAGGTATAGGCATTGCAGGTTCCGCTGCAGTAGGGACCATAGCTCTAAGTCACTGGAGATTCCAACTACCAGACACTCAGTGAACAAGTAGACAAAGATTTACAGGATCTTGAAACTTCAACATCTCACACAGAAACTTCTGTAAACTCATTAGCTGAAGTTGTCTTACAGAATAGGAGAGGATTAGACCTACTGTTCCTAAAGCAAGGGGCTCTTTGTATGGCTTTAGGTGAAACCTGCTGTTTTTATGCTAACCATTCAGGCATTATTAGAGATAGCCTAGCTTTAGTCAGACAATGGCTCAGCGACAAAGAACAACACTGGAGGACAGGATCTTGGTATGAGAACATGTTTAACTGGTCCCTGTGGTTAACTACTCTGCTTTCCTCTATTGCAGGACCCCTAATATTCACATTTCTAGGGTTATTATTTGGACTTTGTATTATTAATTGGTTAACTACATATGTCAAAAAAAAGGGTGCAGGCAGTGAAACTCATGGTTCTCAGAACTTACTACCCACCGCTCCAGGTTGATGAATCAATAATTTGAATTCCCCTAAAAACCAGTGGGGAATGTTAAGGGTGGAAAATTTCCAAATGGGCCAACTTCTGCTTCTGTAATCTGCTTGCTTGTTTGATGTGGTTCTAGGCTTTATAAGCTGCCTCTTTTGGGAGCTCGGGGCTGATTCTCTGACCCTGCGTTGTGGAGAGTCAGTTGCCAGCCGGCTAATAAAGGCTCATAATTCATCTCAATTGGCTCCATGGGTGTTAGATTTGATCGCGCCACAACAACCACCACCATCATTATTCTACATTGCCTCCCATTAGATAAGGTCCCTTCCAATCTGACATTCCGGTATCTTATGACTCCAGTAGTTATGCGATTAGGCTTACCTAATATGTAACTAATTGCACAGCCCTGGCAAGCCCTGCCCCTTTATAATACCATGACATTCTTATTCTCTCTTTTTAAAAAAAAATTGCTCACATTTTCATTGAAGACCTTGAACAATTAATTCTTAGCAAAATGCGTTCAAATACTTCTATATCATTCTAAAACCTTAGCCCTTTCATTGAACCGGGAGATAGGTGAAACACCTGTTCTGGAACAGAGTCATGGCTTGAGAGAAAATTTTAAGTCCTTGGGAACTGAGACTACTATCATTACAAATTCCTTTTTTTCCCCCAATCAAATACTGCTGGAGTTATGTGGCTGCTTCTGAGTGTAGAGGTGCTAAAATCAGAGGAAGCACCCAGCCTACATGTACATTCTATGACATTCCATCAATAGAGACTCAGTCCTTTGGTCTTTGAACAGTTTAAGTTTTTAAAGAGGTCTCTATTAAAATAGTAAAAACTATAGAAGAATAATACCTTAAACCTGGAGGTGGGTGAGAACCAAAATTAATTGCTTTCCAGGCAAGAATATAAGCTCACCATGGGGTGGGAGAATAATTTAAATTCCTGATGAAGGTAAGAAGAGCTTTTCCAAGAGAGAGAGGAGTGAGAAGTGGCAAGGTGTCAAAATCAGCTTGGCTAACTTCTAGTTTTGCTGCATATGAATCCTGCTTGTGGATAACTACCAGAAAGCTGACAAATGAGAAAGGATGAACATAAAGCAGCATTTAAAATGGGAGAAACAACAGTCAGAAATTAGAGATTTGTTAATTTTCATACCTAGAAAAATTCTGGAACAAAAAAAGGAAAATAATCAATTGATAAAGATTTTAAGGTACACGGGGCACTCTATCAACCTGACAATGAAGAATAGGATATCAGACGAACTTAATTTCCTTTTGACAGAGTGATAAGCCCAGTAGTTTGGAGAAAGTAACAAATGTAGTATAGGTTTGATGGGCCTTTATGTTCTGCCCCTATGTGAAAAAAGTGAGGTCTTAAAATAGCTCGCTAATAGAGAGAACCCAGAAATCATCCAGAGGGAGACCCCAAGCACAGGGGCTAAAATTAAATGGTCACTTAAAGCCTACCACAAATGACATTTGTCATTCAAGTTTCAATACTATTGTTCGGGGTTTAATAAAATTCTTACATAGGCTTTGGAGGTCTCACATAGGAATTTTACCTTAGCCCTGAGCTTTCACTGCCAGTAAGTGCTGGAAGGAATCTAATATTTGCCAGTTGTAACTGAACTAACTGCCTGTCAATCAAGAGTTAAAGTCAGACTAAATAAAAAGCTAAGCTATTTATTTATAAGCAAATACTATAATCTAATTAGTAAATGAAATTGAAGTGAGTTAACAAATACCCATTAGAGGAAATCCAAAAACATAAAAACTTTTATCTCTTAATTTTGTTATTAACCTATGACCAACCTCTCAAAGATAGATTTCTTTTCAAACCCTAGGCACTGTGAGTCCATAACTGACGTGCTCCATAAGGTCAGTTATGTACAAGGCTGCCTGGTTTTTCCCCTCAATGTATTTAAGAATTCTTACAATTTTATCAGGGTAAAAGCATTCCTTTCAGTTACATCTGGCTATCTGACCAGAGTGGGCCTCACATGGATCTTGTTTTATTACAAGTCCCATCTAATTTCCCCCTGAAACTGCATCTAAGGGATAGAGTAGTAGGGTGATATTATGGGCTAATTCATAATGTGTGTCCTTCTCAAATTTATATGCTAAAGCCCTAACTCTTAATGTGACTATATTTGGAGATAGGACCTTTATAAGAGGAAGAGACACCAGGAAGATGTATACATGAGAAAGAGCCCAGTGAGGCCACAGTGAGAAGGTAGCCATCTGCAAGCTAAGGAGAGAGGTCTCAGGAGACACCAAACCTGCCAGCACCTTGATCTTGGACTCTTAGCCTCCAGAACTGTGAGAAAAATAATTTTTGTTTAAGCCACCTAGTCTGTGGTTATTTGTTATGGCCAACTAAGACAGGTGGGAAGAGTACATGTTGAGAAATTAAGCCAAGCTGGGTACAAAGTCTGCCATTTGTTAACTCTATAATGTTAGAAAAGTCACTGCAACCTCCCTGAGTCTGTTTCCCCTTCTGTAAAATGGGGATAAGAATATCCTCTGGTGGTAATGTGAAAATTAGTAGAAGGCATGTACTCTGAAAGTCACATAAGGGACCCTCAATAACTGGGCATTCTTAAATTAGTACCTCCCATTAAAATATGTTTGCGTAGATTCTGATTTATTTTTATCCAGGTTAAGGTTTTACTGACTTAACCAAACCAGAGAGGCTTATTTTCAGTTAAAACTCAGCCTTTAAAGCTCAGATGTCTTCTAGCTGTTTGAAGTTGCCATACTTTCTCCCACAGCTTATTTCAAACTGCTCTGTGTCAAACGGAAAACTTCCTAAAGTTTTAAATGCACTCGCTTACATAAAAAGGATTCCCTCAGTTAATTCACCATTTTAACTGACTCTATTTAGAAGTTCATCTCTCAAAATTAAGATCTGAGTATTCAGGTCAAAGTTATGCTCACTCTGACTGCTCTGGCATACTGCTCTCACAAGCCTCGTCAGAATTGTTCTCTCTCCAAAGCCTTTGTCAGAGTTTCCCTTTATTATCAATCAGAATTGGACTTTACCTCCCACAAAAGTAATGCATTCCAAATAAGCACATTGGCACAGTACTAATTTGACTTCACGTCAACAAACAGCCAAATAAAGTAATAGAGACATGCAATAAATGTAATTCAAAAATTTACAGTAAAAATCACATGAGATTGATTTGTAGTTGCTCTCTTTAATCAGAGCTAATGCTTGCTTTAGAAATTGGTAGGCAGAAAATATGCAATAAAAACAAAAATACATGAACACAGATCATCAGAATTAAAGTCCAAACACAATTTACACTCGTAATCAAGGACAAACACGTTTATCGGATGAGATTCTACAAATACTGCTGTTAGACTAGGTAATTATTAAATTAAGAGAAATTTCCTTAGAGGAGGCCATTTGTGACCATGAGAAAATGAAAACATTTGAATTACCAAAATTTAACATAACATTAGATAGACCTCTGTTAAAATCCCATCTGGGCCTCTTGCAAACTGTGTAAGTTGCAGATTGTTGGTGCTCAATAAACATTTGCTTTCTTTATTCCCTTTCACAATAGAGCAAAATTTTAGTGTTCTGATACCAAAAATCAAGTTGTATCATTTTCCTTGTTGTCCTCTGTAGTCATAAATGAAGTTCTCACTAGAGGATTTACTAATTTTTCTTTGTGATGAAGATATTAGTGTTTATTCTTCAATATGTTCTTCAAAGAGATGAGCTAAATGGAATATATGGGTAACTAATGCTTATAGTAGTTCAATAGCAAGTTATTACACTGGGCTAATGGGTGCAATGGACATGCTATTTTAGACCTATGTGGCACAGAGAGGGGATGCTGGCTCTTTCTTTATATAGTCCCTGAAGAAATTTATCCTTTGTGGATAAGCAGAGTTGGCAAGAAGGTGGCAGATGCAGTAAAGAATTCTGGATGAGCATAGATAACCAGGTCAGAATCAGAAACAGGATGGCAGAGTAAGGTGCCAAAGGTAGGCAAAAAATAGAAACCAGAGTTATTGGACCAGGCCTAGTCAGAGACAGGCACAGTGGAAAGAAGCTCTCAGCACTACTGAGTTGGCTAACACTGAAGAGCCACATACAGAATCTTAACTGCTCTCTGTCATTGATGCCCTTCCATAGGCTGTGTACTGATCCTGGCTTATTTGAATTCTAACTATTAATTTCTGTCTCTCCTATTAATAAAGTACATCTGGGATTACCAGCTATGGACTTTGGATCAAAAAGATAACAGAATGGAACATGGTGATTTGCTTTCACCCTGAGAATAGATTCCAGGAGCACTCATTTAATTTTGCAAAAAGATACACAGAAGTGAGGCTCTTGGTTGAGCCAATTCACCACAAATCACTTGAAATGAGGAATCGCATTGTTTTCCAATTTATATGCTCAAAGCATTCAGCTCTGCATAAAACAATTACAGTGATAATTATTAATAAATCATTGTTTGACTGCATTTTATTCCTGTCCTTTACTGTACATAGGCTGAGTGTTAAAGCTGGGTGACATAAGCCAAACTCCAAAATATGTGTGGCCTTGGAATGAACTTTCTGAAGATACTGGGGATCCTGGAGTCAATATTATAAACTCCTCTAATGATTTATTACAATTAACAAATACAATCATTCTTGCTGTCATATAGGATGTATACACTTTTGTGTTGGTGTTTCCCAAGCTTTAATGTACACCAGAATAGCAGGATTCTTTTTTAAATGTAGATTTTCTGACCCTTACATCTAGGGATTCTTTTTTTTTCCAGCTTTGTTGAAATATAATAGAATTACTTGCTTGTATTTACATTGTACAATTCAATGAGGTTTTTTTTTTTCAATTATAGTTGTCATACAGTAATATATTGGTTTCAGTCTACAGCATAGTGATTAGAGATCTATATAACTCACAAAGTGATCACCCCACTAAATCTTATACCCTTCTTCCCCCTTACATATTACAATATTGTTAACTATTTTCCTTATGCTGCACTTTATATCTCTATGTCTATATTGTAACCATCCATTTGTACTTCTTAATCTCTTTGCCATTTTTCACTGTCCCCCAATTCCCCTCCCATCTAGTAGCCCTCAAAATATTCTCTGTATCTATGAGTTTTTTTCTGTTTTTGTTGTTGTTTATTTTGTTCTTTAGATTTCACATGTAAATGAAAGTATGTGGTATTTGTCTTTCTCTATCTGACTTACTTCATTCAGTGCAATACTCTCTAGGTCCATCAAGGCAATACTTTTTTCTATCCCCTTCTTTTCAGTCTCTGTGTGTTTTTTAATCTGAAGTAAGTCTTGTTTTCTTATCCATTCAGCTTTCCCATTCTTTGGTCAGAGCACTTAATTCTTTTCCATTTGAAGTACTTGTTGATAAATATGTAGTTATTACCATTCTTTATTCCTGTTTTCGATACATGTTTTATCTTCTTAAAGAAGTCCCTCCAACAATTCCTGTAATGCTGGACTGATGAATTCCTTTAGCTTCTTTTTGTCTGGGAAGCTCTTTATCTGTCCTTTGACTCTAAATGCTAGCTTTGCTAGATAAAGTACTCTTGGTTGTAGACCCTGGGTTTTCATCACGTTGAATATTTTGTGCCAAGCCCTTCTGTCCTGCAGTTTCTTTTGAGAAATCAACTGGAAGTCATATGGGTGTTCCCTTGTGGGTTGCTTTTAAGATTCTTTCTTTGAATTTAATCTTTGGCTTTTTTAATTATGTGTCTTGATGTGGGCCTCTTTGGGTTCATCTTTTTGGAGACACTGAGCTTCCTGGGGATGTATGTCTATTGCATCATTATTTCTTAAAATAGCTCTTCAACTTCCCATTTTCCTTCAGGTACCCCTGTGACATGGATATTTTTACATTGAATTGTGTCCCATAGTCTCCTTAAATCATTACATTCTTGGCTTCTTTTTTCTCACCATTCCGATTGAGTGTTCTTGGCTTCCCCGTCCTCTATATTGGTGGTTTGATCCTCTTCTTTATTCACTCTGTTGATTCCTTCTAATATACTCTTCATCTCAGATAATGTGTTCTTCATTTCTGACTGGTTACCTTTTATGATTTCCATTTCATTTTTATGTTTATCTCTTTGTTAAAGTTCTCACTGAATTCATCTACACTTCCCATAAGTTCATTGAGCATCTTTATAACCAATGTTTCACACTCTGCATCTGTGAGGTTGCTTGACTTCATTTCTCCTGGATCTCTGTTCTGTTCTCTCATATGGTTTCTGCTTCTTTGTCTCATATGGCTGCCTTTCTGTGTCTGTTTCTATGTACTAAGCAAAGCTCCTAAGTCTCCCAGTCTTATTAGTGCACTTTTGTGTTGTAGGTGTCCAGCAACATAGTTCTGAGAGGCCAACTTTAGCCTCACCCTGTACCCCTCAGGGCCACTTGTTAAGATTCATTGTGCAATCCACAGATGCACTGCTTATAATTGCCTCAAGAGGCCATGCCAGAAACTGAGGCCAACTGCCACTAGTGTAAGTCTTAGAGTTGGCTCAGCAAGGAGCATACAACTGGATATGGCTTGGGTGGGGCAACGAGTGTGGGGAGGCAGAGTTTCAGGGAATTCTCTGGGAATAATGACCTCCGTTATCTAGTTCAATGACATCTCAGCTATGGCAGCACACTGGGAGGTGGGGAGGGCTCAACAGAGGAACAATGGATACCCCCAGCACTTCTGTCCAGGAGAAAGCAAGAAAGCCTTATCTTAAGCCCTCCCTTTGACAATTCAGTGTCCCCCTCTAAGTCCCTGGTACCCTGGAGCAGCTGACTCGGTGCTGATGTTCAGAGCTAGCAGGTCCATCATTGGGAAAATCTAGTTACAGACACAGTCCCTTTAAGGGGAGCATCTGCAGCTGCTGTAGTCTCTGTCCCACCAGCCAGGAAGGAAGCCTTGCATCTTCACCCCCTCCTACCTCCAACTGTTGTAGGGTGATTTCTTATTTCTCAACCTAGTTGTCGGGTTTCTGTTCATCCAGACCCCAGGTGGCTCTGCTTGCTGTTTGCTCTATGTTTCCGTCTCAATTTTGATGTGGCCGCAAAAGGTGATGAACAAAGCTTCTATCATCTACGCCATTTTCCCTCGATCCAGGATTATTCATTAGGTCTAGATCAGGCACCTCCATTTTCATCAAGCACCCCAATTTGATGAAAATGGTTTGTGGGGCACAATTTGGAAAATACTGGCATGTGTATGCAAAAAAAGTAAAAAGAGAAATTCCTCATTTCAAACAAACCCACTGAGTCTTTCTGCAGCATGTGTATTGTAAACAGAACCACAGAAGTATTCTAAACCCTGGCTTTGGCTTGGTCACTGGCCAGGGGATGATATGCAATATTAAATTAAGAACATTTGACAACAGGTTCTCAGGTCTCATACATAAACCGCAACATCCCCACCAACTCTTGTCCTTTGGTTTTCTTGCAGATTCTTATCCACTAAATGCCTGTCAAGACATATCTGGGGTCATAAAAACACCAGCAAACAATTTGTGTTGTTCTAGTATTAACGTGTCACTTGGAACAGCATCCAGGCATTTGCCTTGACCTTAAGTTGAATATTAAAGGTTAGGCTTTTTTTGAATATATTTAAACTCAAAATTTTCTTGACCCCCAACTAACTCCTGCTTCATCATTCAGGCATCTGAAAGTCTACTATGTACCAAGCTATTGAGATACAAAGCAATGATAATATTCACTGCCAATTACTATACTAAGCACTCTATATACATTATCTTGTCTGCACAATAATCCTAGGAAGTGAGCACTAATATTTCCATTTGCAGAATAAACATGGCCAGGGCCACACAGTAAGGGGTAGAACTAGGATTTGACCACTTGTCAGAGCACACATACTTAATCACTCCACTGTCAATTCTATCAGCACTGGTTATGGATTAGTGGTTCTCAAAAACTGGTCCCCAGGCCAGTAGCATTATTAGCATTTTCTGGTAACTTCTTGGAAATTCCAATTCTTGGGCCCCACCCCAGATGTAATGAATCAAAACTCTGAGGGTTGGGCCATACAATGTTTTAACAAGCCCTCCAGTTGCTTCTCGTACACACTAAAGTTTGAGAAATACTCAATTAGAAAACTGTCTCTGGAACTCTGTCTTAGGAACTGATTCAATCAATCAACTCTGGCTACTTGTTATTGTCAGCACAGCCCCCTCATAGGAAAAGTATAACCGCAAAGCCCAGGGAAGTCCATTGTCCCTCACAGTCCATACCTTTACTTATTTTAAAGGATACTTTTTCCATATGTGCAATAAGAACTGACACTCCCCTTGCTGACAAGTGAAACTCATTTAGGCATCCATTTGCTCATTCACTCATTCATTCCTCATATAGTTAAGAACCTCTCATGTGTCAGGTACTGGTGCTACATACTAAGGATACATAAAAGGTATGTAATGACAACCACGTACAGGAAATAGCACAACAAATAAGACAGTACTTTGAGGTGTTGTGAAAGCACTGACCACTTCAAAGGCTATAATTCAATCCAAGTAATGCCTACGTCACTTGAAAGGACTCAGGCAATGAAACCTTATAAGTATAACCATGCAACCAGAACACACTGCTCTTTAACTACTGGGTCCCGACAATCATGAACCTGGAGCATGAGATAAAGTCACCCAAAGACTAAAATTCAAATCTATATCTCCCAGCCAAATGCCAGCCAGAGCCAATTGCAAAATGACTTTTCCAACATCTCCTAGGTAGTATAAATACTTCCATAACAGCTGATTTTACTTCAAAGTTTATTCACTAAAAGTCTGATATCTGAAAAGACATTCTAAAAATATTCCAGGAAAGCCCTTTGAAAGTTTGGTGATATACAGCTCTGATTTTAAAATGTAGCCCTACAAGGGCAGAGATGCTGCTTTTTATTTTGTACTCTGATATATTTCAAGGACCAAGAACAGTGAGACTTGGTGACTGATGGTGTGTGTCTATGTGTATTTGTGTGTCTAGCATTTAAAGATATTCAAAGAACCAGAGCATCTATTATTTCTTTGATGCTTGCATCAACCCCATGAAGTAGGTAAGACAGGTATTTTCTTCCCCATTTTCTAGGTAAGGAAATGCAACCAGGTGTTCAAACTTATAAGAGGTTGTTGTCATATTGAATAAAATCAGTCACAGGGACAGGACAGCTAGACAGGCCTCCTGAAAACCTGGAGCAGCACCCTTCCCTTTACACTCACATTCCTATACTTCTATTCCAGGTTTTGCCAATAAGGAAACTTCTCCTTGCTATGACAAATGGACTTTAAAAATAATTGTTCTTGTTTGCTGACTATAAATTGTTCATGACAGACTAACCAACTTTCATTAGCTTGTTTCTTATCTGAAAAGTAACTCCAGCTTGAGGTGATCCATTCTCATAGCACTTTAATCTCACCTGAGCCATATTGCTCCCTGGATGAAATATACCAAAGGAAGAGCATCATTAACTCAGCCTTCCCACAACATGAGTGGCCACTGAGACAATGTAGTCAGGGAAGTTAGGACTAATTTTAAAATAAATGGTACTTCTTTTGTCAACTATCAATTTTGAAGATTGCTGCTAGAAATAAAATGAGAACAAAAAATTCCATCTGAGTCTGCTAAATTGCTTCCAAATGAAAAGCAATGTCATGACTCATCACCAAATATGGCCTGGCTCTGGGAACAGACATAAATGGACACAGAGGAATCTACCATACTTGCTCCAAGTAGAATAAAGGAACAGTCCCTTGATAAAGGGCAAAATAAAGGACAGTAGCAAAAGCTGACAGAAGAGCTCTCACGAATGTACTGAGAACTTTGAACATGTTCCCAATGCCATAACGTGGGAAAGTAACTGAGACTGGAAACCACATAGTTGAGTCAGGTATGAAGGCACAGCTACATGGGTTATGAATAAGGCCATTAATTCAGTGCTTTCTCTTCCTATAAGCTTTTGACCTTTTAATGTCTTAAAGGAGCTACTCAGATCTATACCATTTATAACTCTTCCCTTATAACCAAAAACTATTTCTTTCTCTGCCTTTATGCTTAGCAATGATTTAAAATGTATATTTATGTACTTTAGGTGCTGGTTGAGAAACGTGGGAGTAAAGGCATCAACCACCTAGAGATAGCGTATCCAAAAAGTGCAGCCATGGGATACACTGAGTTTTTATTAGTGCACCCAGGGCAAAAGTGACCCACTGCTATGGAGCAGGGGAGAGAGAATGACATCCAAGACTAGGCTACCAAAACACAATCAGAATTTCCTGTTAGCTTTCCTTGGTAATTCCAGTATAGATATATACCAAAAGCAAGTGTTCTCTGCTAGGCTTCTGGCCCAGGCTTAAGAAGGGTAAATCTAGGCAGTGAAGTAATAAATAGACTATGCTTTTCAAAACCACCTAGTTATTTTACTGTTTCTTAATTCAGTTGTATCCCTGAGCTCACTAAAAAGAACACCTCGAGGCTACTAATTGGAGGCAATACAACTTGCTGAAAAGATCAATAAACCAAAGGTTCAACAAACCAAAAGTTGCTGATTTCTAAAACTTCTTTACATTATGTCGCATGGAGTATTATGAGATAAGGTAGACATGAAAAGGTAAGGCCAGATTGTGAAGACCCTTGAATGACAAAACAATTAGTTCAATTTAAAAAAAAGCATTTGTATCAAATCAGAGAAGGCATTTAAATGTGATGCTATGCATACATTTCACAAGATATGAAAATGGAACTTCTAAACATTTCATATGGAGTGATGTCAGAAACATGGCATAGTGAGAGATGTCCCCAGATCCCTCCCCTTGAAAGAACAATAAGTTAAATATCTAAAACACAACAAGAAATATCTAACTTGCACACAAACACATCTGAGCATGGGATGTGTGCATAAGAGCTACCACAAGAATGAAAAGAGAATGAAAGAGAAATACAAGAACTAGCTGATACCATCAGGAGAGGAAACAAGAATAATGGGCATTCTCAAAAAGGAGGAAAAAGAGCAAGCATTTGAAAGCATTTTCAGACAAATAATTTATTGAAATTTTCCACACCTAAGGACTGAGCTGGAACAGGGAATTCAAGAAGTCAGCAGGATACTAAATTATCTCAAAAAGACCTTCTCCAAACAACTTATATTAAAATTATCAAAAAGCAATTGCAAAGACAGAATTTGCAGGGCAGCCAGGAAAATGAAAACAGTAACCTATAAAGGAAAACCCATTAGATTTTTGTTGGACTTCACAGCACATACTTTACAAGACAGAAAAAGGAATGAACTCAAATATTCAAATGATTAAATTTTAAAAACTACCAGACAAGAATAACGTACCCAGGAAAGCTCTTCTTTAGATAGAAAGGAGAAATAAAGACCTTTCCAAACATACAAAAATTGAGGGAATTTTCCAATATGAGACCTGCACTACAGGAAATACTGAAAGGGCTCAGATCACCTGAAACAAAATGATCAAAAAAACCACATAACTATAAGTAAGGCTACTAGCAGACAGATAGAAGCAGAGTAGTGAAACCCTTATTAAGAACGGGGCATTATAAGCTTAAACAATAAGAAGAGATTTGCTATAGCAAGATAGTAATGAACGTTCAGCATACATAGGGAAAAATTAAGATGACAATGACTTAAAAGGTGAGGATGCAGAGATCCAAATTCAAAAAAGGTAATGGAGATGAGGCACACACAGAAGTAAATGCACTCCTATATATAATTATCCTTTACATACTTGTAATGGTAACCACATGCCAAAGATTCAGAACTAAAATATATAACATAAAGCAAGAAGTACCAGAGGGAAATTTCACAAAACCCAACCAAAATAAAGAAAACAGAAACAACAGGAAAGGGAAGCAATGAAAACACCAAGCTCTCAGAAAGCAAAAGATAAAATAGCAATAGGAAAACCTCATATTTCAATAATCACCCTAAGTGTAAATGGACAGAACTCAACAATAAAAAGGCGCAGAGTTGCATAGTGGATCAAAACTCCATCATACGCTGCCTCCAGAAAACACATCTCAGTTCCAAAGACAAATATAGACTCAAAGTGAAAGGGTGGAAAATGCTATTTTAAGTAAATGGCATTCATAGGAAAGTGGGAGTAGCAATACTAATATCGGACAAAATAGACTTCAAAATAAAAAAGGTAAAGAAAGATACTGAGGGACAGACATTTCAAATGATAAAGGGAAACATGTACCAAGAAGACATAACACTGATTAATATCTGTGATACCAATAAGGGAGCTCCAAAATATAAAAAGCAATTACTAACAGAACTAAAGGGAGAAACAAATCAAAACATTATCATAGTAGAAGACCTAAATACCCCAATGTCAGATATGGACAGATCATTCAAACAGAAAATCAATAAGGAAATAACATCCTTAAAGGACACATTAGATCACCTGGACCCTATTAAATGAAATTGAAGGATACAAAGAAATGAAAAGATATTCCATGTTCTTGAATTGGAAGAATCAGCATTGTTAAAATGGCCTTATTACCTAAAGCATTATATAGATCTAATGCAATCTCCATCAAAATCCCATTGCCACTTTTTAAAGAAATAGAACAAAAAATCAGATTTATGTGGAAGCACGAAAGACCTCAAATTAACAAAGTCATCCTGAGAAAAAAGAACAAGGCTGGAGGCATCACTCTGCCTAACTTCAAATTATACTACAAATTGACAATAATCAAAACAGCATGGTATTGGCAGAAGAGCAGACACATAGACCAGTGGAACATAATTGAGAGTATAGAAGTAAACCCATGCTTATATGGGCAAATAATTTTCAACAAAAGAGGCAAAAACATACAGTGGAGAAAAGAAAAGCCTTTTCAAAAATGGTTTAGGTAAACTGTTGTCTATCACCATATACTAAAATCGACTCGAAATGAATTAAGAACCTGAGTATAAGACCTGAAACGGTAAATTGCAGAGAAGAAAACATAGGAACTAAACTCATGGACCTTGGGCTTAAAGAGGATTTTATTAATTTGACCTCAATGGCAAGGGAAATAAAAGCAAAAATAAATGAATAGGCCTTCATGAAACTAAAAAGCTTCTGCACAGCAAAGGTAACCATCAACAAGGTAAAGAGACAACCATACGAAGGGGAGAAGATATTTGCTAGCAACGCTTCTGATAAGGACATAATATCCAAAATATACAAAGAATTCATACAGTTCAAGAATAACAACAACAACAAAAAAATGATCCACTTAAAAAATGGGTAGAGGACCTGAACAGACACTTCTCCCTAGAGGACATACAAATGGCCAACAAATATATGAAAAGACACTCAACATCGCTAGCTATTAGGGAAATGCAAATCAAAACCACAATGAGATAGCATCTCACACCTGTTAGAATAGCTGCTATCAACAGGACAAGTAATAACAAGTGTTGGAGAGGAGATGGAGAAAAGGGAACCCTCATATACTGCCGGTGGGACTGTAAATTGGTACAGCCACTATGGAAAACAGTATGTAGGTTCCTGAAAAAACTAAGAATTGATCTACCATATGATTCAGCAATCCCTCTACTGGGCATTTACCCCAAAGCCTTGAAAACCCATATCCAAAAAGATATTTGCACACTGATATTCATATCAGCATTATTCACAGTGGCCAGTACATTGAAGCAATCAAAGTGTCCTACAGTAGATTATTAGATAAAGAAGCCATGGCCCATATATACAATGGAATATTACTCAGACATAAAAAGAGATGAAATACTGCAATTTGTGACAACGTGGATGGACCTTGACATAATCATGCTAAGTGCAATAAGGCAGACTGAAAAAGTTGAAAACCACATGATATCACTTATACGTGGGATATAGACCTAAAAGCAACAAACAAATAAGGGAAACAAGCAGAGATTCATGGACATGGACAATAGACTATTGTTTACCAGAGGGGAGATGGGAAGTAGATAAGGTGAAAGGGGTCGAATATGTGGTCACAGAAGGAAATCTATGGGCTGTGAGCACACAATGCAATATATATATATATATATATATATATATATATACACACACACACACACACACACACACATATATACACATACATATATATACATATATACATATATGTGTGTGTGTGTGTGTATATATATATATATATATATATATATATATATATATATATATGCTTTACTGCTAAATTGTACACCTGAAACTTACTGGATTTCATTAACCAATGTCACCACAATAAAAAATTAAAGAAACATTTCATATAGATAACATATTGCTTTTACTGTGTCTCTCCCTCCTCAGTTTCCACTTTTTCTCATATCTTTTCCCCAACTCAAAGCAAATCTGGCAGTGTTGTGTTAATAAGCAGGTTTTGGCATCCAATTACTTGCATTTGAATACTGACTCTGCCACTACCGAAGAAGTTATTTAGCCTCTCT
The DNA here is from genome assembly GCA_028627145.1 of Eidolon dupreanum. Lineage (NCBI taxonomy): Eukaryota > Metazoa > Chordata > Mammalia > Chiroptera > Pteropodidae > Eidolon > Eidolon dupreanum. The sequence continues at coordinate 69,971,390 of CM053505.1, forward strand.
TTGTCTCAATGTCTTCATCAATAAAATATCAATAATAATAGAGTATACATTGTAGAATTGTCGTGCAATGCTTCATATAGAGTAAGTGATCAATAAATGTTAGATTTTAATTTCACCTGAGCCAAAAATCCAACTTAGTTACAACTTATGAGAATAAGAAGAGTTTTAGTGATAGTCTCAAAGTGAGAAAAAGGAAGGCCTCAAATTTAGATGTGAATTTAGACAGAGTACTGAATTGGCACAATGATTGTTAGTTGCTTCCCAGTATTCATTCTCCCCTTCTTCAATAAATAAAACCTCAAATTTTAGCTGAGTATATTCAACACAGAAAACACAACATTGTCTAGCCTCCCTTACAGCCAAATGAAGCCATGAATCTAAGTTCAAGAGAGTGAAATGTAAGCAAAAATGTTAAATAAAACTTCTCCTTAAGCAGGAGAGAGCACATATTTTCCTTTTTCTCCTCCATTCTGCTGTCTGGAAAAGATATGTGATAGATGGAGCTCTAACAGCCAACTTGGACTCTAAGATGATTCCGAATTGCAATAAAGTTTAACAACAACTGGTTTATCTCCATGTAGAGTATGCTTTACCCTTTGTAGATATACAAATATATTAAGACTATTCAATTCATATTGTGAATGTTTCATAAGATCTTTTCAGAGGAAAAGGTTATGACAAAATATAAACAGTTGCAGGACACTTAACTCACCAACTTGTTACCTTCACTTATTTTAATCTACCTTCTCCACTAGAATTTAAGCTTCATATTATTTAATAAAAACATAATACTTAATTTGGACCAGGAACTCATCTAATGCTCATAACAACCTTATAAGGGATATACTATTATTTTTCTCACTTTACAGATGCAGAAACTAGGGCACAGAGCAGTTAAATGACTTGTCTACTATCAAACAACTGTTAAGTAGCAGTGCCAGAATGCAAACTCAAGCAGCCTGATTGCAAAGTGTATGTTCTTAACTGCTACTCTATAGGGCTGCATTGTGAAAATTGAGAACTTGTATTGTTGCATTGAGAAAACTACTTGTCTTCTCAATGCCAGTACAATGTTTGCTAAATACTAAATAATCAATAAATATGTCTTAAACAAAAGAAAGACTAATTAGGAGAAAAGAACAAAGAGTGGGAAAATTAGAGGACATTAAATTTCATTCCGTGCACTTCACAATCTTGGCTCCATGCCACATTTTTCCAGAGGTAATAAAGGATATGAACTTACAACACTGTAGATCTAGATCTTACAGGCAAGGTTCTGAGAGCTTGTATGGGCTTTAGCCAAAAATGGGAGTAGGACAAACAAAATGAAGTTTCCCTAATAAAAATACCATATACACTTAGCTTACTAAGTCACAAACTGGAGAGTGGTCAGAGGTGCTACAAGATTTGTGAGTAGCATCACTGCACCTCTCTTTGGGGATAATAAGAGACTGCTCTTGGTCTTCAAGTGCTAATTTTAGGGGGTAAAGTTAAGAGTTTGCAAAAAGCATTTATCTCTAGATCTCATCTCAGCAATGAAAGTTACCCTCCCAAACTCATTTGTGAGACAACTTTTAGGAGATGAGCATAGACTCTGGTAGATCAGGGTCACTAGTTCAACTGGATATGTAAAGATACTTCCACTCACTTCCATCTCTCTTGCTATGTGCAAAAAAACAGACAATTTTCACCAGAGTCAGCGCAGTGACACCACAAACTTAGGGGAGTAATAGCAACTTCAGATCCCCAGAGCTGTGAAAGGGGAGCAAACGGAGGCCTTTTGTTGTCTTAGCTGCCATCCTGAACTTCAAGTAGCCAGGAACCTTCTGTTCCTGTTTTTAAAAGAAAGAAAGAAGTGCTCCTAGGTGGGAGAAATGAGAGAGTTTACATCATCAAATAGAGGGGGAAAAAACCTGTTTTACTTTCAGTGTTCAGGTTATATTAAAATTTTCAAATAATCACACTGTTTTCTGAGGATACATTTAAAACATTCATATAACTGTGCATTTAAACCTTTTATGCACTCAGGCCTCTCCTAGGGATCTGAGTGACCTCGGCCCAAGGCCGAAAGAACTCTTTCCAGAATATTAATGGCTTTACCCTAATGAAGCATTTTCTTTGGATTTGCAGATAAGAAAGCTCCTTCTATACTCCAATGAATTTTGTCCATTTTATTTCTTCATTTGTAAGACTCTTAAAAAATTATATGCCTCCAAAATTTCTTGTATGAAGTATAAGCATTAAGTAAAGACAATGATTACACAAGCCACATCCCAGTATCTTTATGATTATATAAATAGCAATTCAGTAAGTCGCCTCACTTGCATTATCTTCACACAAACACATTACTCCCACAATGTGCAGTTCATGTAGCAAAGTGGCTACAGTACTGGAAACAATAAACAACCAGAACTCAGCAGGGCTTTATTGGGATTAAAGCTGTTCTAATCCTACCTGGAATTTCAGCAAAGACAACTACAGGACCTCAAAAGGAGCAAAATACTCAGTAGGTCAAAGAGCATTCTCTGCCACAAATAAGAGTTTTAACAAATATTTCCATGTTAACAAAATTTGAACATGCTTGTCTTTCTAAGAATGGTATCTATACATTCCACAACAGTTTTGGACTTCAAATATGTTATTCTATTGTTTCCTTAAGTACTGGAGTATGTCGAACCATGTGTCCTGACTTGCAATTGGAAAACTATCCTAGATAGTTGTTACATAAGTTCTAAAGAAAGATGAGGGAAGAATAAAACATATCACAAATTTACCACTTAGGAGCTGATAAAATGCAGAAGGGACTGGTTTTTTTACTATAGCTGCAAATGTGCAAACAATACATGGCTCAGTGAAGACTTTAGATACTATCTCTATGTAAACCATCCCTCAACAGAAAGAGGACCTTTGCCTTTCTCAGAAGGAAGAGAAATTTATGAGTTGGTCTACTTCAGGCTCTATAACCACAGGTATTTACTTCTCCTTTGTCAAGCCCCTAATTCTGCTTCGGCATAGCTCTGGCATCAAGAAAAGGGATACCTCATTATTCAAAGGGAGAGACAAATCATTTGGAAACACACAATGTTGATACAAAGCAGAGCTTAGCCATTTCTTCATATTAAACATCTGTATAACAAGGCAGCTTTCTCTTCAAAAGATGAAACTTGATTTCATGTCAGTGAATTCTTCACAGACCTAGAAAGAACTGGCAAAATGTGTGGTATGTAGTATCAATAGTACAAGGGAAAAAAATATAATCGAAACAAGAAATGTCAAAATAAATAAATAAAAGTAAGAGTCGTAGGCAAAAAAAAGAAATTCCGTAAACTTAAAAAAATAAATGGAAATTAAAATTTCAGAGGATTGTTGATATGTACTCAAAAACCCTATTCAACTTTGAAATCTAGGTGAGCAAGTAGAGATAAAAAGGAAAAGAAAACCCTGCAACAGAGTTTTTAATCAAAGTGAACAATAAGACAATGGCTTTCATGACCATCTGTGTACCTTCCTACACTTCTTAATTCCATTTCCTTTTTTACTTCAACAAGGAAAATACCTCCAACCCACCCATGGACCCTAGCCCAGATTCCCAATCCTGATGCTGTGCCTCATAAATGTGGCCACACTGTATTCTTAAACACATGATGTTCAAGATGTATCTTAGATTTTTCTGGAAGGATCCATGAGAGACTTTAAAAGGTGACAATAGCAATTCCTGGTTAGCTTTAAAATACCCTTTCTCTTTCCAGTATGGATTCTGTAGGACTAATAAAATTACTTCTAATGGTTACCATTTCAACAAATTATTCAAATCCAAAACAACCAGAATATCTTATATATGCCTCATACTTCAATTAAGTGTTCCAGCTTAGTGATAGAAAGTTCAGCTCACTGGCAACTGAGGCTCTCCAAGGCTTTCGATTCTTGAGTTAGGAAGGACACGCTAACCCACAGACCAAACAGTAGCCATGGTGGTCTGAAAGTTCTAGAGTCCTCCATTTCTGATATCATTAGAGTTATTTCGTTTGTTAATGATCACCTATAAGCTAAATATACATTCAAGAGAGCTTGAGCACCTGTGATCCATTGTAGTCCAGGATGCTAAAATGCACCCATCACATAAGCTATCTTTTTTTCACATTTATATAAATCAGTTTAAAATGATCATGTGTATGTAGTGAATTCTAAATAGTGGTCTGTAATCAATAATGGGCATTTCAAGGACACAACAATGTAAGTGATCATTCTCAATCCTTCTAAGTAGCTCTGGGACTCCCAGCATCCCAGGCAGCCCTCAACATTGTGCAGTGTAATAAGCATGTACTTGAAAGTCAGGTGAGTTCAGGTTCAAAACCCAGTTCTCTTACTTCCTACCTATGTGATCTGGTCAAGTCACTCAACCTCTCTGACTCTCAATTTTTCCCATCTGTAAAATAAAGGTAATAAAGATAATAGCCACTTTATAGAGTTCTGAGTAACAAATGGATATAATGTATGTAAAGTACATGGCAATATCCCTGGCACGTAGTCAGAACCAGTGACCACTCCCAGAACTTCTGCAAAGGAGAGGTTCACAAGTAACATTCTGCTTGGAAGCGGCAGGTGAGGGATATTGATTTGAAACTGAGATTATATGCTATTTTTGCATTGGTTGGATTTTTATTTAGCATAGTTTATGACATTATGAGGATTAAATTACACAGGCAATTACACAGGCAACTTCCTGACACTGTCACTTTTAAAGATTCATAAATCTAATTCCCTTCAACACCCACACAATTTTAAAGGCCAGAGATTCAGTATTTTCCACAGTCAAGATCCCTTTAGGCACTAACAGCAGCACAATCTCCTTTAATCCTGACAGTTCTATCCTCTTTGCAAACAAAAACCTGAAAGATTTTCTTTTATGGTTTTATCCAGCTGGGATCAACCCATTGAGGCACATTCAGGAATAAATTCATTTCATTACAGTAAGTAGAGTGGTGGTTTTACAGTCACATGTGCGGTGTACATGTTTAGGTCCATAAATTCATGACACACACACACACACACACACACACACACACACACATTTGTAAATGTTAAACACAATTAGTAGCTCTTTTCAGTATTCTGCATAAAACATAGAGGAGCTGAATTGATCCAAACCCAGAATGCTTCAAAACAAATAACAACAACTGCAAAAGGCTTACAAACCTACTGTTTACCCACACCTGTAACTAGGAACCTTAATTAGAAGCACTGTGCCACCATACCAAAGATTCAATCCAGAGATTCCATAATTTTTACTTCTTTAGTTATCATCAAGTGGCAGAGCATGGTAGGCAATCCTCGGCATTCAGAGAATAATTTCATTCTACTTCAAACTTTGATCTAAACTTGGCTAATCTTATATATTTCTCCATTCAATGAACATGTACTAAACAGTGTAGTATAATGAACACAGGGTTTGGACTCCAATAATCCTAGATTCAAGTTCTAACTCTGCCACATACCAGCTGCCACATACCAACTAGAAATGAAGGGACAAGTTGTGATATTGAAACCAAATAAAGACTATGGACACACATGTTCTTGATTTCTTCATCTAAACTTAGAATAATAATAACCACTTCCAAGAGTTGTTTTTATTTAACACAGTACCTGATATACAATAAGCACTAAATGAATAAAAACAGATAACATTTCAATTTTAAAAAGGTAAAAGTAGGACTTATTTTTTTTCCACCAAAAAGGGATAAATGTGTGAGGAAAAAAATCAAATAACATTTATCAATTGCCCACTACATACTAGGCACTGTTTTAACTGCTTTATATATATGAATAATATTTGAGATGCAAATGATGGATGATTATTTAGACTTAATGACAATAAAATAATAGCTAATACTTATTGAATGTTTAGTGCCCCACACTGTTCTAAGAACATGTATTGACTTTTTAAATTCTCAAACAACTCTATGAGGTGGGTATTGGTATCATCATTTTACAACTCAGTAAGTTGAAGCTCAGAAAGTTAAATAAACTGGTCCAAAATCATGCGACTAAAATGTGGAATAGCTTTGACTCAAAACCAGGTAATCAGTCAGACTTCAGAATGCATGACACCTCTGAGCATGAGCTCTGCACCAGGTTCCTCTCCAGCCTCTTTGCCATTTATTCAGAGCTACTCCATTATACTGTGGGGTGGAGAAGAACTATAATACAGCCCAGATTGCAATAACAGATACCATTTATTGAGCTCCTATTGTGTGACAGAGATTGTGCTGGGGTGTTTTACATATGTTATGTTGAATTCCCATATCAATAATGTTAAGTGATTACATAGCTGTGTTTCCTGCTCTCCTCAAATCCAAATTTCTCTAAATTACACATTCTTTGTAATTCTCATGCTGATCCCCCACTACCAATCTCTACCCTTTCCTCCTTGAGTGAATCACTAGAAGAGATAGGATGACTCTTTTTTTATACCTATCAATATAGTTTCTGCCTAAGAAATTTCTAGCCACCACACAAAAAAATATCATAGTATCTTGTCTTCATCTGAAAAGTACTTTTTGTATTCCTTTGTTTTAATCAGAAGTGACACTCAGCCATCAGGACACATTGAATTTTACCCCCAAGAAATCTTGAAAGGTTTTTTACAGACCTGGGAATCAAGGTACCTTCTTAACCTCTAATTAAGAGGTATCATTTGTCCTTTTACAGTTTTATAAATTCTGACTAAATAAACTTGTCCCATGCTTGTACAGACAAAATTCTCCTCTCAGGACAGATGGAGCAGGGGCTCCAAAGCATAAGAGCTGCGGGTATGGTGTGCGTTTGTGGGGTTTGGGGGGTCTTTATATTTCTGAGGACTACAAGCACTTGAAGTATGGAAAGAAACTGGAAAAAAATCTCTTCAAACAGTAATTCGCCCAACTATCTAAAAATGATTTGAAGTGGCTGGATAGCCTGGAAGTCAAACATTTAAAAGCATAGGGTTTTAGGAGGTATTAAAACCAAATAAAGAATTTCTAAATTCAACAGAGAAAAGTAACTACCACTTTGTACCTTAATAAATCTAGTTAATCTAATGATTTTTTTTCATCTCTAGAGTCTAGAATCTAAGTGCCAAAAGTCTTCCAATGAATCTTGTTATCCCCAGCTGTCATCACTCATAGTACTGAAATGAATACAAGATCAGGCCTCAGGGATTCTGAGTTCTAATCTAAACCTCATTGCTGACTCACCAAATGGCCATGGGAAGTAGTGTAATGTCCTTGCTCCAGAGTATGCCAGTGTCAGCAATGGCCAGAATAGAGACGGGATCAGTAAGTGAGACCTCCATGTTTTCATGCTAAGAGGAAACAGATAGAGAAGAGCTAGTAGACATGAGCCAATGTGAAGTTCAAAGTGGGGACCCTCCCCAAGTAACCCCAAATAACCCGTTTTCCTTACTACTATCAGCAGGAAAATTGGATCTGGTTAATCAAGAACATGAATTTTGGCAAGCAAGTTAGAGAGAATGTATATTATCTTATCTTTTGTCTTTGGTGAGAGTGAGCTTACCAAAAAATAGAAAGCAATGCCTTAGTGTTGTAGGTAATACAGAAGACTAGTCTAAAAGCAACAAATATAGAATAAAGGCCCTGAGCAGAGGCTGTGGCCTACAGAGCTCCTGCAACCCATACTTTTCTTCAAAATCTTTGCTCCGCTACTCAAAACTGTTGAATAAATGAACAAATAATAAGATAATCCTAACTACCCTACTTAGAAAAGGAACCTAATAGAGCAAAGGAGGGATTGACAAGTCTTTAGAAACTCATAAATGTTTCTAAATTTAGGAGAAAAAACAGTTGTGATTAATTAGGTAATGGATACTGCTAACAAACACTTGCCTTGAAAGTTACCAACTTAGTAACTGAGCAAGTCACAAGCTCTTAGAATTGATCAGCTTGCTGCCATCGATTTCATATTTATGTTGCTCATTCAATCACTAATTCTGTAATTTAACTAATAATTCTTGAATGCTGACTATATCACAAATTCTGCAATACAAATATTCCAGATGCTAAACAATGAGGCAGAAACAGGAATAAAACAAGCCTTGGGCTTCTTTCCGTATGCAGCCTTTGAATACACACGTATAAATTAAAATACTATCATGATGACGTTTGATCTTCCTTACTAAAATATCTCCCACATATTGAGAAATATTTTATAGTAGGAAGTGTGTTAGAAACTCTTCATAAATTACAACATCTGTTAAAAATTGGCATTATCAAATTCATTTTACAATGAGATAACTACAACTCTGAGAAGTTGAGTAGCTTGCCCAAGGTCACATACCTTGTAAGTGGCAGAGATGGGATTTCAATCCAGACAGTCTGACTCTAAAACCCATGCTTTTTCCATTCTACCACACTACACATGTGTGATGTGGCTATTAGCCAGAAGGCTTTTTTTGTTGTTGTTTGTTTTCTATCGAGCAAAGAAGTGGCTAACAAATGCATTATTGCCTATCCAGCTTCAAGACAAAGTAGGTTAACTTAGCCCAGGCACAATGTAGTCTGTCTAAATTGTCACTTAAAACTGAAGATTGAAAGTGAAGATGACTAAAATAAACCTATGTAGTGATGTCAGAAACATGGCAGAGTGAGAGATGTCCCCAGAACTCTCCCCTTGAAACCACAATAAGCTGAACATCAAAAAGTCTACAAAAAACACCCAAATTGCACAACAGCAAGTCTGAGCATGGGATCTACACATAAGAGCTACCACCTGTCAGGGTGTCGGGTGGTGGTCTGGGACAAACAAGAAAGCTGCATATCAAAGTCATAGCTTGCTGTAGGAGGAGGGGAAGGGAAAAGGTACAGCAAGTTCTCTGAACAACCCTGCATGGGAGAGCTATGAGCAGCATGTGGCCGGCAGCATGGCCCAGTCATCATGACAGAAAGCAGAGAAAGAGGGATGGCAGAGAAGAGGGGATGACACAAAAACAACAGTTGATTTTTACCAGCTGCAGTTGCAAAACAGGCTGAGCTGCAGCCCCCGTCCCCCAACCCAGAGGGCCTCTCTCCCCATACACTCTGAGACCTAACACAGCAGAATCCCAGGGGAATATGAGCAAACGCTACTGAAACTATTACTAACACTGACAGGGACTGAGACTGAGGATAGAGAGCATGATTAAATATCTATCAGATAAAAAAAAAGTCATTATTAAGACTTTATATGAAGCAGGGATACAAGATGCTTAGATGTCACCTACTGGAAACCAAAAGAAAAAATGGCTTCTTTGCAACAGACTAGAGAGACCTTTATATAATAAATATTTCGGGGGGAAAAAAAAGCAGAATACACGTCCATTAATGCCTAAGTGGAGAAATAGTCCATTAAACACCAAAAACAACCAAGGTAACAAGGCATCCCAAAAAGAAAGAGAAAAGTCTCCAGAAAATAAGCTTACAGACATAGAAATATGTAACTGATAGGACTGAGAATGCAAGATGGTACTTTTGAAAAAAACTCAATGATCCTAAAATGAATCATATCAACAATTTCAGCAATTGAAAAAACTAGATGAGCAGAATGAGTTCTTAGCAAGGAGATTGAAACCCTCAAAAAGAACAGAGTAGAACTTCTGGAGATAAAAAACACACTGCAAGAGTTGAAAAATGAAACAATGAGCTTGGGAAATAGAGGCGACCAAATGGAGGAAAGGATCAGTGATATCGAAGACAGAAATCTAGAAATAAATCAGAAAGAAAAAGAGAGAAACCAAAGAATGAAAAATAATGAAAGAGAAATACAAGAACTAGCTGATACCATCAAGAGAGGAAACATAAGAATAATGAGCATTATCGAAGGCAAGGAAAAGGAGCAGGGACTAGAAAGCATTTTCAGACAAATAGTTAATGAGAATTCCCAAATCTAAGGAATGAGCTGGAGATTGGAATTCAAGAAGTCAACTGAACACCCAATTAATCTCAACCCAAAGAGGCCTATACCAAGACACATTGCATTAAAATTATCAAAAATCAATGACAAAGAGAGATTACTCAGGGCAGCCAGGGAAAAGAAGACAGAAATCTATTAAGGAAAACCCATTAGATTATCGTCGGACTTCTCAGCACAAACATTTACAAGCCAAAAAGGAGTGGAATCCAATATTCAAACTATTAAAGAAACTACCAGCCAAGAATAATGTGTCCAGCTATGCTCTCCTTTAGATATGAAGGAGAAATAAATACCTTTCCAAACATACAAAAATTGAGGGAATTCTCCACTAGGAGACCTACATTACAGGAAATACTGAAAGGGGTCAGGTCACCTAAAACAAAATGACAAAAAAAAAATACGTAATTAGGAATAAGGTGACTATTAGGCAAAGAGAAGCAGAGGAGTGCAACCCTTACTAAGAACAGGGCATTATAAGCTTAAATAAAAGGAAGAGAATTGCAAAAGCAAGATAGGAATGAACATTCAGCATACATAGGGACAAACTGAGACTACAATGACTGAAAAGGGGAGGATTGAAAGATCAAATTTACAAAGTGGAATGAAGATAAGGCATGCACAGAAGAAAATGCACAACTGTATACATAAATATCCATTATATATTCATAATGGTAACCAGACACGAATATTCAGAACTGAAATATATAACATAAAACAAGAAAGACTAGAGGGAAAATCCACAAAACCCAACCAAAATAAAGAAAGCAGAAAAAACAGGAAAAGGAAGCAATGAATACACCAAGCTCTCAGAAAGCAAAAGAGAAAATGGCTATAGGAAAACCTCATATTTCGATAATCACCCTAAGTATAAATAGACTGAACTCAACAATAAAAAGGAACAGAGTTGCAGAATGGGTCAAAAAGCAAAACCCAACCATATGCTGCCTCCAGGAGACACATCTCAGTCCCAAAGACAAATATAGACTCAAAGCAAAAGGGTGGAAGATAAAATTGCAAGAAAATGGCATTCAGAGGAAAGTGAGAGTAGTGGTACTAATATTGGATGAAAAAGACTTTAAATTAAAAAAGGTAAAAAAAGATACTGAGGGATACTTCATAATGATAAAGGGAATCATGCAGCAAAAAGACATAACACATATTAATATCTATGTTCTCAGTCAAGGAGCCCTAAAATAGGTAAAGCAATTACTAACAGAATTAAAGGGAGAAACAGACCAAAACACGATCATAGTTGGGGACCTAAATACCCCACTGTCAGATAAGGACAGATCATCAATAAGGAAATAACATCCTTAAATGACACATTAGATCAACTGGATATAATCGACATTTACAGAGCCTTCCAACTAAAATACCTCCTTATACATTCTTCTCTAGTGTACATGGAACATTCTCAAGAATTGACCACATACTAGGACACAGAGATTTCCTCAACAAATGTTAGAGGGCTGCAATCAAACCAATCATATTCTCTGATCATAATGCTTTGGAACAAGAAACCAACTGTAAAAAGAAAGCATGAGGGACCACAAACACGTTGAGACTAAACAACATACTAGTGAAGAATAACTAGGTCAGAGGAAAAATAAAAAGAGAGATCAAGAGATACATAGAAACAAATGATAGTGATAGTACAACATATCAAAACTTTTGGGACATAGCAAAAGTGGTCATAAGAGGAAATTTCATATCATTATAAGCCTACCTTCAAAAACAAGAATGAGTGCAAATAAACAACTTAACACTTCATCTTAAAAAACTAGAAAAGGAAGAACAAATGATGCCTAAAGTCAGCAAAAGGAAAAACATAATCAAAATAAGAGCAGAAATAAATGAAATTGAAAAAAAATAAAAAATAAATAAATGTGTCAAAGAGCTGGTCTTTTGAGTTCAATAAATTTGACAAACTCCTGGGCAGTCTCACTAAAGGAAAAAGTGAAAGGACACAAATAAACAAAATCAGGATTGAAAGAGGGAAAATTATGACAGGCACCACAGAAATAAAAAGGAACATACAAGACTACTATGAAAAAGTTTATAACTCAAAACTTAATAACCTGGAAGAAATGGACCACTACTTAGAAAAATAGAACCTTCCTAAATTGAATCAAGTTTTCAAAAACATAAATAGATAGATCAGCAATTTGAAAATTGAAACAATCATAAAAATTACCAAAAATAAAAGTCCAGGACCAAATAGCTTCACCAGTGAATTCTACTAAACATTCAAAATAGGGTTATTACTCTTCTCAAACTCTTAAAAAAATCAAACAGGAAGCAATACTTCTCAACTCATTTTATGAGGCCAATATTACCTTGATACCAAAATCTGGTAAGAATAACACAAAAAAAGAAAACTACAGACCAATATCTTTCATGAACGCAAATGCAAAAATCCTAAATAAGATACTAGCAAACCGAATACAGCAACATATTAAAAAAAAATTTATACACCATGATCAACTGAGCTTCATCCCAGAGTCACAGGGGTGATTCAACATATATGCAAATTGATTCATGCAATACACCACATAAGGAAATTAAAAAATAAGAACCAGATGATTGTATCAATAAATGCAGAAAAAAAGCCTTCAACAAGATACAGTATCCATTTATGACCAAAACACTTAACAACATTGATATAGAAGGAAATTATCTTAACATAATAAAATCCATTTATGAAAAATCCTCAGCCAACATTATACTTAATGGTGAAAAACTAAAAACCTTCCCTCTAAGATCAGGAACAAGACAAGGCTGTCCACTATCACCAGTTATTCAATATAACATTGGAGGTCCTAGCAAGTACAACCAGGCATGAGAAATATATAAAAGGCATCCAAATAGGAAATGAAGAAGTCGAACTGTCACTATTTGTGGATGACATGATTCTCTATATATAAAACCCTAAAGACTCCACAAGAACACTACTAGAAACAATAAGAAAATACAGTAAAGTCTCTGGATACAAAATCAATGTTCAAGAATCCATAGCGTTCCTATACTCTGATAATGAAGTGTCAGAGAAAGAAGTGGAAAAAATAATTCCTTTTGCAAATGTAACTAAAAGAATAAAATAACTGGGAATAAATTTAATGAAACATATGAAGGACCTATATAATGAAAACTACAAGACCCTATTAAAAGGTATTTGTGTTTTTGGATTGGAAAAATCAACATAGTTAACATGACCATATTACCTAAAGGACTATACAAATTTAATGCAATCCCCATCAAAATCCCATCCGCATTTGTGAAAGAAATAGAACAAAAAAATCACCAGATTTGTACGGAAGCACAAAAGACCTCAAATAGCCAAATCTATCCTGAGAAAAAAGAACAAAGCTGGAAGCATCCCTCTGCCTAACTTCAAATTCTACTACAAAGTGACAATAATCAAAACAGCAAGATATTGGCAGAAAAAAAGACACATGAACCAGTGAAACAGAATCCAGAGTCCAGAAGTAAATCCATATGTATATGGGCAAATAATTTTTGACAAAAAAAGCCAAAAACATACAGTAGAAAAAGGAAAGCCTCTTCAACAGATGGTGCTT